>CM062807.1:680390178-680851569 GCA_031772625.1 Pinus tabuliformis
GATAGTATCATGGACATACATTCTTCCTGTGTCATTACTCTAATTGGAATTAGAGATGTTATACCTATATAAAATACATTTACTATAATTAGGAAGAATGGTATGATGGACAAACATTCTCCCTATGTCAAGTATTGTGACCGGAATTAGGGAAGGTATCCCTATGTCAAGTATTATAACCAAAATTAGGGAGAATGGTCTAGTAGAGGCTAGTTGGTGCTTCTCATCATCCTGCTCAGATATTTGAGAGACATGCTTGGATATCTAAGAGAACTTCTTAGATCTCTATTTAGAGAGAGTTACTCATATCTCTTAGAGACTTGATCAGATCTATGAGAGAACTGCTAAGATCTTTGTTTAGGGAGAGCATATTTTCACTATAACAAAACCCTATGATTAGCATCCTTTATTGCTTTTACGTCTAGAGCCCATTTTTGGTGCTATTTATGTCCATTTATCAAATATGGTGAAAAAATTGATGCAAAATTTGCACTGAATTTTTCACTAAGTCTTACACCAAGTTTAGCACCAAGTATTGTAATAGGTTTTTAACCAAGTTTTACACCAGGTTTTACGCCATGTTTTATGCCAAGTTTTGTGTCATCCTTTGCACCATGTTTTGCATCAAGTTTCGCACCTAATTTTGTTTCATCTAATTTTTCATCCTCTGTTGCATCAATGTTTTGCGCCTGCACTTGTATCAACTTTTTGTGCCTACACTTGCATCAACCTTTGCATCATCTCTTGCATCCTCTTTTGCATCATTTTTTGCATCCCCTTTGCACCAAGTTTTTCATCGAGGTTTGTGTCCAGTTTTGCATCTACTTTTGTTGCATCCACTTTTTCATCTTGTTTTGCATCCATATTTACATCCTCTTTTGCATCTGTTATGGTGTCCAGTATTGCACCCAATTTTCTTGTGGCATAATTTGCACCTAGTTTGGCACCTCCCTTTGCACCCATTTTTTCTTCTAATTTTGCATCCAGGATTGCATCCTCATATACATCTAGGTTTTCATTGACTTTTACATCTATTTTTGCATCCCTTTTTGTATCCACTTTTACGTCAGGATTTGCATCAAGTTTTGTGTCTCATATTGCATCTACTTTTGCATTGAATTTTGTTGCATCAACTTTTTCATCCTATTTTGTGTTGAGCCTCCATTTTTTCCAGATTTCCATGCTTTTTGTTGAATAAATCTATGCGTGTACTAGGTGTTTATACTCATTATTATTCCTTTTATGCACTATTGGGCTATCAGCTAGAGGCATTCAGAGGCAAAAATTATTGATTTATGAATTCTTCTTTTTTTTTAATTTTAAGAGTATTTAATGTAAACAATGTCATTAATGTAGTAGGCTCTCTTTGTGGCAAGTGAACATTTCATGTACGAGCAGTGCAAAATAATGTTCTCACCTCCACAATTTTCATACTTCGAACTATCATGGTGGAAAACGAGCATATGGGTTTTGAGGAGAAGGTGTTCGAGATGGATATTCAGATCATTCACGAGATGGAACACAAGCATCAATGTCAAATTGACTTGAAAGACAATGTTCTTCATGTTGGTGGAGGAGAGGTATATGTGCCATTTTTACAAGAGAAGGATATTCTAGCGGGATTTCTTGTAGAATAAAAGGTTGCAAATCAAGGAGCAACTACATCAGCTGAATTAAGCATTGCAACTAAAAATGTTGAGCAGAGGTCAGAGGTACCATCTCATGTCATGATGGTTATAACGAGACAGTAAGCAACACTGCCATCTCCACAAATTCCACTTTCTCAGTTGGGAGAAGCCTGTGCTAGAATGGATTTGACTGCAATGCATCAGATATGGTCATGATTCATTATAAGGATGATGAAGGTACTAATGAGTTGTATTTTCGAGATGGAATACAACAAAGGCAAGATATTCTAAATGCAAGGAAACATGGTGATTTTTCTTTTCGTGAAAAAGAATTTAAGGCAACCATAGACTATTACGCTAGTTTATAGAGGTTAGGACCACGGTATCCCCCACTGTTTATGTAAGGATGAGTCTAGCATATCTTCTTTGCAATCAACCAGATGTTGCTCTTCATGATGCAATGCAAGCACATGTGTATATCCTAACTTTCCAACTACATTTTACATGCAAGCAGCTACACTTACTAAACTTAACATGCTCAAGGATGATGCTGACATGTTAAAAGAAGGGGTCGCTCTGGAGGAAAAGCGACAAGCAGCAAGAGGTTCTTAGAAAATCATCTCCGATGAATAGTTTTTAGTTATACCTGACACGAGTGAACGATGCAATCTTCTTGTGTCAATTTTTTGGCAATTGAGCTTGGTTTTGATAGCGCACTCAATCTCTTCAATGTCTCAAGGGAAATTGCTCAAACTCAAGCTCGATAACACTTCAGAAAGAAGATCAAAGGGAACATAAGTAACCATTTCTCAAGTTTACAATTGGGATGTTTACCAACGCATAAGACAACAACAAGCAATACCTGGAGCTAAAGTCAAAGAAACGATCATCACATAGTTGTCAACAACGTATTGGCATTGGTCGTTGTATTTATCTCCAGATCGATGCGTCTTGCAGCAATTCGAACCCAAAATAAATAGAATTTTCTTATTTTCGTTCTAAATCAATTATAATTCTAAACTTGTATGCTTATTAACTATAGATCCGAGTAATTGGGGTAGCGCTACTGCTATAAGATAGAGGGTTGTGCACTAAAAAGGGGATCCAGATCTGACATTGTATTTTGTAAATCGCATTTCTTTGCAAAACATGGGAATTGGTTTCGCTATGTAGGAAGGGAGGAGCCTGTTTTCCCAGTGGGATGATCCCTGGAGGGGACCACTGGAGCCCAACTCTGTGTTGTTCAACAATTATGCAACAGGACTTCGACATTAATATATTTTACCATTCTATTTTACATTTATGTTTCTTCTGAATCTTCTGAAACTGTGAGTTAGCTACTGCAAGGGCAACGAGCTGGGTCGTTGAGCCCACCATCTAGTCCATTGCCCCAAACTTCTTAGGATTTCTTTTGCTACATTTTGTTTTACATGGTGTGAGTGTGATTTAATACAGTTCTGTAATTTCATTTCAGAGTTTTGTTTTATGCTTTGATCATTCGACTAGTGATTTTATCTACAACTCTTTCTCATAGCTTTGATCTTTTTAGTTCAATTAATAATATTGGTATGTATTTTTATAAAGACCAAGGCAATGGATAAGCAACGAATGTTCTACTGCATCTCTTATTTCCATTACAAGTTAAGTGTGATACTTGCCCTGATCTCATTGCTGCATAACGAGGTCTACTTTCAAGATATAATGGTGAAACAAACAATTGTTGAGTAAGAGTTATGGTTAATTTAACTTAACATGTATTCATGATTGCCTTTAATTCATTATTTTAAATGTGAAACCGATTCCTGCATTTTTGAAGAAAAACATTCATTTTTGAAATCTTAATAAACAAATGCCAGGATCAGCATAAGGTGAAGTTGTGAATATTGTTTTATTGGCAAAATAAAGTGCTCATAGAATTCTTAAAATGTCTTGAGATTAATAGCTATGATTGATATTCCTTTCATCATAATTAAATGTTGCACACATCATATAGAATATTTCTGTATTGCAAAGGAAGTATTTAATGATTTTATAAGATCAGGGTAAGCAACAAAAAATATATTTATCCTATTTGTTCTTATTGCACACTTTCCTTACAGCTAAATACTGAATTGTGTTTAAAGAAGCAGTGCATATATCATCTCGATTCTTTTCAAAGCATTCAATGATTTCCATAGATTAGTTGGAATGAAGTTTCTTTATGATTCTTAGTTTTATTTCATGTTTTTCATCTTTTCAACATGGCAGTAATTATTAAGAGGTTTTGCATTCTTTATTTCCTGAATCACATTATTTATTTCTTGAACGGTTTGTCAGTTGGAATGGGGCCTACATTCCATTGTCCCCTGGACAACTGAGGAATAACTTCTGCAAGATTCAACTCAACGTAGAAGAGGAGCTAGAAGTAGATTCTCAGTGTGTTTACTTTGCTTTGAAGAATCTTTTTCCTTTTTCCTGAATGATGCCTTTTTGAATTTCTTGTACGAGCTTGATTTTTATTTGACAGATCCTTGAGGTCGTATTCTGGAATTCACTGTGCTATGTCTCTAATATTACCAACCCGGATTGACAACTTAAATGTTGGCGTAAATATTTCATTTATACCTCTCAACATTTTGCATCCATTGTTGCAGCCATGTTTGTGTCCACTTTTTCATCCCTTTTTGCATCTTCATTTTCTTCTTTTTTTGCATCTATCATTACATCCACTTTTGTTATGCCACAATTTGTGTCGTGTTTTGCACTTACTATTGTACCCACGTTTGCTTCCAATTTTGCATCTATGTTCACATCCTCTTTTGTATCTATTTTTTCATCCACTTTTGTGTTGGGTTTTTCAACTCATTTTGTATCTTCTTTTGCATTTGCTTCCATTTCATCCATATTTTGCATCAAATTTTGTTTCTCCTCTTGCACCCATGTTTGCATCCACTTTTACATCCCTTATTGCATCTAAGTATGCTTTTATTTTATTTTTATTTTTTGTTACATCCACTTTTGTTGTGCCACAATTTGTGCCAACCGTTGCAACCCACATTTGCTTCCACTTTTGCATCCTATTTTCTGTCCAAGTTTACATCAAATATTGTTTATCTTTTTTGCATCTCATTTTTCATCTACTTTTACATCCACTTCTGGTGCTTCCACTTTTGCAGCCTCTTTTGTGTCCAAGTTTGCATCGAATATTGTTTATGTTTTTTTCATCTCATTTTGCATATACTTTTACATCCACTTCTGATGCGACCACTTTTGCATCGAATTTTGTGTCCACTATTGCACCCATGTTTTGTCCATGTTTACATCCCTTTTTTCATCCAAGTTTGCCTCCTTTTTGCATTCAATTTTGTGTCCTTTTTTGCATTCGTTTTATATCCACATTGGTTTCACCACAATTCATGCTAAGTTTTATGCCTACTATTTCACCCATGTTTTCTTCCACTTTTGCATCTGCATTTGCATCCTATTTTGTGTCCAATTTTGCATCAACTATTGCATCTAATTTTTCATCCACTTTTGTGTCAATTTTTCTATCTTGTTTTTCATCTACTTATGTTGTGTCCACTTTTCATCCAATTTTATGTCTATTGTTGCCCCCATTTTTTTTGTTCACTTTTGTATCCCTTTTCCAACACTCATCATATTTTTTTCATTGATTATATTTCTTATGACATTAACAATTATGAACAATTGATGACAATGTCAATAATTATGACAATGATGATAATAAAGATAATGATGATGACATGAATTGTGATTATGATGATAATGAAAATGATGATAAAGACAATGGGGGTTACAATGAAAATGATGATGATGATGACAATGATTGTTATGATGACGATGCTAATGACCATGGCCAATCTTCCAAAATTTCAAATTTTTTCATGGTCAAAATCACAATCATTATCTTTGGCATCATCTTCCAAGTCATCATCATCTGATCATAATTATCATTATTTTCATCTAAGTTATCATCAACAACAATAGAGGAATGGATGATGATGATGATGTCCATGATGATGATGACAACAATGATTATAGAAATTACATTGATGATGATGATGGGGATGATGAAAATGATAATGACAATGATAATGGTAGTGCTGATGATGATCATCGATCATCTCTAAAAAATAGAGTTGTTATTTCTCTTGCATATATCATGTTCCCTAACAACTCTTTTCTAGCACTCATAACATTTTTTGGGTTGATGATATTTCTTATGACACCTATAATTATGAACAATTGATGACAATGTCCATAATCATGATGATGATGATGATGAAGATGATGATGACGACATGAATGGTGATTATGATGATAATGCAATGACGACAATAATGATGACGATGATGGTGGTGATGATGATGATAATGAAGATGATTATAATGATTATGATGACGTCAATGACTTTATAGTCATGGATTCATGAACTTACTAGTTTCAAGATCATCTTTTGCATACGTATTACTATCAGACTTTTTACATTTTTTGTATTTCTTGGGATATTTTCCTCTTCTCAATAATATCTATTAGCTTTGCCATATACATGAGATAGAGTTAGAGGGTCACCTCATATGTAGATGCCCCATTTATTATGAGATTCAACTTTATCAAGATTAGGAAGGATCATTTTTACTCTCTTTCAATACATGTCTAACTCTATTTATGAGGGAGGTCCTTGGATTTAGATCTTTATATAAGGCCTTATGTGGCCTTCCCCTTTTGAACTCTTCCAAGGGGATCACCTCCTTCCATGTTTTCTTTCCTACATAGGGCCAAAATTGACAAACCAAGATTTAAACTTCTTCAACTATAAAATTGGTGATGCCTCATACCTATTCTTGACCCCCTCAATAGGACATCTTTCTTCAGAGAGACTATTGAGGATTTCCCATCATAGATTGCAAGTTGGATGTCATAGGACATATGACCCTACTTCATGTTGAGAAACCAAGTGTTAGATGAAAATGATTGATTATCTTAACTTGATAATTATGTGTGAATGCTTTTTGGCTTATTATTACTTAGATTGTCTTCTTAACAAAGTAATTACACAAAAATGCAAAACAAAAAGATCATAAGGAAAAAAAGAACACCAAGAATTAGGCTCCAATCCAGGGCAAAACCCCATAAGGGGGAAAACCCAAAAATCCTTCTCTTATAAAATTAGATCAAAATGAGATATACAAGACCTAAGACCAAGACCAGTATTGCCACAAATATCCAAGTTAAGCCTCCCCCAATTATCCTCCAACCAAGTCAAAGTCAACGAAACTCAACATTTATTAAACACTCTAAAATATGGTCAAATCATAAAAAATTTGGACCTGTAGTGAAGGATGAAGTTCAGACCTGTAATTTTCATAGAGAAGCCACAAAACCTTCACATGTGTGTAGAAACAGGCTTAAAAAATCATATTTTATCTCTCTTTTAATTTCAGTTGTCTTTTATTCTTGTTTGGCACAAGAAATGATGTTTTGTGATGATAAGTGATTGTTCTTCCAAGTGATTGAGTTGACTGATGTATATACCTATCCAAGAGGTTTGAATAGATGCATCTCAGGCTGACTTGTTCAAGGAGGGTCGACTTGGTCTTATGTTGATTATTTGACTCAAATTAAAAATTCATGTTTTTCTTTTTCTTTCAAAAGTCCAAATGGGACTTGATTCAAATACATTTATCTTGACTTAAAATAATTTCTTTTTGACTCTATAAGAATGAAGAAAATTCTTTGACCAAAATTAAATAATAATAATGAATATAATAATAAATAGCAATGATAAAAATTACATTTTATTGCATTATGAAGACCGACACTAATTACATTTTTCAACACTTCCTCCAAACTAGGGAGGTATTCATAGTGACACAACAAATTACTCTCAAGTTGAAATATTCATATAAGAAAGGATCTGGATTGATAAGCATCAACAATTATTTACATCATCATAGCCAACATTGTCAAAATAGCAAGGCCTTGACTAACAAGTTCTATCTCTCCATTATATTAGAGCACAATGTTGGGAGGCATAAATTTGGAACACCACTGACACTCTAGGCGCTTACCCCATCAGAATGTTCACCAGGTATTTCCTCACATGACCATTTCCTAATCCATTGTCATAATACTTGACACCAGGAAATGTTGATCCTCATGACTATTCTTATATTGGATTAATGTACTTTACTTATGGTGGTTAGTCTTAGTCAAAGTACAAATTCTTAAAGAATATTGGTCCCAAATGTTTATCCAATCCACCATTCTCCCTATTGGTGTCTTTACTAGGCTTACGACTATTAGTCCTAGCCATAGTATATGACACATGGAGAATATGGTGTCCACCCTCACTTCCTCTCAACCAGGGAGGATACATCCACAATAATAAGCTTTTCTCAAGAATACCCATCATTTTCATATAGCATAACATCATTAATTCATTTTCAGAACATGACACCTTTATGATTAAGCATTCATATATTTGTGGAAAAATATTTCCCCTTTTGTCGTTTGTGACGAAATAAAATCATAAAGTGAAAGTCGAAATCATTAAAGATACACTAGAATGATGTATCTAAGTCTAAACTCTAATGTTGAAGTGAAAATTCATGTAAATGTTATATCTATGAGTTATGCCAAACTTATGAAAACCCATTCCCTAAGTCCTATATACAAGAAAAAGCAAAATAAAGAAAAATAAGGCACAATGAATGGTAACTCATGTATTCACTCCCTCTTTGGAAAACATATGAATATGTACACTCCTATTCACACTTGATCACATGTTTGTGATGGTTAAATCATGAATTCATCTTTTCCCCTTGCATTTTCACTTCATCAATTAAGCAACTAATTGAGGATCTCGGGAATGCTTGTTGCATAAGCGTTTCATGTCTACTCTTGGTTTACTTATGTCACACTACATTCAATTTATGTGATGGAGTGAGATGCTTAAGTTTGTGTAGTTATTAGAATAGTGTATTAAGTTAGTCACCACACACACATTTATTACATCTCATTGATCCACATGTGTGGGTTGGAGACTCATTGTTTGAGAACTTTAATGGAGACTACTTTACGAATTTGGTGGTGTAGCTTACAAAATCTCTTGGTAAAAATTGTGATTTGTCCTTTCTTTTACTCAAGAGACTTGATAATATTGAAGTCACTCCCAATAATCCATGGAGATGGGGAGTATAAATTACTTGTGCTAGAATTATAATTGAGAAATAGAGGTTTTCCATTTGCGATATTGGAGTCATAGACATTGGATACATGGTAGTAGTCCTCGATGTCAATTAACTAAAATTGTATTGTCATAATGCGAAAAGAGGTAAACATATTGGTAACCTTGATGTCCTGATCATTCCAAATAATATCCATTCCACCCAAGTATCTCTAAGCATCAATCACTACTACTTGGAAATTCCTCCCTCATTTGCTAATTATATGAGGTAGAACCTCACTTAATATTTTTGTTTCTTATATCAACATTATTGATGGGTGCTTTGTATACCATTTGTCTTTTAGGAGTCTTTTGTTCCTTTACTATTGAGGCCCCTCATGTTCCATGAGACTATTTTCATGGAGAATTTACACACAAAGGAAGTATAATCTGACTAAAAAAACATGTTTCAAGATTTAAGTGCTTGGACAATTCCACTTCATGACTCCTATAGTTCCTTAACTTGGGACCGAATGGTGAACTTGATGGCCTTAAGGGAAATTTACCAATGAAAATATCAAAAAGAGGTGACCTTTGACTTTATCACATACAAGTTAATATGCTAAAAAAATTATCCATAACAATTTCATCAATCAATGAATTATTAAAAAAATATATCCATAAAAATATCATCAAGCAATGAATCATTACATTATAAAATACAATCTATAAACCTTTTGGGAAATTTTTGCTAAACCATGCTCAAAACCAACATATTTAATATTAATATTTAACAATAATATGGACAATAACACATTTTCATAAATTAAATAACATGTTATCAAGCCTAAGAAATGTCACTAACATGCAACTAAAATCTCATAAACTGCAGGTATTTGGTTCATTTTCACAACAGAAGGATCTATATAATCAAGTTGTCATTTCAATAGTAAATGAAGTATTATGAGGTTTCAATTGCACAATATTTGCCTTATGGCCAAACTGGCACATGAAAAACTTACACCATGGAAGGTGAAGGGAAAATGTCAATAGTAAGTTTTGATGCTTTTTTCTGAAGATCATTTTTTAATGATTCCCAGTGCTACATTCAATTTTCTAATAAATTGCTACATTGCTATCTTCTAGTTTATACTTTTTACTGCAAAAACTTGTTTGAAATCATGACTGATTAATTCTAACTGGTTTTCTAGCACAACATCCTCAAGGGGCACCTATTAAATTGCACTTAATTTATTTGTTGTCATCAATTATAAAATGTTTATCTTTTCAGATCTAGCAATATATTGGCCTTAGGTGGAAACTTGATGATGGGGGTATAACCATTGTACCCATTGCATCTGCAGAGTGCATCAAATGGGGAGCTTCTATCCAATGCTAGTGTGATTCCAAGGGTTGTTAAGCAAATATTTGACACCTTAGAAAGCCAAAATGATGAATACAATGTCACCTTCTTGGAGTTGTACAATGAATAAATCACTGAATTGCTTGCACCTGATGAGATATATAAGGTTATGTTAGATGATAAACAATGAAATCCCTTAGCATTGATGGAGGACGCAAAAGGTGGGGTACTTGTATGAGGCCTTGAGGAAGAAATAGTGACCAGGGCGAATGAAATATTTACTTTACTGGAAAGAGGCTCTGCTAAGCAAAGAACAACAAAAACACTTCTCAACAAGAAATCTAGGTAAAGTAAATCCTCTCCACGTTGTTTCTTCTCATCATATATGGGATTAGTTCTAACTTCTAGTTCTGATTTTTTTTCTCTTTACAGTCACTCCCATCCATTATTTTCTTTCACAATTCATATCAAAGAAGCAACACCAGAAAGAGAATAGTTGATTAAATGCAAAAAACTTAATTTGGTTGATCTTACTGGTTCAGAAAAACATATCTCAGTTAGGGGCCAGGGAGGTGAGGACATTCAAAATATCCAACTTTTAGTAGATGGTAAAGTTCAAGCTTATTTTTGTACTTAGTATATAAATTGGAATGACATCTAATAGATTATGGTTTGTAAGGTTGGAATATGGTGGTCAAATATTGCTACTTACACAACATGAAAAACTAAAATTGAATATTCAGAACTTAACTAGATTATGTGTGAGATATTTAGTGCACACTACATACATCCTGGGAGGGACTAAAGACAAAAAATTCAATTGTAATTTATTTAATGAATTTTGCAGGGTCATGCAAGGGAGGTAGGGGAGATCAACAAAATCATACTAACATTAGGTCGTGTTATTACTACTCTTGTGGAGCATCTTGGACATGTTCCTTACAAGTATATTTGGGTTAGTTTTTCTGTGGCATTTAAGTAGTTTGACCCTTAGTGTAATTGAGAATGAAATTAGACTGTAATTTTGTATCTAACTTTGAAAAAGGGTGCAGGGATAGTAAACTTACAAGACTGTTACATGATTCGTTGTGTGGGAGGAGAAAGACTTGCATAATAGAAACTGTTTCACCATATTTCCACTATCTTGAAGAAACTCTCAACACTTTGGACTATGCCCACAAGGCCAAAAATATCAAAAATAAGCTAGAGGTTTCATTGTCTACCCTTTCTGTTATTTGTTATAGCCATATTTGTATTCCTAGTCGCATACTAGTACTTCATAGATCTATATCATATCTTGGGGTTTGGTGTTGGAAATTGGGGTTGTGAGTTGGAACTGGAGTTCGGTGTTGGAACTTGGGGTCATGAGTTGGAATGATAGAAATGAAATTTACTTTTTAAACAAAATGAAAAAGTTTTTACTAAACTTTCTTCTAGTGCTCATAGACTCGATAACTCTAGAAATAATTTTTCTAGATTGATGAAATTTATTTTTTAACTAAAATAAAAACATTTTTAATAAAAAAATTCTAGTGCTAACAAACCCAATAGCTCTAGAATTCCTTTTTTTTAACATTCTTGTTCATATTACAATTCTAAAAATTTTATCTCACCCAGTTTTCATCTAGACCACAATAATCTAAGATATAATATGAACCCACTCTCTAGAGGTAATGAACTTGAGCATTTTTAATTCTTGTTGGCACCTTTCAAACTTTGTTTCCATGTTTTTAAATCCTAACCACCACTAGCAGATAAGGGATATTTTTCCTTCCAAAGAAAGTTTTGTAGAATTCCCACCTTACCTTACCTTTCACTCCACCTAAACCTAGTCTGGTTGAAAGCCCCTTGCTTACATCACTACATACATTGTATTTAGTACTAAAATCATAATAATATCAAACTATTTTGAAAAAATTTATAGTTTAGGAAGTTCAAAATCAATTTGATTTAGAGCTAAATTGAAATCAAGATTTTATTTCTCTTTTACATTATATTTAGGGAGTTCAAAACAATTTGAATGGAATCATTGTCATCACTAGGTATAATGGATTTAGTGTGATAATGGATAAAATGAAGTAATTATTTGTGAGCATTTGTTCTTGAATGAACATTAGGATCCATTATATCATAGATAAAATTACATGCATTGAAAAAAACTCAATATTTCATGTGACGTTCATATTGTATGTGACTTATTTTTCATTAAAAACAATTTACTTTTTCATGTGACATTCTTTTTTTGTTAAAAATTCTTCTATTTTTAATTTGAATTACAATTGTAATTTGAAATAAAGCTTCCAATAACTCTTAATTTACCAATCATTCATGGACATCATAAGAAACATTCACAATAGAATATGAAGAACAAATGGGTACCTACTTCATATGCATTAAAAAAGGCTTCTACTACTTAACGTGATTTACAAGTGTAATCTTAGTTGGATCTCCAATATATCTTAAACGATATTTTAATTTTCTTTTTAGTACTATTATTTATTATGTCCTACCTCATTTTATGATTAGCATTGTAACAAAAATTTGCATTGTGCAATGGAATTAGTACTAACATGTAATATTGATTTTTTTTTTCCAAAACGCTACAGGTAATGACCGTGAAGATGATGATACATACTATGTTTATATTACATCATATATCAGAGACGATGATGATGAGGATGGAGATGGAATTGGTGATGATTATTTGGATGAGATTATGAATATGGTCAGGATGATGATCATGGAAATGATCATGAGGATGATCTTGATATGATTTTCGCGGTGCTAGCTAGCCATGCATTATTTTTTATATTTAGTTGGGATGTATTAATATGGTAATCATACATTTGAAGTTTATTTTATTCGAATAATGATGATGATATTATCAATACTATTTTGTTACCTTATGAATATGTTGAAAATTGTTTACATTTTTTTATGAAGAATTATTGTGTATGATGAGATTCCTATTTTTTATGGATGTTGTGAATTTACCTTAGAATAATTATATCTATGAAACATTTTGATTTGGTAATCATACATTGAATTTTATTTAATTTGATTAAATATGATGATGATATTATCATTATTATCTTGTTATTTTATGTATATATTGAAATTTATCAACATTATTTTGATGGAGAATTATTATATATGATGATATTACTATCTTTTGATGGACGTTGTGAATTTACCTTAGAAGAATGGTATTCACGAAAAATTTTGATATGATAATCACACATTTGAATCTTAGTTGATTTGATTAAAGATGATGAGGATATTATTAGTATTATCTTATTACTTTATATATGTGTTGAAAATTGTCAATGATTTTTGATGGAGAATCATTATGTATGATGATATTACTATTTTTGGATGTAATGTTGTGAATTTACCTTAGAATAGATATATGTGATAAGTGTTAATTTAGTAGTCATATACGTATATTGAAAATTGTCAATATTTTTTTATGGAGAATTGTTATATATGATGATACTACTATTTTTTTGATGAATGTTGTCAATTACCCTTAAATTTGTTTACAAACATCAAGTTATCAATTTGAATTATGATATCTTCTTAAATGTGTTATACATGAAAATATCTCCACATCAGCTCGAGAGGAGAATACTATGTTTTTGGTTGAAATACCCCTTTATCCTAGACTATATAAGACTATAATACAAGTTATGTACCATGAGGACCACATTATCCCGGTCTATAACAAGTTGTCCCCTTCATCTAACTTGTGTTATCATAACTCTCACTTAGCTAGACTTTGACACTCTTGTTCACTTTCGGAAACTCATGTGGTGGAATGTGATCTCTTTATCCTCATATTTATATTTTTCCTAAACAAGAAAAGCATACAAAAATGGGAAAGAACCATAAAGCATGGGGAAGATTTTTCTAAGCACAAAAGCATCTAAAAAATGGAAAAACCATTCTTATATGAGGAAACATTATTCACCCAAAATATTTTTCCCAAATTGAATTAATGAGGAATTTGGGAAATCTTTATAGCCTTCACTTGCTTATATATTGGAGGATTGGCCATTGAGAAAAGTATGGGAATTCTTGTATTGTCATGCTGTTGAGATCTATCTTGAGAGAGAGAGTTTTGGAGCTAGGAGTTGGGGGAGGTGTTGCTGCAACTGTATATGATGGTTGCAACTTTCCCCAATTCCTTTAATAATATAGATAGGTTGTTATTCCTTCCATATGCTTCTATTCATTGTTTACTTCTTCTGTTTAACTAATGCATGTATCAGATTTTGGTTTATTTATATTTATTCAGTAATATTTAGATGTTTCTAATAATTTTGATTATCAAGATATTATTTTGTGAAGGTTGATTTGTTCTCTCTCTTATGTGTAGGACCAAGCTTTAGAGCTAGCTAGGAGTGCTTCCCAACTACATTAAAAACTCCAACAAGACCTACATGCGAGGACTCATATGAATTCCTTCTCTTCTTCTTAATCTCTACTCTACATCTTGATCTATTGAGAATCCTAAGCCTTAGAATAACCTTTCTCTTACTCAGCCTGCCCTAGGTTTCCGAGATAACCTGAGAGGGTTTTCTGTTCATCTAACCGTGCATTAAATCCTATAGCAAAATGATATTTTAAAACTGTAATATATTTCACTATGTAATTGAAATTAGTAAAATTAACCCATAAAGGGGGTCATAAGTGGAAATAAAAGTACAGCTCTAAACAAGAAGCCAAAATTGGATGTAATCATGGATGAAAAATTGGGAGTAGAATTGGATGTTAAACTAGCCATCAAAACAAGATGCAAACAATGACACAAAAAGGGTTTTAAAGTAGAATTAAAAAAGGGTGCAACACTAGACACAAAGAAGGGAACAAAATAGGGCATACAAAAGGATACCAAATTGGGCACAAACAAGGATGCAAAAATGGACACCAAAATGAGGATGCAAAGAATGGTGTAAAATTAGGATGCAAAATTGGGTGCAAAAAAGAATGTAAGAAAAGACACAAAACAAGATGCAAAATGGGACTAAAAAAGGGTGAAACCAAGGATGCCATATTGGATGCCAAAAATGATGCATAACTAGATGCAAATTCAAACTAAAATCTAGGTGAAAAATGAGATGCAAATGAAACAATGTGGTAGAAAAAAGGGTGCAAATTTGGATGCCAAAAGAGATGCAAAATTAAAAACCAAAAATATGCAAAATTGGACATAAAAAATGGTACAAAATTGAACACAAAAGCATAAAAAATGGTGCAAAAATGGGCATAAAAATGGCTCAAATTTGGATGCAAATTGAGATGCAACATTGGATGCAAAATGAGGTGCAACAAATGATGCAAATCTTGGTGCAAAAATAAATGCAAAAGTAGACGAAAAAAATGGATCAAAATTGAACGTAACATTAGACACAAAATGGGATACAAAGATGGACACAACACATGGTTCAACATGAGGTACAAAGTTAGATGCAAATTTAGATGCTCAAAAGGATGTAAAATTGGATGCAAGAAATGGTGTTAAAAATTATGCTAAATTGGATGCAACAAATGATGCAAAATATGGTGCAAAATAGGATGCAAAAAAGAGTTGCAAATAAAACGCAAAAGTGGAAGCAAAAAAAGGTGCAAAAATGGATGCAAAATTTGGTGCTAAATCAGGTTCAACATATGGTGCAAAATTGGATGCAAAAAAGGCACAAAAAGTAGCACAAAAATAGATGTAAAAAAAGGTACAAAATTAGAAGCAAAAATTGGCATAAGACTAGATGAAAAAACTGGCACAAACTAGATGCAAAAAAGGCAGTAAATCAAATGTAAAAAATGGTGTAAAACTCGACGCAAATTATGACACAAAACTAGAAGCAAACCCTGTTGTAAAACCAAATGCAAATCTTGGTGCAAAATATGATGAAAAAAAGGATGCAAAATTTGGTGGAAAAAAAGGCAAAATTTTGCGTTAAAAAGGACACTTTAAAATTGTACAATAGAGCCAAATTTAGCACCAAGCTACTCATCCCAATTGAGAAAAAAATGCACTGAAATCTGGTGCTAAATCTGGTGCAAATTGCCTATTTTGTTGTAGTTTTGGAATTCAGCCTAGGTTGAGGCCATTCAGAGTTTCACTTGGAGTATGTGCACTATTCGTGTGATGGTGAAAAAGGACTAGTATGGATACTATGAGGTTGAGGTGTTGACCAGATCATGGTGACTACTTGATATTGTTGTTATAGGTTAAGACCATAGATACAGAGTGGATGCCATGATTGTTATAGGTTAAGACAGTTGACCCGAATGATTGTGATGTTGGTGTTTCGGGTATTGATGATGATGTTTATCTTAACCTTGAATCAAGTCCCTTAATCTCATAAGGATCTGAAATGATTTCACTCTAAAAATTCTAGCAAGTTCATCCTTTTGTGAATTTCTAGAAGGCATTAAGAAAGTGCCTCAGTTTGGGTTGATATATCACCCTGAAGTATATTTATGAAACTCATGACGAGTACATGCTACACAATGTTAAATTTTCCCTGGGAGTTAAAACCTACAAGAAGAACTGTAAAGCTAATGATTTAGAGTAATGAAAACTATAATATGCAAGTTTTAGATTAGATGACAACCATATAAACAAAGTTTGTGACCCTTGTTAAGATTATAGTATTAAATATATACTTTATTTGAAAAACATTACTATGGCATAAACCCTACATTGCAATTGATTGTTGAAATTATATTTGAAGTATAACTTGTAATAAAGCTTGCTTACACTAAAGAAAAAAATATTGAATTATCTCTTAAGAATCATGATGACATATTTGGAAACAAAGGGAGAAGTTATAATAAGATTACTCGAGCCCAAAATATCAAGTTGTTGAATGGAAGAAGCCTAGAAATTAGCTTGGAAGAATCTAAATATGATTCTTTTTAGGTCACTTAGTTGGCTCAAATATCTTACCTTTAAAAGGAAAGGTTGGGCCCCTCTTCAAGCTTAGAAGTTCTAAGGATTTCTTGATAAAGTCATTTGCGAACCTTGCACTATGACAGGTCAAGGACACAAATGACTATATACATTGAAGGTTATATTGTATAGAAAGTATTGATGCTAAGAAATATATCTTCCATCTATTGTTTAAGAATGATGAAGTTATTCTTTGTACATTGAAATGAAGGCCAAGATCTTATGAACAAAATACTATTACTACAATGATTTAGAGAAAGAAAATCATCATTGGACTCTCTTGATTGATTTTTTATAATGTTGGATATATGAAGGGCATGAGAACTCTAGGATTCTGACATTTGATTATGAAATTGAAAATATAGAGTTTGTAAACCCTAGAAAGCAAAAAAAATCTTGAATTGGTTTTTTCCATTGAAGATAGAAATCTTAGGTCATGCAATGAAGACATGACATCGTGATAACGTTGTGGATGAAGTTGATGCAAGAAGGCCAAGATCAAGAGGGAGCTAACATCCTTCTCAAAATGTGTTCTTCCACTGGCCTCCTAGTGAGGATTGCAAGTATGTATTGAATGCCTACGGTCAACATTTCCATCAATAAAAATTAAAGGGAGGAAAAGAAAATAAAAAATGTAAATTTGAATTTATTATTTTCCCTCGAAATTTTCAAATCGGCCTCAAATTGTCTTATAGGACGATTGGGCCCCTAAGAGGCACCCATTCAACCCTCTCAAAAATCTATATGAAAACATTTTTACACCTTCATTTGGACATAACAATCTATCTTCTCATGAGCTTTGTTACAATGAAAAAGATGAGGAAGAAGGGGAACGAAATTGCAAGAAGAAGGGTTGATTGTTCATCTCATTCTTGGGTATTGGTTTTCATTATTATCTTCATGATGTTTGAGATGTATTTATGTATCTTGAACTCTCTCTCTCTATAAGGAATAATTTTATGGGTTTTCCCCTTGTGTGTTTTTCCCTGGTCTCAGGCCTAATTTCTGTGTTTCTTTTCTCATGGTTTCATTGTGTTTCTACTAATTTTTGTGCTTCTTTTCTCATGGTTTCATTGTGTTTCTACTGTGATTTTCTTCTACTTTATCATGCTTGTGAATTTATTTTCTTCATGATGAAAAATGTTACATGATGATTATTTGAAGTTTTTAAATTGCTTAAGAAAATTATTCTAGCTATGGCCTAATAAAATTAACATGGTATCGAATTTGGGGGCACTATAGAGCAGTCATGAAGGCACCATACAAATTTGTTTGGAGGACCAAACATTTCTGAGGCACCAATGCGAAGTTTCTAAAAATCTATGACCAGACCAAAGAAAATTCAAAGAGACAAGAAAAGGGTCGAGTCCCATCCAAGCCAAGAAAGGAAGGTCGTGTCTAGGCTAAGTTCACTTGATGTAGAGCGAGGTGTAATCACATGTTTGAGTTACAGAGGTCTATTTAATATATGTTGAATTAACCTTGCATGGAATTTGTGGCATCTCTTGCAAATTACATGACAGTTGAATCTCGGACTTATCTCAGTAATTTGAAATTCCTATCCAAAGAAAGGTCGCATGAGATTGTCTCTGTAAGTACAAATATATTTCTATGGGTTGTATACTCTCTATATAATCCAAGCTATTCCATGATTGAAGTCCAGACCGTTATTCTAATCCGAGTAGCACTTTGAATGATCCTCCGAAAAATGACAATATTTTATGCAAGCTTTGTATTATAAGAATATGCGAGGTTTTGATAATTGTTTCCTCTCTTTTATCTGAGCTCCTTATGGTCTGCATTGAATACAGGCTATATTACAAATGCTAGTACTTTTCATTAATGATCCAATCTGGATACGGTCTCTGTGATCCGCCTTGTTATGGTCTTGACAAAGTAAGTGAGCATTTTTTTGTAACTCCTCTATTGTGATACTTCTATGGCATCTAATTTATGCAAACTCTAAGGTTCAAAACTATTTCAATGGTTGATCATATCCCAGAGTTGGGAAAGAATCTAAATTTTGTGTGTGGTAAGGCATCTGAAATTTCTAAGTCATCTTCTGTGGCATATTTATTTGAGCTACAGGTTGAGGCCTGAATCTGTAAGGTATGATGCAAAGCTCTGATTTTTGTTTCTCTAAGGTAAGTTCCTAGCTCCATAAGGCATCTATGTGATCTCTTAGCACCATATATTTTCTATACGAGCAATCCTGTGGCACAAATCCTCCATTTAATTTTCGAACCCGAAAATACCTACGAGGTACCCTGAGCATAATCAAGGTTTGTGATTCATTCATTGTAGATATGTGAAGTCTTGATATATATACACATACAATATCTGAATTCATCTCCTTGGCCCTTTATGCAAGCTTGTTGTGGAATCATCTCTGTGGATCATGCAAACTAAGGGTGGCATCAATACTCTCTATTTGTGAGTAAATTTGAGCATGTCAGATTTATTATTAGAGGTGTACACATCAGCTATTATTCTGGGTGCTTAAGGTATATCCATTTGATCAACGAGCCAACATAGATTGGACCAAATTCGGTATGGTTCACACGAGCTTACATGTTTCTTTGTGAATGTACTCTCTATATGAACCTCTTTATGATAGTTACTCATGCTATGTTATTTTTATTGTGGTATGAATAGACTCACATACCCCTATGAAGGAAGGCTTGTAGTCTGTAGAATCTGCATGCCTCTGAGAAAAGAATAAATCTGAGTTTTTTTCCAGCATTAAAATTTTGATGACTTTTCTTTGTGCCAAGTATTCTGGTCAGACTGTATTTGAAGGCTAAGATCCAAAACTATGGTATGGATTGAATTATATCCTTGTGTCCCTGTATTTAAAAAGAAGAACGGCGTGATCAAATGTGTCTATATATATAAGAAGGTCAATTCTTCAGAATCCGACCTGAAGGTCTAGTATATGTCTGCTCAGATCCTCTATAAATTCAAAATATGATAATATCCTTTCTACCCTATCAAGCTATCAAACTATTTTGAGTGGACATGTCAAAATCTATCGAGTTTCAAGTTTGAGGGTTAGTAGGACTCAACTTCAAAAGGTCTGCTAGATGCTACTTTCCTCGCTTCAAGACCAATGTCTTTGAAGTCTTATCATGATGAAATTTTTATTAATATAGGACATTAGAAATATATGAAAAAATTACTCCACTTGTTAAGGATATTGAGACTTGATGAACTTGTTTGCAAGTCTAAAACATTTTTCGAACTCTTATAAGGGTTTTTTAAGTAAACCTTAGGATGTTGAAAATTATTGAAGGCATTTATAGAACATATCATATAGATGTTGATCTCAAGGTTGATACTTGAATGAGATAAGTGTCAACATTGCTGATTATTTTCCTAAAGGGTTTCCAGATTTGAAGATCCTTTGGTTTCAGAAATTATCTAAAGTTCTTTTATTGATTCTATCTATTGGCATCTATAACAATATAAGATTAAAAATTTTGGAACATTATAAGCAAGGGTTTGATCCTAGGGTTTGAGGACAAACCCTAGGACTGATGTGAGGGAGACCTAGGACAAAACCCTAGGATTGTTGAATATCTAGGGTTTGTAAACTCTAGACAAATCTTGAAGAATTGATTGCTTTTGCTTGAAGAAGAAATCCTAGCTTCTAGAAGGTCTGACATCTTGATGATGAGTATGATTTGAAGATCGAATATAAGAAGGTTAAAGATTAAGAGGGATTTTTTATGTTCTCTAAAGATAAGTATCTTCAATGTATCTTATTTTTGATGATATGGAATCTTTGATGTCCATGATGATGTAAATTTCTTGTAGAATCTTTGATGATATGAATGATGATGTGGACTTACGATTCATGATGACATTGACTCATTGATGTTGTGGAATTATTAATGAATAAATTGTCTATCCTAATAATGTGGACCTCTTAATGATAATATGTGGACTCGTTGATAAATCAGACTCCTTGATGATAATTGATGTTGATTCCTTGTTGATGATGATATCGACTTTTTGATGTGAACTTCTTGATGAGGTTGATAATTATGAGAATAAGGTTAACTAAATATGAGAAAGGCTAAGATCAAGAAGGAGTTGACGCACTCAAGATAAGTACGTTTTTATTATTTCTATTATTTTTCATTATGAAACTCTTGTCTCTATATATCTTGCTTGGATATATTTGTTCTTTCATGGCCTCTTAGTGAGGATTGCAGGTTCATAGTGAAGACTTCCAATGTTGTCGCAACAGATGAAGAAGGATGGAAGAACAAAGACAAGAAGATTTTTGATTAGATGAGTTTTTCCTTTGGGACTCGGAGGAAGAAGATAAGATCAACCATTGTTTTTTATTCATGAAGAAATAAAGTTTGTTGCGACTTCCAAGATGAAGATAGCGAGAAGTTTGAAGAGCGATGTTGATTCAAATATGCTAGAGATTAGAATGTTATGTGTAAAAGGCTAAAGACCTCTATGACTAGTGTAAGAGGGATTTGATTTTTCATAAGATTAAAAGTGCGGCATGAACTTGATCTTGGATTAATGGACTGAAAGTCCATGAACAATTGATGAAAATTTGCAGAAGCTCTCATTTAAATTTGGAAATGTAATTTATTTTCAAATTCAATCATTGATCTATTTGATCCTCCATTGGTAAGATGGCCACTGATATTTCCTTCTATAAGATATTTCTTATTGTTATAGTCCATTTTGTCACATCTGTTCAAGAGGCCTGCAAATCGAATCAATTCACATCCGTGAACATGTTGTCATCATCCCTACACAAAGCCCTATGCATGACCTTTCCAAATGTTTGAGTTTCTAGGTCTAACAGCTCAAAATCAAGCTTTTAAGCCCCAGTGCACTCTACCCCTTTAGAGACCTGCATTCAGCGCTGGTTGTTTCCTTTTGCACCAGCGCTGGTCAGCAGGATCTTGCTCCTTGCTAGGGATATGTTGATTCTAGAAATTTAGAAAAATTAAAAATATTTCCAAATCTTCCTCTTCCAGAATATTCCAAGGGTTGTTTTAATCATTTACAATGGATAAGAAGCTCAATTCCTATCTTATCCTACTTTGGATACTTCACCTCTTATCCATTGAGCTCATCCTCCCATCATTAGTGGATATCAAGCACATTATGGTAAATCCTAAACTACCATCCCTCTCCTATAAATTTACTGCCATCTACAACATCAGGGTTGGATTTTGGAGACTGATCATGCCCTCATGTTGTTGCCTTGAATATAAGAGAGTCATCATCTTCATGCATTAGGGTGACATTGAGGTGTTCTTTGTGATAAGGAAGGACAAGTCAACTTGGGGAGATCTCTACAAGATCAGCTACTATTCTTGGTTGTAAACTCTCTCCTATTTCTATTAATAAAAAGAGTATATTGTTTTCCTATATGTGTTATGTTACATTTACATTCATGTATTTCAATGCCTTGTTGATTCATTGAATAGAGTAATTGAATTATGCTACATAGATTTTTTGGATCCTTGGCTTGTTTTGGTTGTATGTGCAGGTTCTAATTATAGCATTTGGAGCTACGATTGGAGCTTACAAGCCAGGAGGAAAGTAAATCTTGCGACAGATTCCAAGTAAGCCTCTTTCCCATTTCTCAATTTCTCTAAGGAAAACTCTATATTCTTTGCTTTCTAGTGTTCTAGACTATACCACTAGGTCTAGGGAAGATACTTTTATCTGTAATCGTGAATTCCACATAGAAAATTGGTGACTTCCCTAGGGAACGTTTCTTTCCCTTAGTGGTTTCCTTGACCTTAGCACTTGTTTGACCTCTTGAATCGACCTTCATTACCTCACTAAGATCTTGATAGACTCTGGGAAGACCCTTCTCTAAGCTTGATTTGATTTTTTGTGTCATAATTTTGTTGGATTTGTATCAACGCTCCCCCTAATCTGGTGGTCGGATATGTATCAGTGCTCCCCATAGTTTGGAGACATTGCGCTGCAGCGCCCTGTACAATTCATTTTTTTCTTTCCCAGCACACCTTTGACATTGTTAGGGTGTGTTAGATATAGGGAAAAATTTTAAATCCCTATGTCAACCAAAACTAGGAAAAATACGCTTGAGATGTAAAATTGGAATCGTAAAAATAAAGAGCAAGGTGAGATCTCCGATCTAGAAGTGACAACACTAAAAATGATCCTTTGGATTGGTCGCAATCAGCTGCAGAAGATTTGGGAAAAAAACACTCATAACTCACTCCCCAAGAGATAAAATGTAAAATGGTAAAAATAAATTACTTTTTTTCTTATTTATGGTCATTTTCATGATTATTTTATTAATATTGTAATATTTTGACCTAATTTTATCATGAATCAAGTATTTTTAATCTTTTGGTGATGTTCTGAGTAAGTTAACAGTTGTTTAATGGATTTGATGATGCCTGAATCGAAACAAATCATTTTTACCAAAGAGCATACTTTTATCACCTTTTCGGGCCCTATAAACTTACAAAAAGGGAACCCCCTGGAGTCCTCTTTCAGCGCTTTTCAGACTCCCAAAATATGAAAACATTTTCGATCAGTTGCCTTTCCAAACTCATCAAATAAAATGAAAAGACATCTACTCAGTATAATTTTAACCCTTTTACAGACTGAGATAGACTATTTACGAAAAAGGAATACCTTAGTTGAACATGGCTAAGAGGTTCTCTTGAGTATTGTTTTCTGCCTTTTTCGGACTTGTTGACGGTGTTGGACATCCCAACATTCAAGGGATCTCCATGATATGTGGTCCCAATTACACCTGACACCGTCTGGGATAGGATACCCATCCGCAATATGGCCTAGTTGTCAGTTTCTTAACTATTTTCCTTGGCTCTAACTATTGGCAAGAGACAGGAATGCAAATGTGCCTTCGAAAAGCAAGTGAGTGTGCCTAGTGAGTGTTCGGTTGTAAGTGTGTCAAGGTTCTTCTACTGCAAAGGGAGAAAAGAAAGTGAGCCTCTAAGAGAGAGGTAATAGTACCACCCTAGTAGAGACACATGCAACCAAGAAGGATTTGTCTAACATCCAACGGAATAGTCCACAAAGATGCGACGGTTAATACAACCAATCAATAAGAGAGATTTTTCTAATATCCAGTGGAATAGTCCACAAGGATATGACAACAATAGTAACCATTACAGCACATTCTCAATATAATAAGTACTAAAATAACCAAAATAGTTCAACTACTTTAGCACAAATGAAAGCAAACATGAATTACAAACATCCACAGAATAGTCTTACAAATATTCATAATCCATGCATGAAGAACGTGTTAGCCATGAGGCTTCTTATATTAAGTAAAAGTTCCAAGACACATGTATACAATGAACACCACTAGCTCCAGTAGTGGAGCATTGGAGCCACTCCTTGCTCCCAAAAAGAACTAGTTTGTCTCTCTAATGCTTTGCGGGAGGAGCCAAGGTGAAAATCCCTTTGCTCATACAATGAGGGTGTATATATAACCAATGAGGTGATGCTTCACATTCCTTGTGACTCTTTGAATAACCTCATGACTCTTTGACTTCTTATGACTTTTAGACTTTACATGACTCTTCATATTATGAATGTGTCCTTTGGAATTCCACCTTACAACACATTTTTAATAGATAATTACATAACCCGCAATGATGATGTGGCATGTGACAACTCATGACATGACAATGTTGACATGGGTTGCTTGATGACATGGAAATGTCAAGCCACTTGTGTCGTTTCTTGTTGCATTCCTTCTTAAGGATGCTCTTCTATCCACCTTCTTATGGCTTATAGGTAATGAGTCTTCAATGATATCAAGTCTTGAGTTGTGGTCGCAAACTGGTGTCCCTTTTGTCTTCTCTTGATTGATCATCTTGCATAATCAGCTACACATATGTATTTCAACATTTTTCCCTTCTCTGTATCCTTCTTCATCATATTGTCATGGTATGATAGAGTGCCTACATCTACAATTCACTCATGACAAAACATCAATTTGATAAAACCCCTAATCTAAGATGGAACATGTTAAACCACTGACTGAGATGAAACTAGATTGCAGGTTGGGCGACAAGCTCAATGACTACACAATTGCACAGTTCAGGAGCTTAGGGATGAAGCTTGAGCTTTGAGACTGCGAATTGTGCAATTCAGGCTAGACTGAGGAAGGAAATTGTGTAGTCTAGGAGATACTTGTGGTAGGCTGAGGGAATGGGCACTAGTTCAGCCCATTGTGAAGTTCCAAGAGGAAAAAGAGGTTGTGTGACTGCGCAATTGTGCAGCTCAAGAGCTAAAGGGTTGAGCTTGATCTCAGAGACTGCACATTGCACATTTAAGGCCAGACTGAAGGGATGGATTGCACAATTCTGGGGGCCAAGGTCTAGGTTTAAGCACTAGAACTGCGGAGTGCATAGTCTTGGGATATAGGAACCACGCATTGCGCAGCAAAAAGGGGAAAGGCTATAGCTTGAGGGTTGGAACTACGTAATGCATACTTGGGGAAGGTCGGATGAGGCTAAGTTACTGGGAAATTTATGAAAATTGGTTGTGTGTGGGGTCAGTGAACTGATGTGATCAATGACACAAATTTATTGTGATCACATTTAGACACTTGACGAAACAACAACATATATCATCCATGACACATAAACCACACATTTCCCACAATGTGATAACTATGTGATGACGTACGAAAAGTGTGACACCAAAGATACACTTTGCGACCACTGCGATGACATGTGTGCGACAGTTCTTAAAAATTTTGAAATGAGTGCGACAAATATTTACATGGTTAGATAAAATAATTTGCACAAAGATATCCCCTTGAAACCACCAAAACAAGCTTCTACACATTATGCAAAAACTAACATGCAAAAAGACGACAATTTTTGTTTCTTGCAAAAGGGACCAAAATAATTAAAGAAAACACATGCAATAGACTTCAATGTCTGTGAAGACAGAATGCAAGACAAAGGTAGGCTCTGAAATTTGGTACAAGACAAAATTTTGGAGGGTATTGTAGTAGCAATAACATTTTGTAACACACTACTAGAATTCCAGCTTCTTTGTCTCGGTCAACTCGTTTATGCAGTGTCTCAGTTCCTTAGGGAGTATTGATTCATTGTGCAGATCACTTTGCTTCCCTACCACCCTATGAATAAACATGGTCCCCTTTGTCCCTTTCTCAATTGAACACATGCATAAGATTCAACAATATTGTAATGTTTCGAATGAAATGGTAGTGAAGTTCACAAGCTTTAGATTTTCAGAGTATAGTTTTTCATCTTTGGTGTTGCTCTGCTTCTAGTAGGCATGGATAGTACCCCAATGGAGTCACTATAGGAACACAAACATAGCTTCACTATTAGCGAGCTTGGATAGTACCCTTGCGAAGTTTCTTTCTTCACCTCTCTGTGAAGGAAATCTTTCTCTTCTTTTGCCTTTATTTATATATTTAAAGAGGATTGTGCATCGACACTTATTCATTTTATGGGCGGAAGAGGGATCCCAACTTATTAAGAGCAAGAGAGGTTGTTCCTTCAGAGAATCATATAAAGACCTCTAATTTAGGTTTGCTCATTTAGATTTTTCCCCTTTTCCTCATCTACTGATTGGATAAGTGTGAGAACATTAAAACATAAGAACCAAGTGTGGCATAAGGTTTCCAAAATAGACACAAGGATCATGGTTTGACCAAAACTCTCCTTACAGATGGATCATATTTTCCATTGGAACTTCATCGACCAAAAGATGTGACCCAAAACAAAGAAGGAGGACGAAATTTAGCCAAATGTTGTGGTGTCACAAGACTCTTTTCAATTCAGCCACATGCAAAGAAGTCAGAAAACACGTTCACACATGACATTTAATTACACAAACAAAAACAAAACAAGATTGACAAACAAACATGCAAGAAAATAAACTATGTACATAGGACAAGACACAACCCTAGATCATTGAAAATAGTGTTTTAAGTCTTGGCCATTAACAGGAAGACAGTCAGTCTTGCCATCTAGTTCAAGATCGACAAACAAACATGCAAGAAAATAAACTATGTACATAGGACAAGGCACAACCCTAGATCATCATTGAAAATAGTGTTTTAAGTCTTAGCCATGAACAGGAAGACAGTCAGTCTTTCCATCTAGTTATTGCAAATGAAATGTGTGTTGGCCAAGCTTTTCGTGTACATTGAATGGTCTAATCCATAGGGATTGGAACTTTGTGTGTTTTCCTTTGTCCTCATGGGCTTTGTCCCACTTCAAGACTAAGTCACCCACACTGAATTCATTCTTCCCGACAGACTTTCTTATCGAACCACCTCTTGATACAACTCTAGTGAAGTGAAAAATTTTCTTTTTCTTTTTGCCTTTCTTCCTACAGCTTGTGAAGAGTGTCTATCCTACGTTGAACCAATAAGCATGGCTTTCCCTGGGATTCTTGTGAAAGCTAAAGGGCAAGCAAGTAGATGTTCACGGGTAGGATGGATTTTTTTCCATACACTAAGAATTAAGGAGAGGTGTTTAAATAAGGTTTTTGCATGACTTGGCCAACCCATAAAGCATTTGCCAAAGCAGAGTGCCAGTTCCTCAGTTTAGAGAAAATGGTCTTCTTGATAATGTGGATGAGGTTTTTTTTTGTAGACTCAACAAGACCATTTCCTTTTGGATAGTAGTTTCATGAATGTTTCAATATAATTCCATTTTCCAATGAAAAGTCATATAATTTTAACAATTATAAGTACCTTACATTTCTAAAAACAATTGAAATCAGAATGTTGAACCTGGAAATGATATTCTTCCTAAGGAAAATGATCACTTCCTAATCATTCACCTATTTAAGCAGAACTGCTTTTGTCCACTGCATAAAGTAGTCTATGGCAATGAGGATGTATCAGTGCTACTTTGACGAGTGTGGAAAAATTTCACCAAACACATCTAAGCCCCATTTTTGAAATGGCTCTTCCACTACAATAGGCTGCAATGGGGTGGCTGACCCCTTTCCTCTGTTGGTACACCTTTGACAAACCAGACACTTGCGGGAATAAGAATGATAATCTTTGAATAATGTGGGCTAATATAAACTGGCTCGCATAACCATGTGCGCGGTTGTGTTACCCGCAAAGTGTCCCCCGGCTGGTCCATCGTGGAGATCACGCAGTACTTTCTCTCAATCATGTGCTCCCAAGCATCTGAGCAGAACTTCGTTATGGCGCTTCCTGGAAAACATACCATGCACCAACTAATAAGATAATTTTTTGAGTCTAAGCACCCTCTTCTATTTTATAGATAAATGAGAGGGAAATGTCTCATGCTGAAGATACTGGTGCACATCCATGTACCAAGTGTTCGCAATGGTAGTGAGGGAAGCTCCCTCAACATTGTACATTTCGATTTCATGCTCCCAACCAGATGGATCTTCTTCTTTCGCATATACTGCTTCTGCTGCTAGCTGAAAAAAACTGTGGCCCTTGATGGTATGGACGAGCTTGAATTCTAATTCATATTCCTATAAACCAGTCATCCATTTTTATCTTCTCTCACCCAACTCTTGCTAAACAAACAGTGATCTAATTGTTGGGTGTGGCACAAAGATAATGCAATGGTTCTTTAAGAGATAGGGTCAGAAGTGTTTCACCATGCCTACTTATCAATGGCGGGGTAGTTGAGTTTAGGTCCCTAAAGGATGGAACTCATCAAAGATATTGGTCTCTCATTATCCTGGTCATCCTTCTGAGTAAGCATTGTGCAAAAGAAGTATTAGAAGCGAAGGTGTAGAGCAGAAAACCTTTGCTAAAATCTAGGCTATATAAAGCGGTTTTTTCTACAATGGTTTTCTTAATATGGGAGAATACACCCTTTTCCTCTTTATCCCATTTGTATATTGCATCCTTCTTCACCATCTCATGCATGGGTTTAACAATTTGAGCATAATCAGAGATAAACTTACGGAGGAAATTGATCTTTCCCAGGAAGGATTGCATAACTTTCTTGTTCACTAGGAAGGGAATCTGTGTGATGGATTTGACCCTTTCCAGGTCTACTTTAATCCCACTCTTTTTGATAATGTGGCCCAAGAGATTTCCCTCAAACACTGCAAAAATTCTCTTTTTGGGATTAAGGGATATCCCGTATTTGAAACACCGCTTGAAAATTTTCTTCAAATGGTGCAAGTGTTCAAATCTATTCTTGGAAAACACCATGACATCTTCAAGATAGACAACTAAACTTTGTCCGATAATTCCATGGAATGTAATGTCCATGGTGGGTTGAAATGTCGCACCAAAATTGACTAACCCAAATGGCATTCTTTTAAATGCAAATGTGCTCTGCTTCATGCGGAATGTAGTTTTGAGTTGGCCAGGCTATGAGACCAGAACTTGGTTGTAACCTGAATATCCATCTAATGAATAAAACATCTCTAACCCCGATACTATCTGCAATATCTATTCCATAGACGGCACATGGTAGTTATCCTTGTCCGAGGCATGATTCAAGTTGTGGAAATATACACACAACCAGATTTCCCTGAACTTCTTCCTTACTGGGACCAGATTTAATACCCAGGTAGAATATCACATTTTATATGTGATCCGAGCCTCCAGCAATTTCCTCAACTCCTTTTGAATCAGAGGCTCAAGCGTTGGATGTACCTTTCGCGACTTCTGTTAGAAAATCTTGGCCCCTTCTTTGATTGGAAAAACATGTTGGATTATTTGCATGTCATAATTTCTAAGCTCGTCATACATCCACATGAAAACATTCGGGTACTTCTTGAATAAGTGGATGAAAGCTTGTCGCTCATGTGGTGTACAACAAGTATCAAGATTGACAAATTTCAGATCTCTCTTTTTTGCAATATTTATTCTCGTGTGACACATCGAGCTATGGGTTTTTTCGTTCACTGGCCCTTGGAAATGATTATGTAGGTCATGCAGCTTCTCAAGTGATACCAGCATTTTGGCATGGTGTTTTCTATGTTTGCGTGGGCTTCATCCTTCAACGCTTTCTCATCTTCGTCAATAGATGTGTCCTTGAATAAATCAGCGTTCACCATAAAGAACAGTATATGTTGGTCATCATTAAAAATGCATAAGTTAGTTATATTGTCAGGGACAAATGATTTATAGAGAATAACTACAGAAAAACCATCCCTAAGCGATGACAACCTAGCAACATCATTTTCTAATGCATCTGCAGCTACATTATGCATTCTAGGAACATAAATAATATTGAAAGCTTGGAAATGAGAAATCAAACGCCATACCTCTTGTTGATACCCTTTTATATGAGGTGACACACAGTGTATAGTATCACATACCTATTGTACGACAATTTCTGAGTCACCTACTGCTTTGAGGACTACAACATTGAGGTCAATGGCTCTTTGCAAACCCAAGATGAGTGCTTCATATTTTGTGGTGTTATTGGTGCACTCAAATTCCAAGTGGCTAGAGATCATATGTTTCCTTTGTCACGGGTCTATTAAAACACAACCAGCTCTAGATCCCTCCTATGTTTTAGAACCATCAAAGTATAGTGTCCAAACATCATATGTATAGAAACTATATGTTGCACTAGTACTACTATTACTACTACTACTAACTGTACAAATGTCATTTTCTCCAGTTGGACTAGGAAGGAGTTCCAACTATGTGTCAGGTGGGACTGGGGATGGTTGAGCAAGATAGAACCCCAAATTAGTTTCAAGAAAAAAATTCCAAAGATAAGATTTTTGAAAGCCAATGGCTCATTTTTTCCTTCTAAGGGAGTGACCGTTTGTTTCATGTATCACTCTAAGTTCACCCAAATCTGATAGTTCCTAACCTTGTACAAAAGCCATAAATGTGACCAGTCCATAGCAAAATACCCCTATAACTTGTTGGACCATTCTCTGCTCAACAATACACCATATGCTTTCGAAATGTCCACAATTACTATATTTATACATTTGTGAACTCATTGATCACATGATAAGCGTATTAGCACATTTCTGAGTTCACCAATCGCATGGACAAGAGTCATGTCCAATTGAATGATCTGTGCATCTATTTTATCCCATTTTGCATTGATTTTCTTTGCTACAAATAAAGGCATTACGTTTACAAATGCATCGAAATCAACTAAGAAATTGTGCACATTATAATTAAAAATTTCGAACATTAACAGAAATGGAGGGCAGAGTGTGTTTTCATCTAACGTTAAAGAATTAAGTACAGATTCAAGGGAACTAGAGGACGTACCATATCCCTTCTATGAAGAAGCATCGTACCTAAGGCAGATTGTTCAAGTGCGCGAATAAGCAGCTCTTGCTGGCTTGCGATCTTTGTCAGTTTGAAGAGTGAAATATTTGCGCGAGCTTTCTTCATCTCATCAACTATGTTATAATCTAGTGTGGGAGACATTTTTGAAGTGTCTGGCAGAGTTGCTTTATCTACTACTTCTAGAGTGATGGGCTTACTTTTTTTCTCACTGAAGTACTTTTTGTTGTAACCGCATTTCCAAACTTGCTTTGAGTGTTCTGGGATGAGTTGACGGGCGATGCAATCTTCCTCAGCAAATGATATTTCAATTTTTGCTTCATCAAATCTTGTGCGGAGGTCAACCCTTGGCTTCTCAAGTTGTATTGAGTGTTTTTCTATTGATTCGGGGCCTCACTTAGTGGTTATTCTTCGACACTCTTCTTCTCAACTGCAAAAACACAACTAAGTTTGTTTACTGCATGTCTGACATTTGCAGTTTCTTCGGCTGCAACATTCTCTTCCTTCTCTTCCACAGGCTCAATCTGCTCATCTGAAAGCATTGTATCAATAATGTGCACAACAAGAGCATTCATGTTGTGGTTCCATTGTGGGCATGTCTTCTCTGAATGATACTCTTGATGAAACGAACAGTACTGATCCATGCCCATACTTTCAACATTCAGCACAACATTTGAGCTCTGTGTAGACTTGGTCAGTTGGTTGTTGTTGCTTCTAGAGTTAGCATCCCTTCTCAGAATGTTGAATCTAGGAGGCTTGCTACTCACGGTGGTCTCGCTTGACCTTTGTTTCAATTTTTCCAACTCATTGGATAGAGACTTGATAGTGCAGGTCAAGCTCTCAAGATCAGTTGCTTCTTTCTCCTTGGCCTTGCTTATGGAGGCCTGAGACCTTTTACCCATGTCTTTGGATTTTTTTTTTAATTCGTCATCTGCGATGAATCCAATCACATGCAAGTCCTTTTCAACTGTGATTGCCTCTTCGAAATTTTTAGCCAAAGTTGGCTTCGCAGTTATTTTCACGAACTGTGCAATGCTTGTTGGTAAGGCAAATGTGAAATAATTAATGGTGATGGAGTCATGAGGTTTCATGTCTGTCAGAAATATATTCAAGATACGGTTAAACCTCTGATTGAAATATTTCACTTTCTCTTTCTGCTCCATCTTAAGACTGCCCAACTCTCTTAAAAGCATGGTGGCAGTTTTATCATCAGCAAATTTCTCAACAAACGGTTTCTTAAAACCCCTCCAATTCTAGAATGAGTTCAGAGGAAGGTTATGATACCAAACAGCTTCTCTACCATCTAAGGTACATGGAAAAGGTCTACATGCAACATCATTATAATGTACCTCAAGCATTTGCAGATGCAGGTAGAAGTTTTTCAGGTGATCCTTCGCCCTCACTGCTTTGTCAAGGTTGTATTTTGTTAACAGCTTGTCCGAGTGCCTCGGTGTTTTGTGTAACACACTCGATAGTGTAAGTGGGCCCTAAGTCATCCAGTCCAGATATTGGTCTGACATATCTTCATCAGTGTTCCCCCCCTCTCCATTCGAATCTGATTGGTCTTCTTCTTCTTCTTCATTTCCTAACCCATGGAAAGTATCATCCAAGAGTACCACATTATCACTGTCACCACCGTTGAGGGATGAAGGTTGCTCTGGTTTTTTTTGCATTCTCTTCATATTCTAATAACTCTTCAAGGGTGGCGAGAACCAAATATTCAACTGTTGAAACCACTATCCCAGTGGGGTTGGTTGGGTTCTTCTTTGGAAAATATGGAAGATTATGTACTCTGGGTATCAATCCAATAGCTCTTGCAAACTTACGGGTGATAGGGAGAATGGCCTGGATCTAGTCATAAGAGATCTCACAAGTTTATACAATCTCAGGTTGAGAAGGATTACCAACTTCAGGAATATGTGCAGGGGAGGTGTTGGGGATATTATTTCCTTGACCAAAGAAAGTAGGATTTGTGTGGGTGAGGTTATCAGCCATAAAAATTTGGTTTCCCTCCTTCTAGCGCCAAAAATGTTGATGTTGGTTGACCCTCCAAAATTCAAGGGGTCTCCTCGATATGTGGTCCCAATTATACCTCACACCATATTTGATAGGAGACCCATCCGGAATATGGCCTGGTTGTCGATTTCCTAAAAATTTTCCTTGGACCTGACTATCAAAAAGAGAGAGGAATTCAAATGTTCCTTCTAAAAGCAAGTGAGTGTGCCTAGTGAGTGTTCAGTTGTAAGTGTGTCAAGGTTATTATATTGCAGAGGGACAAAACAAAGTGAACCTATAAGAGAGAGGTAATAGTACCACCCTAGTAGAGACACGCACAACCAAGAAGGATTTGTCTAACATCCAGAGGAATAGTCCACAAAGATGTGATGGTCAATACAACCAATCAACAAGAGAGATTTGTCTAATATCCAGCGAAATATTCCACAAGGATGTGACAGCAATAGTAACCATTACAACACATTCTCAATATAATAAGTACAAAATAAACGATATAGTTCAACTACTTTAGGATAAGTGAAAGCAAACATGAATTACAAATATCCACAGAATAGTATTACAAATATTAATAATCCATGCATGAAGAACATGTTGGCCATGAGGCTTCTTATATTAAGTAAAATTTCCAAGAAACATGTATACAATGAACACCACTAGCTCTAATAGTGGAGCGTTGGAGCCACTCCTTGCTCCCCAAAAGAACTAGCTTGTCTCTCTAATGCTTTGCAGGAGGAGACAAGGTGAAAATCCCTTTGCTCATACAGTGAGGGCGTATATATAACCAATGAGATGATGCTTCACCTTCCTTGTGACTCTTTGACTTCCTATGGCTTTGCGACTTTACATGACTCTTCATATTCTGAAAGTGTCCTTTAGACTTCCACCGTACAACACATTTTGAATAGATAATTACATAATCCACAACGATGATGTGGCATATGAAAACTTATGACATGACATGACATGACATTGTTAACATGGGTTGCTCGATGACATGGGAATGTCAATCCACTTCTAATGCTACTTGTTGCATGCCTTCTTGAGGATGCTCTTTTATCCACCTCCTTATGGCTTAGAGTTAAGGAGTCTTCAATGATATCAAGTCTTGAGTTGTGGTTGCAAACTGGTGTCCCTTTTGTCTTCTCTTGATTGATCAGCTTGCATAATTAGCTACACAGGTGTCTTTCAACATGTTTCCCTTCTCTATCTCTTTCTTCATCATCTTGTCATGGTATGATAGAGTACCTGCATCTGTAATTCACTCATGACGAGATGACATCAGTCTGATAAAACCCCTAGTCTAAGATGGCACATGTTGATCCACTTAGTGAACCGAAACTAGATTGTAGGCTGGGAGAGAGGCTCAATGACTGCTTAATTTCATAGATCAGAAGCTCAGGGGTGAAGCTTGAGCCTTGAGACTACGAATTCGTAGTCCAGGCTAGACTAAGGAAGGAAATTGCGCAGCCTAGGAGATTAGTGTGACAAGATGAGGGGATGGGCACTGGTTCATCCCATTACATAGTTCTGGGAGGCAAATTAGGTTGAGTGACTTTAAAATTACACATCTCAAGAGCTCAAGGGTTGAGCTTGAGCTCAAAGACTGCATAGCGTGCAACTTAGGCTAGGTTAAAGGGATGGATTGCACAATTTTGGGGGCCAAGGTTTGGGTTTGAACAATGGAACTGCACAGTGCACAATCCTGGGAGGTAGGAATTGTGCCTCGCTTAGTGGCAAGGGACAAGGTTGTAGATTGATGGTTGGAACTGCACAATGCGTAGTTGGGGAAGGCCGGATGAGGCTAAGCTGCTGGGAAATTTCTGAAAATTGGCTCTAAGTGTGGGGTCAATGAACGTATGTGATCAATGACATGAATTGATTGTGACCACACTTAAACACTTGATGACACAACAACATAGATCATCCATGACCCATAAACCACACATTTTTCTCGGTGTGACATCTTTGTGATGACTCACGACAAGTGTGACACCAAAGATACACTTTGTGAAAACCGTGACGACACTTGTGTGGCACTGCTTAAAACTTTGGGAATGAGTGTGATGGATGTTTACATGGTTATATAAACCCATTTGCATAAATAAATCTACTTGAAACCACCAAAAAAAGCTTCTACGCATTATGAAACAACTAACATGCAAAAAGATGACATTTTTCCTTTCTTGCAAAATGGAAAAAAACACTTAATGAAAACACATGGAATGGACTTCAATGTTTGTGACAACAAAATTCAAGACAAAGGTAGGCTCTGAAATTTGGTGCAGACCAAAATTTTGGAGGGTGTTGTAGTAGCGACAACAAACTCCAGAGACAAATTTACGAAAAGGAACCTTTGGAGTTTTCTTTTTCGCATATTTTTAAACTCTCTAAACATGAAAAAGGAGTCAAGATAGACAGTCGCTAGACTCGTAAAAGTATCAAACAGTGATGGACTTGTCAAACATGATGGAACCAAATCACTCCTTCGCAGGGTTCGTTAGACATACTCAAAGGGATTCATCTAAAGAATGAACTTACAAATCAAGCATATGATATCATCCTCAAGCTTGTTCAAAATAAAGAGGTACTAACCAAAAATGGTTGGGGAAATTGGGAAAACAAGGTACTCCACCTTTTAATGACAGCGAGTCTCACTTGAACATGACACTCTTTCACTTCATCTTGGTGGTTTTTATGTTGCGAAATATGTTTATCCTTTTGGTTAATCACACCATATCAAAGCCTCAGCTTTCGGTTTTGGGTCAATGTTACAAACTCCATTCAGTGTTACCAATATGTTCAAGAGAATTCATTCAACCGATATCTGCTATGACACTCTTAAGCCTCCATTTCATGTTTTTCATTCCTAAACCAGTTCCACATCAGCATCATTATGTCTCAAATCTTGATACCCATTTCGTGTCATTGATGGGGGACACATCAAGGTGCTCCTACGATGAGTCACTTCTTGTCGACATAAATTCATTATCCAAGAAGTTGACTTAGAGCCTCCCTTTGCTACCTTGGGGCTTGCATACATCAATGGAAAGTTTCCTCTCTCTCAGTGACAAGTTTTCATCATTGGCTTTCGACAGAAATATTTTGTGTTGTGTTCAACTTCAACTCATTCATTCACACCATACAAATTGTGATGTTGTACCTTGAGATCCATTATCACCGTCAATGGTTTCTCTCATGTCTGTTAATGTCTTACATCAATGGTTGGTAATCAGATGGTGTCTGCCATGTTCGACTCCAACTCCTTTATTCACATGGTTAGACTCGTACATTGGACAATTGAGCAAATGAGATAGAAGACCGTGGATCTAGTTCCATCCATTTGGGTTGCTCTTTCAGGATTAATGCAAGATAACAAAGTATTATGGCTATGATCATACAAGACAGTCATACAAGCATGGGTCCACTCTCTATTATCAATGGACACAACTTCTTGATCATTGTACATGTAATGTTAGCTTATGTGTTGAGCATGGGTATGCCTCCCTCAACAAATACATCATGATTAAAATGTATCGTAACAGATGATGGACTTGACTGGTTGTTCTTGATCTGAACCTTTCACAAGGTAAAGCACTTCAGTCATCAACTATCATTTTTTACTTTACAATTTAGGGGGGAATTTTTTATAGGCCATTTTGTCGCATCTAGTCAATAGTCTTGCAAATTGGATCAATCCACATTCGTGAACATGTTGTTATCATCCCTACACAAATCCCTAAGCATGACCTTTCCAAATTTCTAAGTTTTTGGGTCTAACTATTCAAAATCAATATTTTAAGCCTCAGTGCACTATGCCCCTTTAGAGACCTACATTCAGCACTAGTTGCTTCCTTTTGCACCAGTTTTGTTCAGCAACAACTTTCTCCTTGCTGGGGGTGCATTGATTCTAGAAATTCAAGAAAATTAAAAATATTTCTGAAGCTTCCTCTTCTAGAAGCTTCCAGGGGTTGTTTTAACCATTTACTATGGATAAGAAGCTCGATTCCTATCTGATCCTACCTTGGATACTTCACCTCTTATCCACTGAGCTCATCCTCCCATCACAAGTGGATCTCAAGCTCATTATGGTAAATCCTAAACGACCATCCCTCTCCAAAACAACATCAGGGTTTTCTTTTGGATATTGATCATGCCCTCATGTTTTTGCCTTGAATATAAGAGAGCCACCATCTTCATGCATTAGGGTGACATTGAGGTGTGCTTTGTGACAAGGAAGGACAAGTCAACTTGGGGAGATATCTACAAGATCATATACTATTATTGGTTGTAAACTCTCTCCAATTTATATTAATACAAAGAGTATATTGTTTTCCTATGTGTGTTATGTTACATTTACATTCATGTATTTCAATGCCTCGCCAATTCATTGAATAGAGTAATTGAATTATGCTACGTAGATGTTGTGGATCCTTGGCTTGTTTTGGTTGTATGTGTAGGTTCTCATTGTAGCATTTGGAGTTACGATTGGAGCTTACAAGTCAGGAGGAAATTAAAGCTTGTGAAAAGTTCCAAGTAAGCCTCTTTCCTGTTCTTCAATTTCTCTAAGGGAAACTCTATATTCTTTACTTTTTTTTTCTTTTTTTTTATAGACTAGTCCACTAGGTCTAGGGAAGATACTATTGTCTGCAATCATAAATTCCACATAACACTTATTATCTGTTGGATTCAACCATGGTTGTTTATCTTTTCTCTTGGCACACTTTACTGCTAATAAGCTCCTTTGGAAAGCCACCTTTTTTTTTGGATTTTTTGATTCTGTGAGAAGCCCTAGTTGAAGCTGAATAACTAAATGTCATTGCCTATTAATAAAATACTGAAGTTTACATTTTCTATTGTTGAGCTAGTTTCTTATGCTTATGTGATTGAGATAAGAATTTTACACAATATGGTGCTACTTTAACCTGGTATCTAACATGATTTCATGAATGAGCAGGAAGCAGATATCTGTCACTCTCAGTATAACTGAGGTTGTGTTTATTGCAGCTAGTATAGCTAGTTGTGAGGTAGTATGGTTGCAAAAGCTCCTTGCAGATTTATTTCATCACGTATGATCATGATATATTGTCTCTATTAAATTGGGATCAGCCTTTTATATCAGAGATATGGTACAGAGAGGAGTAGTGAGGCTCCAACACATCTCCGCAAATGAGAAGGAAACAAATTTTCATTGCCCTCATTCGAGCAGTGGCCAATCATATTGCAACTTGTATGTTTGAATTGCAAGTAGTGTACCTTCAAAAGTTATTTACAAGAATTTCAGACATGGTGCCACTAATGGAGAATTAAGGCTCCAACATAGAAGGATTGATGAGGCTCTAGCACAAGGGGAGAAGTGAGGCTTCGACAATGGCTTATTGAACTGAAGTAATGAGGCTTCAGTAGATGAGAAGGTTACTGAAATTCTCACCAAGCATTTACCAACAACAAAGTTCTTATTCTTCAGAGAGAAGCTTGGAATGAAGGAGAATGTATCCCTCCCTGAAAGGGGATGGTGTTGATCGAGAACACTGAGCATTTTCTATCCTTTGTCTTTATGATTATCCATGGACTTGGTGAAGTGGTATGAGCAGCAAAGCTTCTGGGTGAGGGTACTCCATAAATCCATGGGCTTGGATGAGTACATACCCTAGTATGAATCCTACCTACAAGTCACCTTTGGATCATTATTGACCAAAGAGCAACAAACTTGGTTAAGATTTTCACAATTACCACCCATCTAGCTAATGGGTGAGGAGACTTAGGTGTGTGTGATCTTTACCTAATGTCGAACGCAACTACCATGGACTTGGTTATGGTAAATTGATCTCCCTAAGTATTGGATGCAAGTGTTATACCACTTGATTATTGATTATCAAGTTGGGTGAGGGTCAGTTAGTGGACATAGGGTGTGTGTGATCTTTACCAAGGTCATTGATGATTCCATGGACTTGATTGTGGTAAATAAATCTCCCCTATTGTCATACTCAATCATTCTTTTGAGATGAGATGATGATGATGAAACTATCAAATTTCCTTATGTTGAGACATGTACATCTAAGATGAGATCCATGATACTCCTATAGGTCATGGATCTTGACCTAGAGTCTTGTAGGGTGTGTGTGATATTTACAAAGTTCAAATATGACTACCATGGACTTGGTTGTGGTAAATTGATCTCTCCTTTCATCCGTTTTGGATTGAGACATCATTTTTCAACCGAGATGAGATCTATGGAGTAGTCAGAAGAATTCCTCCCTAACTGAGAGGGAGCGTTGAAATCAGGTTGAGATGCTATCTACTTTCCTTGTGATGACATAATGAAGATACCTCCTTGGCTAAGAGGGATTGTTGAAATTTGTAGCCATGGTAAGCATTTCCATCAATAAAAATTAAAGGGAGAAACAGAAAATTTAAAATGCAAACTTGAATTTATTATTTTCCCTCCAAATTTTCAAATCGGTCTCAAATTGTGTTAGGTCGTGTTAAAAATAGCAACAAGAAATTCCAATTTAATTTTTCCTTGAATTAAATTGAGAATTAAATCAAAATTCTATTCTCATAGCAACTTGTAATATTTAATTAAGTTAAATTGACTTAATTGACTTAGGAAATTCAAGTTCGAAGTCTATCTAGAGTCATGTAGAGTGATCCCTAAATTTTATCGGCCCGAGTTGAGTTCTTTGGCGTTGTAATTAGATAACTTAGTCTAAGTGAGTTATATTCAGTTAAACTAGTTCTAACTGTTGGAGGAACTAGTAGAGGTCTAGTAGTGGAGTAGTGCACCAGTGCATCACTAGTACCACACCAGTTAACAAAAGATTCACTCACAAATAATTCATGCATGTTAGTTTAGATGAAGATCTAGTTGAGATTAGAGTTCAAGGACAATGTACTATTAGTTGTATAATTTTCCGAGTTGTACGGATGGTGCATGCAATTAGTTGAGGTCTTATGTTTGGATTGTGAAGTTATGGATAGTGGATTTCCCAATTAAATATGGGCTAATTCTCTTAGGAATTGAAAAGGAAGTAGGGGCTCAGCAGGTAGCAGAATTGGCTAATCGTTGACTTGAGTTGGTTTGTGAGGTAGAGAGTTAGATTGTACTAGTGCAGGAATTGTTCAGGTTGAACAAGCATTGTAGTTTCTTCTCAAATCTTCTGGTTAATGCAATATATATTGTTAGGGTTTTTAGCAGTTGCTTTCCCTAGAGAAATATTTTGTTATGTGTGATTGATATTCTTCCTTTTCTCCTTATTGTTTTCATTGGTCAATTTTGATTTTCGCTCAATAGTAGAGTAGATTATTGTCTTGTGTTTTAGCATATCACATAAGATATTGAATCTACAAATACATATCTACATCATATCGAAGCCGAAGACAATATAGAAGAGGATATTTTGAGTTTGGTGTGTAGGAGAAAACCAAATTTGCAAGTTCATACTTTAGAGCAGCAATATGTCTTTCTACGGGTTGTGACTTGAGTATTCCTTGGAGGGTAGCTCAAATTACATAGCTTGGAAGGACATGATGGAGGTAATGCTAGAAGACAATGGCCTCAAGGAATTCATAGATCATGACATTCCTAAGCCTATAGCATCGAATGCTAAATATCTGGTTGAATGGAGAAAGTGTGTGGCAAAAGCGAGAAGGATTATCCTAGAGGGAGTTCGATACCACATTGTCTCGAGTCTCCATGGAAAGGATACTCCATACTCAATGTGGAAGGCATTGATGGACCTGTTTCAAAATAGTAGTGACCATAGGAAATTGGCACTAAAGGACAAACTCAAAAATATCAAGATGGAGAAGGGTGACTCTATTCTGAAGTACTTGACCAAGTTCACCCATTGTCGGGATGAGCTTGGAAGTGTTAGGATTATTGTTTCCAAGGACAATATGGTGAGCCTAGCTCTTCTAGGACTTCCCAAGAGTTGGCACAGTTATCAGGACTCTATCAATGGGAGGGAGAAGCTACCAAATTGGGAATGGTTGTGGTCAGATTTGGTACAAGAAGAGATTCAAAGGAATACCAGAGACGGATCCTCATCAAGGACTAATGATGAGGAAAATTGTGCCTTAGTGGGTAAGGAAAAGAAAGGGAAGGGGAAGGCATCCCATTCGAAATAGGATTCCTGTCATGGAGGTAAGAGGAAGGACATGTCGAAAGTCAAGTGCTTTCATTATCACGAGCTAGGACATTTTTCCACAAAGTGTCTGCTCAAGAAGGCCGGTAAGAAACCCTTGGGAGGAGGGGCAGGAGGTGAGGCTCTTGCCTCACAATTCGAATTGGACTTTACCCTCATTTCATGTATGATGTCATTGATGATGGGTAGTGTATGGTACCTAGATATTGGAGCTTCTTTGCACATGATTGGTAATAAGGAGCTCTTCAGTAACTTGGAGGAGAAGGATCTCCAGATGCATATCGAGATGGGTGACGATGGGAGGTATAGTGCTACTGGGCTTGGTACAGTTACCTTTCAAAGGGAGTCAGGTTCTCCCCTCACTTTGCGAGATGTTATGTATGTTCCTAGTTTGAAGAAGAACTTGGTATATGTTTCCATGTTGGAGGATAGAGGCTATGATGTGATATTTAGTAAGGGAAATGTGTTCCTTCGTCACATAGACATGAGACAGGTAAAGAGGATAGGGGTTCGAGTGAAAAATATCTACAAGTTGGAGGTAGAAGATTGTGCTACTAGAGCACAAAAGCAAAGAAGATGTAGAGTCAAGACATCAGTGAGTTGTGGCATAGGCGGTTGGGCCACTGGCATCGTGGCGCTTTGAAAATAATGGAGCAAATTTCTACTAGTCTTCCCAAAGGTACACTAGAGAAATTTTACACCTGCAAAGGGTGCACTTTGGGAAAATATAACAAAGCTTCCTTTCATGACAAATTTATTCAAGGATAGGAGATCCTTGATCAATTCCATTCAGATGTGTGTGGACCATTCTTGACGGAATCCACGACCAAGCACAAGTAGTATGTTATATTTGTTGATGATTTTTCTCGTAAATGATGTATCTTCTTCATGCATAAGAAAGATCATACTTTTGCAAATTTTTGTGAATTTAAAGCATTGGTCGAGAAAGATACTGGAAAGAAGGTTAAATCTCTCAGGAATGAAACAGTGGATAGTTTTCGAATGACTTTAAAAACTTCTATGCAGCAGAAGGAATTCGACGAGAGTTGATAACACCTCATAACCCACAGCAGAATGGGGTGGCTGAAAGGAAGAATAGAAACATAATAGGGGCATCACAGGAAATGTTGCATGATCAGGGCCTATCACTACACTTGTAGGCTGAGGCATGCAACATAGCAATTTATTTGCAAAGTAGAATCCCTCATCAAATTCTTGGGATGAGCACACCAAAAGAGACTTTTTCAAGGAAGAGACCAGATGTGGGTCACTTCAGGATTTTTGGTTCATCAGTCTATTTTCGTGTAACCAAAGATGCACGGAAGAAGCTTGACCCAACAACAGTGTTGGGGATATCTGTGGGGTACACTGATACACCTCACAACTAACGGGTGTACCTATAGACCAATAGGATGACAGTGATTCACAGGGATGTAAAATTCGATGAAGAGAATGCCATGAGATGTTCCCTTGAGATGGATCTTCAACTACATGCGTTTGAGGAGATTTTAGCTCCTAAGGAGGAACCTCATATTGATGTGGAGCAACCACATGTAGAGGATCAGGGAGTGGAGACACCCACTCATGTAGAGTCTTCCAAATATGGGAGAAAGTGAACCAGAGAGGCTGATAGGTTATTGCATGATGTGAGAGAGAATGTGGGAGCACCCACATCACAACGCAGGCAGAGGAGGTCACCAAAGAGGTACACTAGATACATGGCTCTTATGAGAAGATGTGTTGAGACAAAGCCATCTTCTTTTGAGGAGGCAGTGCAGCAACCAGTTTGGTTTGATGTCATGGTTGAGGAGTATGATTCCATTGTTAGGAATAGTGTTTTGGATGTGGTCCCAAGATTGATGGACAAGTTAGTGGTGAGTTCCTGATGGATTTACAAGGTAAAGCAAGAAGCAGATGGTAGTGTGGAGAAACATAAGGCCAGGTTTTTGGCCTGAGGATTTTCTCAGGTAGAGGGGATTAATTACGATGAGACCTTTGCTCCTGTTGCAAGGTACTCATAAATCAGATCATTTTGGCACTGTCAGCACAAATGGGATGGAAGATACATCATATGGATGTAAAGACATTGTTACTTAATGGAATGATTGAGGAAGAGGTGTATATTGAGCAGCCTAAAGGTTTTGAGACCTTCGACCGAGAGTCACATGTGTGTCGACTCAAGCAAGCGTTGTATGGGTTGAAGCAAGCACCCCATGCTTGGTACACCAGGATCAATAGCTACTTCACCGGGTTGGGCTTCACCAAAACTGAAGCAAATGCGAACCTTTACCATATTTTGGTTGAAGGTAAATTGTTGATTATTGTTTTATATGTCGACGATTTGATTCTAAAATGTGATGATAAGTTGATCAAGTCTTGCAAAGAGGATATTGCAAGAGAGTTCGAAATGAAGGACTTGGGGCTCATGCACTACTTTCTGGGCATGGAAGTATGGCAAGGTGATGAGGAACTTTTTGTCTCTCAGGGAAGGTATGCCAAGGAGATATAAAAAAGATTCCACATGGAGAGCAGTAAACCCATGGAGAATCCTGTAGCAGGAAATTGGAGGAAGGAGGATGCTACTTCAAGTGAAGTGGTGGAAACTATTATTTACAAGCAGCTTGTGGGTTCACTCATGTATTTGGCGAACAAACAATCGGACATGTGCTATGGAGTTAACCAACTAGTCAAGCGATGGTTAAGCCGACAAATATGTACCGGAAGGAAACCAAGCATGTGTTGAGATACCTCAGAGGCACTACTCAATATGGTTTATCGTGTAGACGAATAGAGGGAGTGAAGCTTCAAGGCTTCACTAATGAAAATTGGGCAGGGAGTCCATATGATAGGAAGAGCACACCAGGAGGGATCTTCATTATTGGGTCATCAGTTGTTTCTTGGTACAGTGTGTTATCACTCTAATATTTCTTTTGAAGTTAATGAAGAAACAAAATTCAAAGGTAACCACAAACCACTTCTTGAGATCAGGACCTAGCCTTCCTAATGCTCAGAGAGGGCTCTCTCTTTATAATTTAACTTTGTTTTAGTTAATATGATTTTAGGCTAGTTATTGCTTGCACTTGGGTTTTGTTTTGAAATTGGGTGGTGGGATCACTTTACTTAGATGAACAGAGGTTTGCTTTAACCATTGGGCTATGGAGTCGAATGTCAGACAAACAAGACTGGATTCAATTCTAAAAACGGTGTCTACAGGGCAAGATAGATGAGTTACCACAGATCTCAGAGGCTAAATGGTGAATGGCTTTAAATCAAATCCAAGGAGAAATTAAAGGTTCCCTAGATCGGACTTTGGAAGGAATTAAAGAATTCAATCGGGATGGGAGAGCAATTAAGGGTTCTCAAATCTGGGTATCAGAGGAAAACATGTAAATAAATTACTGTGAAAAACAGAGTGTAACTAAACAAATTCTGAGTGATATTTCCAGTAAATTCATTTAGATTTTAAAACACATTTAAGATTATGAAAACACATAAGAAAGGTAAAACAATCACACAAAGAAAATACTTCACTGCAAATGGCTCATCTCATGAATCATGTAGTGAAATGCTTTTATTACTTGCTCCAGTCTGTTGACTTAAAAATGGTACAATCACCCTTAGGTTCAAGATCACAATAAATCTACAAATGTAAAATAATATGCACCTAAAATACTTCAAATGAAGAAGTATTTATTCAAATTCTAAACTGAAATATCTTGAAAAAATATCAAGATTGGTTTTACAAATATCTCAAACTGTTTTACATTAATAGAACTTAAATAAATGACACTCAAAACTAATGAATCTATTTGGCACTATATTTATGGATTGATGGTGACAAAGAAGAGAAATTTGAATTTGATAGCAACTCTTAATTGATGATGAGGCTTCCAAGTCACTAACTACCTCCTTCCTTTGTGCATTCTGCCCCAGAAATTTTGCAAAATTAGGGTCCAGTGATACCTTTGTATATCTCAATCCAAGATAGATATGTAAAAAGTGAAAGCAGTTATTGTAGATAAGTATGTTATTGAGATAAAACTCTTTCATTTTCCCAAAATTCAGCTCCAGATGTTCACAATATTCTCTTCAAAAAGATGTCAAAAATAGGACTTTGCACAGTCCAAAAAATAGGTTGTGAAGATATGCATTTATCTCCCTTTTTGTAATACCTATGTAAAAAGTGAGATAGGTTTTTGTAGATTTGCCTTTTAGGAACACAAACCTCCTCCAATTTCTAAAAATGCATCTTGTATTGGCCACAATAGTTTTTGAAAAATTATGACTTAAACAGGAAATTTCTGGAAAATGTACCATTCCTGCTCTGATTTCATCTTTTAACCTTAATTTTCTTTTAACTGTTTTTACCTTTACTTTGGATAAACTTCATTGTTGTTGGTGAAAGTGTTTTCATCTCTGTTTAACCCTTACTGCCTCCATGTTTACTTTTATTGTTTACCTTGATTGCTCTGTTTTTTCATCTATCTTCACTTTGACATGAATTTATTTTATCTGTATGCTTTGTAACTGTCTTCCATGTTGTTTGTCTTCTCGCTGGCTGCTTTTATTCACTTTGATTTTTCAATCTGATACACTTTTACTTATACTCTTTCATCTGGTTGATTTATCTTTTCCTTTTACTGTGCTTTTTTGTCTTTCATTGTCTATCAGGTAAGGTAGGTAGATCATTCGGGTGGAGGTACTACCAAGACATGGTTGAAGCATGGGCATCGAGGCTAGAAAACCTACCTTTTTTAACCAATGCAGGAATAGCTCTCCTTGTGATTGAGGCAACCGAACCGCCCTCATCTGACGAATCTCTTGGGGAGGCCTCTTCAGAGGTAGTGAAACCCTTTATTTCAGCGAGGCAAGAGAGGCAATGATAATTTTTTTAGGACCACATACCATATTTGATTGAGACCCCGAGGGAGAAGCGAAAGCTGGATCGACTCTAAAGTAGAGTAGCTATACTTGCCTTAAACATTTGATTTTTATTGTACATTTTCAAATGAGAGGGCCGTTCTAGTTTTTTCTCAAAATACCTGGAAATTGGTGAATTGTCTTGCAAATTGGTTTGAATGGTGATTGCAGAGGGTACAGTGGTTGCAGACGTGAATTGGATGCTCAAATTGGGTGTCCAGAGCTTCTTCGGACAATAGAAGGCAGTGAATTTTGGTCGCAGAGGCTCAGGGTGTCGCAAACGTATTAATGAGGTTTTACAGAAAAAACAAGCGAAAAAGGATGAAATGGGGATTCTCGGCCTTTTAAAGGACAACGGTTATATTTTGGTGGGGAAAGTAGTTTATGAACAGTGGATGGTTTTCGCATTGGGTAGGGAGGCAATTTTGGAGGCCATTGCACCGCTTTTGGCAAGCGGGCGGTATTCCCCCAAGGGAACGTGATCTATGCCGGAGGCTGACACGTAGCAAAATCGGGCCCGAGCAAAACCGTGAATCTCCCATGCTCTCGGGCTAATAAGGTCGAAGAGGGAGTTAGCACAATATGGATGCGCATCGTCAGATCTGGGGATGAGAGATCTAACGGCTGTCTCACAATGAAGCTGCATGGAGGGAAATCAAGGTGAATATTTGTGGGGTTAATAGGTTTATGTCGGGGAAATATGAAGCGGGGAGTTAATTTAAACAATGCGGGGGATGAAACTATAGTTTATAATTAAATCGGGGTTTGGATATTATATATGAAGGAGTTATTTAATACGGGAAAAAGGTATATCGGGGAGCTAATACATTAGGTTAGTACGTTAATATGAAATGAATGTGCAAAATGTAAAATATAGTAAGCATAATGTAAAATATGATGTTTGGTTTGAATTTCTTCACTGTGGTGGCCCAATATCAACATTTAACACTTATACTTAGGATAAAAGCATTTTTTGTGGGTTTTTGAGTATTTTGAATGAGAGGGGAATTAGTTAAGGGGGTTTTACCTTTCCTAGGTAAAATGTGTTTTAAACTTAGGAAAAGGGGATTTTGTAGGGTAAAATGAGTGATGTAAAGGGAAAAGGGTGTTTTCATGAATGAGAAGGGTTTCAATAAGGTGGAATCCAATACTTGATGTCCATGAGTCATTAAGTTGAGGGTCCAGTCCCACCAAAAGTCAAAGAAATTCTCTGAGCCTTTATGACTGAAGGATTTTAGTACTGGAGCACATTGTGGGGAGGGAAATTAGTAATATGCCAAATGATGTTTATCCATGATTGTAAAAATTGTTTATACCTACCCATCTGTTATTTTAACATTTTATTCCTTATTTATATGGGTGCATTTGAACTTGCAAACCCTTATTCATTTTTCTTTGAAACAGGAAACTAACTAATTCAAACCTTATTTCATCCAAGAGCTCAGGTTAAACTGTTGAGCTCCCTATCATTCTCTATTTTAACTATTGATCTGCCAAGATTAAACTGTTTGGCTAGATCTTTATTCTCTATCTATCAACATTAAATTTAAAGCATGAAAAGTCAAGATTAAGCTGTTTGACTTATCATGGATTATGGTATTTTAAACAAGCTACACATAATCATTATTTGCAGAAAAAGTAAAATAGTAGTGGCATTTGAATTTGCACACTTTCATGATCTATTTTTATCTCTTTTTGTGGGGTTCATATTTTTCACTTTTTTTATCTTTGTTTCTTTTTGTCCTTTGATTGTTCTTTTAGGACATACCCTCTTTACATTTTTTAATTTGGGAATACATTTGCAGAAAGCAAAGGTATGTACAATATTACAATACTGACCATAGTCAATTCAAAATTATGAATCCTATTATTATAGGACCCTAACAGTGGCTCCACATGGGGATGGCATCTCCTTGTGAGATGTCAAGAACATCGTCGACTAGTAGCCTGATCCATTGGGCCAATCCCAAACATGTATATGCTTTGTTGTATAATCTTTGTGACTGAAACTCTTGAACTGAAAATACACCCTTTTCTACAAACTGAAATCTGATATGAAATTGAAAGAAGGTACTGCAATTCTCGAATTAAACTAATAGATCATCAAGATCTTTAGGACCTTCTCTTCGGGTTTCAACTTCTAATGAATTATTTCATAACTTGCTGAAAACTGAAAACTAAAATAAACTGAATTCCTACCTACTTACTCTAATCAGTTGTTCAATTGTTGGTTAGGTAAAATGAAACAACCAATGCAACCATTCAAGCATTATGTAATTTGATGTATTTTGCTGCATTTGCTTATTTGTGATCAAAACTGAGATTCTAAAACCAATTATAACCTTGTCAACAAATGATAAGATAAGGAAACACTTTCCTTTTTGACTCTAGAAATTGTACAAAAGGATATTCCAAGATATATACACTAATGTTTAACTGATCTAAGCAATTGTATAATTGTTCTGGATGGCATCCATGCCATGAAAGTGAAATGTCATTTTCATCTTTATCACCCTGCAGATTTTCAGATAAGCTTTGTGATGATATTTCTACTGATTGAAATGTCTGTCTAGTGAAACCTTTATCATCTTGATTTTGAATCTCATAGTTAGTTAATGGAGAAAAATTCTGATTACATTCATCATCTAACATATCAGCTATTGGATCATAAAAGACGTGGAAGGATTGTTGCAACCTATTACATATGGGTTTTAATGGGACTTCATGGATTTCTGCATGTTGTTCATCCTTTTCTTTGGAGATATTATACCATATTTCCTTTAAAAACTGAAATGATTCAAAACATAGTGGTATAGAACTTTCCTGTGTCATCTGATCAGACGTCTCAATAGAATTTGATAACTGCACTTGTGAAACTGAAGAATCCTGATTAAGATTTTCATTGTCTTCTTTGTTGTCAATATCAATACCTAAAGACTGCTGATTTTTTATTGCTTTAAAGTTTTCTCTGATGAACTGAAATGAAGCAAAACAAAGAGGCAAAGAAGCTTCACTTATTTCCAAATTTTCTGCACTTTCTTCCTCACTTTCATAGCTGATATGAATAAGATGATCATTGTTTTCAAGTTGTTGAAACTGAATTTCTTTATTTCCCAAACTAGTTTTTGATTGCTCTGTAAAGTTAGTTTGGATTTGAAGAACATAATTATCATCATATTGATCATATTTAGGAAAATCATTAAAAGAAGTAATGTCATCAAACATACACATTAGATCAGCAGATTTCTTCTCCACATATTGCTCTATAAATCTATCTTCTTATCTATGGTATTTGGAATTAGCAGGAATTTTTTCATGGCTATCAACCTCTTCTTTTTGTGAAATAAATGTGTCATGGTGATTTTGAACAAAAAATTTATCTTTCATGATGATCTTTTGTATCATTTCCTCTATTTTTCTTACCAAAATGTTGAGTTTTACCTCTGCAATGTTGTTGTTCTTCGCTCCTTCTTTCAACTTTTCTCTTCTAATTTGCAGATTAACTTCTACATCTACTACAATGTTCTGCATCTGTTCCAATGTTGATGGGTTTCTTTCTCTTAGCTGAAATTCTATCTCTGGATCAAATGCTTTTGGATAATGCAAGAGAGTTGAATCAGGAGGAGGTCTTATATTTGATAGCATTGAATAATAGATTTGATTAAATCTATCAGAAAATTGTTGTATTGTCTCATTTGGTTGTCTTTTTAACAAATTATATTCTTCTATGATCACAAAAAGATTGACTTTGATTATCCATCTATCAAGGAAAATTTTGACAAACTGTTGGAAATTTGAGATGCTTGCAATAGGTAGATTCTTGAACCAACTCTTTACTCTACTTTGCAAAGAGAGAGCAAAAAGTCTGATTCTAACATCATCTTCATCAATCTCAAATAAGTCCAGATAATTATCAAAACCTTGAATATGTTTTTGGGCAGTGATTTTACCATCTTCTCCATCAAACCTAGGGAGATACTTGTAATAATTGTTAGGGAAAACATGGAGTGTAGGAGGTAAGATGAGTGGCTTATACCTATTAGGAACTTTCCAAGGTACAGGAATATGTATAGGGATTGTAAGATCATTCTTGATTATTTGAGATTTCTTGATTGGAAAATGATCATCATAAGATTCAGAAGAATGCTGCTCAAATGTGTAAGGAGATTTTATATTTACAATTTTCAAAGGAAAATAATTAAAAACTAATCTAAGATCTTCTCTAAAATACAATATACATTGAAAAACCTTCTTGATGAGAAAAAACATGATGTCTTGGATAACAATCCAAGTTAGAAACTTGATCTTCCCATATTGTTCTTTCAGGTTCATTCCTCTAGTGGAGTCTTGATTGTGAAATTGATTTGGAGTCGCCAGGTGGATGATTTTAACCTTTGTGTGTCTAATCATTGTCCACCATCATAGATCAAATCTGAACCTGTAAAATATTTCTGAAGAAAATGTTAGTCGTCCCCAGTATGGTCGCCAATTATGTTATCACTCTGATATTTCTTTTGAAGTTAATGAAGAAAGAAAAGTCAAAGGTAACCACAAACCACTTTTGGAGATCAGGACCTAGCCTTCCTGATGCTCAAAGAGGGCTCTCTCTTTATAATTTAACTTTGTTTTAGTTAAGATGATTTTAGGCTAGTTATTGCTTGCACTTGGGTTTTGTTTTGAAATTGGGTGGTGGGATCACTTTACTTAGATGAACATAGGTTTGCTTTAACCATTGGGCTATGGAGTCAAATGTCAGACAAACACGACTTGATTCAGTTCTAAAAACAGTGCCTATAGGGCAAGATAGATGAGTTACTGCAGATCTCATAGGCTAAACGGTTAATGGCATTAAATCGGATCCAAGGAGCAATTAAGGGTTCCCTAGACCGGACTTTGGAAGGAATTAAAGAAGTCAACCGAGATGGGAGAGAAATTAAGGGTTCTCAAATATGGGTATCAAAGGAAAACATGTAAATAAATTACTGTGCAAAACAGAGTGTAATTAAACAAATTTTGAGTGATATTCCCAGTTAATTCATTTAAATTTTAGAACACATTTAAGATTATGAAAACACATAAGAAAGGTAAAATAATCACACAAAGAAAGTACTTCACTGCAAATGGCTCATCTCATGAATCCTGTAGCGAAATGCTTTTATTACTTGCTCCAGACCGTTGACTTGAAAATGGTACAATCACCCTTAGGTTCAAGATCAAAATAACTCTACAAATGTAAAATAATCCACACCTAAAATACTTCAAATGAAGAAGTATTTATACAAATTCTAAACTAAAATATCTTGAAAAAATATCAAGATTGGTTTTACAAATATCTCAAACTGTTTTACATTAATAGAACTTAAATAAAGGACACTCAAAATTAATGAATCTATTTGGCACTATTTTTATGGATTTATGGTGACAAAGAATAGAAATTCGAATTTGATAGCAACTCTTAATTGATGATGAGGCTTCCAAGTCACTAAGTACATCCTTCCTTTGTGCATTCTGCCCCAGAAATTCTGCAAAATTAGGGTCCAGTGATACCTTTTTTATATCTTAATCCGAGATAGGTATGTAAAAGGTGAAAGAGGTTATTGTATATAAGTACGTTATTGAGATAAACCTCTTTCATTTTCCCAAAATTCAGCTCCATCTATTCACAATATTCTCTGCAAAAATATGTCAAAAACAGGACTTTGCACAGTCCGAAAATAAGTTGTGAAGATATGAATTTATCTCCCTTTTTGTAATACTTGTGTAAAAAGTGAGATAGGTTTTTGTATATTGACCTTTTAGGAACACAAACCTCCTCCGGTTTCTCAAAATGCATCTTGGATTGGCCACAATAGTTTCTGCAAAATTATGACTTAAACAGGAAATTTCTGGAAAATGTACCATTCCTGCTCTGATTTCATCTTTTAACCTTAATTTTCTTTTAATTGTTTTTACCTTTACTTTGGATAAAATTCATTGTTTCTAGTGAAAGTGTTTTCATCTATGTTTAACCCTTACTACCTCCATGTTTACTTTTACTGTTTACCTTGATTGCTCTGTTTTTTCATCTATCTTCACTTTGACATGAATTTATTTTATCTGTATGCTTTGTAACTATCTTCCATGTTGTTTGTCTTCCTGCTGGTTACTTTTATTCACTTTGATTTTTCAATCTGATACATTTTTACTGATACTCTTTCATCTGGTTGATTTATCATTTTCCTTTTACCGTACTTTTTTTACTTTCACTATAACCTTTTGACTTTTACTGTACATTTTCAAATGAGACGGTCATTCTGGTTTTTTCTTGAAATAACTGGAAATTGGTGAATTGGCTATTAAATTGGTTTGAATGGTGATTGTAGAGAGTACGGTGGCTGCAAACGTGAATTGGATGCTCAAATTGGGTGTCTAGAGCTTCTTCGGGCGATAGACTGCAGTGACTTTTGGTCGCAGAGGCTCAAGGTGTCGCAAACGTATTGTTGAGGTTTTACAGAAAAGAACGAGTGAAAAAGGGATGAAATGGGGCTTCTCGGCCTTTTAAAGGGCAACGGTTATATTTTGGTGGGGAAAGTATTTTATGAATAGTGGATGGTTTTCACGTTGGGCGGGGAGGCGGTTTTGGAGGCCATCACAATGCTTTTGGCAAGTGGGCGGTATTTCCCTGAGGGAACATGATCTATGTCGGAGGCTGACATGTAGAAAAATCAGGCCCGAGCAAAACTGCGAACCTCGCGTGCTCTTAGGTTGATAAAGGTCGGAGAGGGAATGAGCGTGATATGGATGTGCGTCGTCAGATCTGGAGGTGAGAGGTCTAACGGCTGTCACGCAATGAAGCTGCACGGAGGGAAATCAGGGTGAATATTTACAGGGTTTTCTTTAACGGCACCAAGGGTTGGTGGGTTAATAGGTTTATGTCAGGGAAATATGAAGCGGGGAGTTAATTTAAACAATGCGGGGGATGAAACTATAGTTTATAATTAAATCGGGGTTTGGATATTATATATGAAGGAGTTATTTAATACGGGAAAAAGGTATATCGAGGAGCTAATACATTAGGTTAGTACGTTAATATGAAATGAATGTGCGGAATGTAAAATATAGTAAGCATAATGTAAAATATGATGTTTGGCTTGAATTTCTTCACTATGGTGGCCCAATATCAACATTTAACACTTATACTTAGGATAAAAGCATTTTTTGTGGGTTTTTGAGTATTTTGAATGAGAGGGGAATTAGTTAAGGGGGTTTTACCTTTCCTAGGTAAAATATGTTTTAAACATAGGAAAAGGGGATTTTGTAGGGTAAATTGAGTGATGTAAAGGGAAAAGGGTGTTTTCGTGAATTAGAAGGGTTTCAATAAGGTGGAATCCAATACTTGATGTCCATGAGTCATTAAGTTGAGGGTCTAGTCTCACCAAGAGTCAGAGAAATGCTCTGAGCCTTTATGACTGAAGGATTTTAGTACTGGAGCACATTGTGGGGAAGGAAATTAGTATTATGCCAAATGATGTTTATCCATGATTGTAAAAATTGCTTGTACCTACCCATCTGTTATTTTAACATTTTATTCCTTATTTATATGGGTGCATTTGAGCTTGCAAACCCTTATTCATTTTTCTTTGAAACAGGAAACTAACTAATTCAAACCTTATTTCATCCAAGAGCTCAGGTTAAACTATTGAGCTCCTTATCATTCTCTATTTTAACTATTGATCTACCAAGATTAAACTGTTTGGCTAGATCTTTATTCTCTATCTATCAACATTAAATTTAAAGCATGAAAAGTCAAGATTAAGTTGTTTGACTTATCATGGATTATGGTATTTTAAACAAGCTACACATATCATAGAAAGTAAAATAGTAGTGGCATTTGAATTTGCACAATTTCATGATCTATTTTTATCTCTTTTTGTGGGGTTCATATTTTTGACTTTTTTTATATTTGTTTCTCTTTGTCCTTTGATTGTTCTTTTAGGACATACCCTCTTTACATTTTTTAATTTGGGAATACATTTGTAGAACGCAAAGGTATGTACAATATTACAATATTGACCATAGTCAATTGAAAATTATGAATCCTATTATTATAGGACCCTAACATAGCACAAAACAAAGATAATTTGCCCTCAGTTCAGCAAAGGCAGAGTACATGGCTGCTAGTCAAGCAACTTGTGAGGCTATCTGGATGAGGAAGATTCTGGTTGGGTTGTTTGGTCAACAAATGCATCAAACTGTGATTTATTGTGACAATCATAGTTTTATCAAACTCTCTGAAAATCTAGTTTTTCATGATCAGTCCAAGCATATTGATATCTCATGTCATCATCTTCGAGATTGTGTGCAGAGGAGGATTATGTTGTTGGAGTACATTCCCACAGAGGAGAAGGATGCAAATATTTTGGCAAAGTCATTTTCAAGATGAAAATTCGAGTTTCACAGAGACGGGATCGGGGTAGCTGATAATCCCTTTATTGTTGAGATGCAATGTTAAAAATAGCAACAAGAAATTCCAATTTAATTTGTCCTTGAATTAAATCGAAATTCTATTCTCATAGCAACTTGTAATAGTTAATTAAGTTAAATTGACTTAGGAAATTTGAGTTGGAAGTCTATCTAGAGTCATGTAGAGTGATCTCTAAATTTTAGGGGCCCATGTTAAGTTCTTTGGAGTTGTAATTAGATAACTCAATTTAACTGAGTTATCGTCAGTTAAACTAGTTCTAATTGTTGGAGTAACTAGTAGAGGTCTAGTAATGGAGTAGTGCACCAGCGCATGACTGATACCACACCAGTTAATTGAATATTCACTCACAAATAATTCATGCATGTCAATTCAGATGAAGACCTAGTTGATATTAGAGTTTAGGGACAACGTACTATTCGTTATATAATTTTCAGAGTTGTACAGATGGTGCATGAAATTAGTTGAGGACCTATGTTTGGATTGCGCAGTTATTGAGAGTGGATTTCCAAATTAAATATTGGCTAATTATCTCAAGAATTACACAAGGAAGTAGGGGCTTGGTAGGCATCAGAATTGGCTAAGTGTTTGCTTGATCTGGCTAATGAGGTAGAGAGTTGGATTGTACTAGTGCAGGAATTGTTCAGTTTGAACAAGCATCGTATTTTATTCTCATATCTTCTAGTTAATGCAATATAGATAGTCAAGTTTTTTAGCAGTTGCTTTCCCAGAGAAATATTGTGTTATGTGTGATTGATATTCTTTCTTTTCTGCTTATTGTTTTCATCGATCAATTTTGGTTTCTACTGAAGAGTAGAGTAGATTCATGTCTTGTGTTTTAGCATATCACATAAGTTGTTGAATCCACAAGTAAAAATATGCAGGCTGGGCCATAAGAGGCACCCATTCGACCCCCTCAAAATTCTATATAAAGAGAGGCTTCCTTCTTTATTTGGACATATCAATCTATCTTCTTATGAGCTCTGCTCCAGTGAAAAGGATGAGGAAGAATGGGGATGAATTGTTCATCTCATTCTTGGGTATTGGTTTTGGTTATTATCTTGATGATGTCTCAAAAGTACTGATATATCTTGAACTCTCTCTCTCACATAAGGAAAAATTTTATGGGTTTTCCCCTTGTGGGTATTTCCATAGCCTCAAGCCTAAATTTTGTGTCTCTTGTCTCATGGTTTCATGGTGTTTCTATTGTGAAAATATTCTACTCTATCATGCTTATGAATGGATTTTATTTATGATGAAAAATGCTACATGAAACCTAATGCTAATAATGGTTATTTGAAGTTGTTAAATTGCGAGAGAAAATTATTCTAGTTGTTCCCTAGTAAAATTAACATTTAAAGTTTCCAATGGCTCTAGCAACAGAGGGAGAAGAAGTGGAAGAGAAAATCAAAGCTTTTGACAAAAGGATTTATCCCAAAATTGAGATTTCAAAACCAAAGCTTAAGAGGGAGAAGGAGGATAAGTAAATTTGAAATATGCGTGTTTGTGACTAGAGATGAAACAATAGAAGATTCTTCAAGTAAGAGGGAGGTCATGTTTTTGCTCCAATTTTCAAGACTTTGAAGGAGTCTAATAATTTAAAAAGACACTTAAAGGCTCATGTGGAGCAACTATGATATGTTGTACCAAAGAAGGGCATGTATAAAAACTTATGTTAGCTTCAAAGGGAGCTCAAAATGATCATAGTAGAATATGTCTCAGATTAAGAGGGAGTTGGCCATTGAATGTGATCTTGAATTGATGTAGCCTGATGAAATATTCTTTGAAAAAGGTTAATGATGATAGGAAACTAATTGCTTCGTTAATGAACTTGGTCTGGATATTTGATTTGCAATGAATACATTAAATCAGATGAAGCCAAAGTATGATCACTAGATACTTGTGGTGCTACTAATTATTGTTTTAAGTATGTGGCAGGAAATGAGATTAGATTGTTGGAATACTCTAACTCTAATTGAGTTGAAAGTGTTATCAACGGAAAGAGTACATTTGGCAGATGTTTTTAATTGGGATCAAAAATGGTTTCTTGGGTGAGCAGGAAATAATATTCTATGGCAATTATTACTACTAAAATTGAATATATTGCAACATGTACAGTTTGTTGTGAAGCAATTTGGCTTTAGAAATTGCTTTTTGAAATATTTGAGTAGGTACTAGAATCAATCGTGATATTTTGTAATAGTAAAAGTTGCATGAAAAGTCAAAGAAAAATGGTGTCAAGTACCACTGCATTTGTGACATGGTGCAAAAGGGAGCGGGAAATATTTTTTACATTTCCACTTACGAGCAAATAGATGACATTCAACACAAATCCTTTGTCTCAAGCAAAGTTTGTATACTTTAGAGACAAGTTTGGCCTAGTGTAAAACTCCTCTATCAATGAGAGGGAGCATTGATGTGACATCAAAAGGGGCATGGCTTAGATTGTTGGTAACAATTGGTAACAACAGGAACTTGGCCTAGACTGTTGTTGAGTGGACAACGGGGGTATGGCTCGAACTGTTAGTGACAAAAAGAGCATGACCCAAACTATTGGTGAGATAGCAGGAGGGATGGACATTCTTGAAAGGAATGGTATCTAAGGTTTGGGAACTCATGCAATTGTTGCCTCTTCAACATCATTTCCTCGATAGAGGCCTTTGGATTTGGGAAATGGGTTTCCCTAAGGTTTGACCATGGGGAATGGCAACCCTGAACTAGTCAAAGTACCATGAGGTGAGGTGCCCACCAGATCATGGTGACCAGTTGACTAAGTCCCATTGGTTAGGAGAGCTAGCCTAGGTTGTGCTACATAACAATGACGATGTTGATGTATTTCAAGGGTACTGACCTAGATAAAGATGTTATCGATGATATTTACATTTGTTTTTAGAAAGGTCATGTATATGGAAAACACATCTGGATAGTCATTATAAATACCTACCTAGCTAAGAGTGAGTGTTGAAGAATGTAGCTATGGTTGGTATTTATAATACTTGATGTATTTATAATACTATGTAAAAACATGAAAGAAATTTAAATTTTAAATTAGAAGAAAGGAAATTAAAAGAAAGGAAATAAATAAAACCACCTAAAATTAAGATCCTTGAAATAACTCATACTCACGTAAATAACATATTTAGCATAATTTACTACCCACCATAATTTAAGCAAGTATTTGCATAAAATATGGGATAGGGAACAAGATATAAATAAATATACTTATTCTTCCACAATTTAACAAGTATGAGTAAAAATGTAAATCTGCAGACTTACTAGAATTTATTTTACAAATAAATATGATCTAATTTACAAAGAGACATGTTTGTTGGGTATCTTGAATATAGAATACACTTGAAACTTTACATTTTACACATTTACTTATCACTCACATATCTCTCTCTAACAGACTTGATCTCACATATCCTTAGTTTTCAACATTGTGATCTCTACTTTCCTTTCATGGTTATTGGTTGAGTTTATGAAGTGTGGTTGCTTTACTAAGTTACAATAACTATAAGATATATTCACATACAATTACCATAGTTTATAAATAGTGCTTGTATCCATTGCACTCTATTTTTCAACACCCATGACAAGTCGAAGCGCATCGATATCAAGTACCACTTTATCCTGACATGTTTTTGAAGGGAGCAGTGGAGCTCCAATATGTCTCCACTGATGAGTATATTGTTGATATTATAACAAAGACTTTGTCTCGAGAGAAGTTTGTATACTTCAGAGACAAGCGTGTACTTGTTGAGGATTCCTATCTCATTGAGAGGGAGTGTTGATGAGATAGCATCATGGACTGACGTTCTCCTTGTCTCAAGTATTGTGATCTGAATTAGGGAGATTATCCTTGTGTCAAATACATTGGCTCGAATTAGGGAGAATGGTCTGACAGAGGACTGACAGTCTTCCTGTGCCATGTATGACCTGAACTAGGAAGAATGGTCCTAGAGCATCGTGTTCATTTAGCATTAGGCCATGTATTGTGCAGCTCGAGTTTGGCCTTTGGAAATTCACCATGTGTTAGACTTGAATGATGGTGAATCAAGTCTAGTCGGGATGCCATGTGTTAGGTATTGACACAAATTATGGTGGCTATTTGTATGCTAAATGATATCCCATGTGTTTGAAGTATTGACCCAAATTATGGTGAGCATACACCATAGGTCTGAATTACTAACCTGAATGATGGGATTAGTTGATTTATCATGTGTTTGAAGCACTGGCCCAAATTATGGTGAGGATATACCATAGGTATGAAATGCTAAACCAAATTATAGTAAATTGTTTACGTTATTGATGTACCACATGTCATAATTATTGACCCAATTATGCTACTTGGATTTGCTATAACCTTTTCTTAGAGAAATTTTTCAACATGAGAACATATGGATAGTCATTATGAATACCTCCCTAGCTAAGAGGGAGTGTTGAATTTTCTAGTTATGGTTTCTCTTCATAATTATTATTTTAGTCGTTGATGTCTTTATAAAGCACTTTATTCATGCTATTAACAAAATAAAACAATACTTGAAATGTTCTTCATGTTGGTTTTTAATAAAAGAAAAAATTGAATTTTATTATTTGAATTTTTGGCTCCAAGAAGCCAAGTGAGCCTTCCTCCTAGTCAATTCATCCCCAACCTAAGAGGCGCCCATTCGGCCCAACAAAAGCCTATAAATATGTGCCATTCGACCTCCTTCTAAGAAATAAATATGAATTTGTCTAAGAAAAGCAAGTTTGGCCTATATGAGGCAGTGAAGGAATATTTCATAGGTCAGAAAAAGAGAATGAAGGTCTGAGGTAGAAAGATATGCGAAGTTCTGAGGTAGACATGCGAAGGTCTAAGGTAGAGAGATATGCAAAGTTCTGAAGCATATATACGAAGGTCTAAGGTAGAGAGATATGTGAAGGTCTGATGCATAGAGATATGAAAATGTCTGAAGCAGATATGCAAAGGTATGAGGTGGAGAATAAGGTCTGAGGCACGTGTAGGTCTAAGGTAGAGACAAGATAGTAATTGAAAGATTGATTTTTTTTTTAATCAGAAAGCAATGAAAATAACTTCTTTAGGCAAAGCATGAGGCTAGATTTATGTCGAGCAGAAGCAGATCATATCAAAGTTATTGAGAATCTAGATGATCTGATAATCACCCTATGAGTGACCTCAGTGAAGATTTATTAAACAAAAGGTATTATAGACCCGTGTGTTGGTTTTTGTTCCGTGTTATTGAAACAACGGATCGATCCAATTGCCAATACACAGAAAATAAATGGAAAGACAGCAGAGAAATACAGTAAGCAACACAAAGACACAAACTATTTTTAATAAGGAGTTCACCCTATTCTCCAGGGCTACATCTCTGCTCCAGCTTCAATGGTGGCCTTATTTTATTATGTCTTTGAGCAGAGAAATTAAAATATAGGGACTCAATATGAGTTCTCCTGAAGCAGATTTTGCTTGGCAGGGTGGTTCTTGGATTCCCCAAGCCACTTGGAGTACACAGACTCTTGTTCTTCCTACTAGCTCTGTGACCCTTGGTCTACAGTGGAAAGAGCCAATTGTGATGCTCAATCCAGACAGATTCCTCTATGGGAAGGCTTGATTCCTCAAGCTCTCTGGTGCTCGATGTTGCCTGTGGTCAGCTCGGCCCTCTGTCTCCTCTGCTTGGCTTTACTGCTCTCTGTGCTCAGTCCTCCTCTCAGGGTTCATTGTTCACTGTCTCTCTTGGTCACTTGGACTCTTCATTCTGAATCTCTCTTCTGATCCCCTGTTCATTGTCTCTGTTCATGGCTTTAGCCATTCGACCTCCGTGCCTGTTGGTTTCCTCTCTTTCCTGCGTCAATTCGCCTGCCGCCTGTGTGCTTGGAATTCCCTGTTTGGCGTCAGCATAAACGCTCAGGAAGTAGCCACTTGTCTCCATCGGAACTACGCCGGCCCACTCGTCGATACGTTTCTTTCTCCACCATGGCGGTCAACGGATCTCAAATCCTCTTAAATCGCGGTTTAATTCCCTGTCAATTCCGCTCTGTCTATCGGACGCAATCTCAGACATCCGATCTGGGCTCCTCCAGATCCAACGTCATTAGCACGCTGAGCACAGTTGACTTGCTCGACCGATAACGCGCGATCGCGGCAGTTTTTATCTCACCTCCGCTGCCACGCATCAATCGTTGAGGGTGCTCACTCCGTTTTCTCCAAAACCGCTTACCGTTCAAGGGCGCCCCAATCAAACCGCCAGTTTCCAGGGTGTGGGTCCCACCTTTGTACGATGGCGCTTTACCTTTTTCTGCCCACGGTCCTCTAGCTCCCAATGTGACTGAGTGCTTAAGCCCTACCATTTCAGCCCTGTTTGACCAGCGATGCGCGTTAGTGAAAATCATCTCCTTTTCCCAATCCGGGGCTCCCAGGGGCTATTTTGACCTCCTGTGCAGTCTCCATGGGCCTCGGTCAGCGCGCTTTGACTGAGGTCCTCGTCATTCCATGCCGGCTGCCATGGCCACTGGTTCAGGGTGTTTTCGATTGTTGTGTTGGATTCTTCAATGATTTGTTCGACTTGATTTAGTCACGGTTCTATGACAGTCATTTATGGATCCGATTCAGATCACGGACTCCCAACTGAAAATATTTTGGACCACTGAAAGTTGGTTTTTCTTCAAGCATCGACTAAGTGAGGAAACTGTTGTCTCACTTGTCCAATCTCAATCCACTTCGCACTGCTCGGCTTCGAACCTTTAAGCCCAATTCTAAGATATTCCACTTGTCCACTGCGCGTCGTCCTTACCTTCCTGTCCAGCACTGTATCTTCCTACAGCTCATTAAGATATTCAGGTAGTAGGTCATCAATAGAAGGAAATTGACTCTACTCTTCAGGGTCCTCAATCATTGAAGGCTCAAACAACCTCAAGCAATCTGCGTTCACGACTGAGTAGATGTGCATGTAAGCTGGCAGATCAAGGCGAAAAGCATTTTCACCAATCTTCTCAAGTATCCTGAAGGGTCCATACCTGATAGGTTTTAGCTTCTTACCTTCACCTTGCATCCTATCCTTACTGATATACAGCCAGACTTGGTCTCCAACTTGAAAACTATGCTCCATCTGATGCTTATCATGCCTAGCCTTGTACTTGGCCTGGCTCTTTTCCAGTTGTTCCTGTACTGCCTGGTGGATCTCCTAGATCTGTTCAATGAACCTAGCTGCTTTGTCCACATCACTGTGTCCATCAACCATGGTATCTTTACCAAAGACGAAATCCAAGGGAGACCTTGGTATGAAACCAAAGCAGGTCTCAAAAGGAGATCTCTAGGTAGAAGAGTGTTTGGCTCTATTGTAAGCATGCTACACATAACACAAGTGTTCATCCCAAAGCTTAGGGTGTTTTCTGCAATATCCTCTCAGTAACTGGATCACTGTCCTATTAACTACTTCTGTCTAGCCATCTATTTGTGGATGAAAAGTTGTGCTTTTCTTTAATTTGGTGTCCATTAGTTCCCACAGACTGGACCAAAAATTCCCCACAAATCAAGTGTCTTGATCAGATATAATAGAAGTGGGTAATCCAAAATGAACCCATACATGTTCAAAGAATAATTTTGCAGTTTGTTCAGTTGTAATCTGTTTACTATGGGGTATCAAAATACACATTTCGTTGAACCTATCCACAACAACATATAGATAATCATGACCTTTCCTAGATTTAGGCATCCCTCCAACAAAATCCATGGAAATGCTTTCCCAAGGGTGAGAAGGAACTGGTAATGGAGTGTATAAGCCTAGTTTTCTGTTACTGGGCTTGCTTTTAGCACACATAGCACACCCCTTTACATATCTAGAAACTGTCTCACTCATTCTTGGCCAATAACAAAACCTTTGTAGTTGTGCAACTCTTTTACTTACCCCAAAGTGACCTGATATCAGAGATGTGTGTGCTTCCCTAATTATCTTTGCTCTCTTAGTTTGTGGAATGCAGAGTTTCCCACAATGGTATAAGATTCGGTCCTTCACATGATAGTCCAATTCTTCTACTCTTTTGCCTTGACTCAAAGTTGCATATACATCTTTAAAGTCCATATCCTGAGCATACTGTGCTATGTAGCTTTCATGTAGCATAGAATTATGCTTAAGTATGGTAGATGCGTTTATAATGGGTCTAGATAACATGTCTGCAACCTTGTTATGTATGCCCTTTTTATATCTGATGACTAAATGAAACTGTTGTAGAAAACCCATCCATCTGTAATGTCTTGATTGTTGCAGCTTAGTTTGGGAGTGTAAATATTGAAGTGGCTAATGATCAGTATGTATTACTTTTTCTTATCCCATTAAGTAATGTTTCCACTTTTTCACACTTTGGACTAATGCATACAATTCCTTATCATAGGTAGGATAGTTAACTACTGCAGGATTAAAAGTCTCAGAATGATAACATATGGGTTTACCGTGCTGTGTCAACACTGCTCCCATGGCATAGTCACTGGCATCAGTTTGGATCTCAAAGGGTCTTTGTAGATCTAGCAGTGCTAGTACGGGTGTTGTACTAATTTTTTCTTTCAAGGTGTCGAAGGCTTTTTGTTGTTTTCCTCCCCACTGAAACACCATGTTCAATCTTGTCAAAGCATGTAAGGGAGATGCAATTGAGGAGAAATTTGAAATGACCTTCCTCCAATACTGTGTTTCTCCTAAGAAGCTTCTCACTTCTGTAGCAGACTTGGGTTTAGGCCAGTTTACATGACTGCCACTTTAGAGGGATCTATTTTCAATTCACCTCCCCCTACTATATGACCCAAATAATTTATAGAGGTTTTGCCAAATTCACATTTGGAGAGTTTAGCATAAATTTTTTATCTTTTCAAAACATCTAATGTCTGCTTAACATGCTTTAAATGTTCTTCCCACGTTTTACTAAAATTCAAAATGTCATCCAAATACACAATAACAAAATCGTCAAGAAAAGGTCTGAGTACATCATTCATTAATCTCATGAAAGTAGTAGGGGCATTGGTCAAGCCAAAAGGCATAACTAGCCATCCATACAATCCCTGCTTTGTTTTGAAAGCAGTCTTCCATGCATCTTGGTCTGCAACTCTGACCTGATGGTATCCACTGTGCAAATCCAGCTTGGTGAAATAAACAGGTTCCTTCAATTGATCTAAAAGATCATCTATGCGAGGAAGGGGATAACAATTTTTTATCGTTATTTTATTCAGTGCTCGGTAGTCAATGCACATTCTCCACGAGCCATCTTTCTTTCTCACCAAAACGATTGGTGACCCATATGGTGATGTGTTAGGCCTGATGAACCCCTTCTCGAGAAACTCCTACACCTGCTTCTTGATTTAAACATTCTCTAAAGCAGATAACCTGTACATCCCAATGTTAGGAGAAGGAACATCTTGCTGCAAAATAATATCATGTTCCATTCCCTTTTTGGGTGGCAAACCTTGAGGTTCTTGAAACAAGACATCATACTCTGAAAAAATCTTTTCTATATCAGCTTGCTGATCAGAATTACAGCCCTCAAATACATTGGTTTTATCAGTTTTCTTTTCCTTTACAACCATTAGTAAGAACTGTTTGCATGAATTTATCATTCTTTTCATCTATCCTAAGTTTATGACAATATAATTATTCTTGAGCTTATGAGCTCTTACAAAGTATTCGATTCCATCTTTAACAAGTAGATACTTGTTCTCAGCTCTATAGAAAATAGCCTTTCTATCATACAAGTAAGGACTTCCTAAAACAATTCGACATATATCCAAAGGAATTATATCTAACTCAACCTCATCTACAAATGCTGACCCAAAAGAAAACTTGACTTTGCACTATCTAGTCACTTGTAGTTGTGCTTTATCATTCAACCATCCTAATGGGTATGGTTTCTTATGAGGTGTAGTTGCTAATCCCAATTTCTTTACAATTGCTTCAGAAATCAGATTTACTTGTGAGCCACTATCAAACAAAGTATCAATCTTTTGATATTTGGAAACAACTCAAATATGGAAAAGCTCACGCCTTTTTCTCTCATGTTCTTCATCAATAACAAATTGAGCAGAATTACTAGTAGATGCTTCAGAATTCTTACCTTTTATACCTGTGGCTGCAATGATTGTTTCATCTCCCGAGTCTGACCCCAAATCCTTCTGAATAGCTGCAGCAGTCGTCTTCTTCTTGCCCTCGAACTTCTTAGGTCTCAACTCTGGATGTAGAATCCAACAGTGCTCATCATCATGCCCCTCCTTTTTATAGTGAGTGCATGAGGCTTTTCCTTTCTGTGCAGTGTTAGCCTTCCTTGCTTTCCACTTTTGCTTTCTTTTCTCCTTGCTCTTGCTTACAGTGGGTTGGGATGGTCCCCCAACTTCTAGATTTCCATTCTTTCCTCTAGCTTCTAGATGAGTAGCTTGTACAGATACCTCATCTATACTAGTGGGATTAAACATGAGGATAGTGTGCCTCATGTAGCTGTGTAGACCACCAATGTACTTCAAAAGAGTTTCTGGTGAGTCTAATGAAATACCTAACATCAATTCTCTCTTTCGGAACTCTTGAGCATACCCTTGTACACTTTGCCCTTTCAACTGCCAAAGAGTTCGCCAGCTCATCATGGCTTGTTGCATGTAGGCCAATGGATAGAACTGCTTTTTGATTGTAGTAACAAATTCACTCCAGACAGAGATGGTCTTACCATGCTTCCTCATATCAGCTTGGCTTCTGCCTTCCCACCAAACCAAGGCAGTGCCCCTAGGCGAAGGCTTGCCAGCTGAATCTTGCTCTTGTCTGAGTCTATATTTTGTACTCTGCAATACACATCAATTTGTCTTATCCAGTTGTCCAACTTCTCAGCATTCAACTCTCCATCATATATAGGAAAATAGAATTTAACATCTAACTTAATCAAAGATGCTTTCTTATTATGCACAGGGCTACTAGGAGGTGTAGGGAAGCTTTCTTCTTTCCCCTTTCCTTTAGAGTGGTCATGGGAATGAGATTCATCTTCTTCTTTATCTTGCTTAGAGCCTGATGAATCTTCACCCTTATGCTTTCTAAAGTCCCTATACATTTCTTCCACCATGGACTTTATAGCTAGAAAGCTTTCTAGGAATTGAGAGTCTGGTCCTACAGAACCTTCTTCTGACATTGTCTTTCGAGAATAAACTCTCCCAAATTTAGGATTAGTTTCCACCAATTCTCCTTCTCCTAATTTGAGCTTTGATCTAGTGACCATTCACAGCTAAACCAACACAAGCTTGTCTAACCTTACAGCCTAGTGCTCTGATACCACTTGATCTGATAATCACCCTATGAGTGACCTCAGTGAAGATTTATTAAACAAAAGGTATTACAGACCCATGTTTGGTGTGTGTTCTGTGTTATTGAAACAACGGATCGATCAGATTGCCAATACACATAAAATAAATGGAAAGACAGCAGAGAAATACAGTAACCAACACAAAGACACAAACTATTTTTAATAAGGAGTTCACCCTATTCTCCAGGGCTATGTCTCCGGTCCAGCTTCAGTGGTGGCCTTATTTTATTATGTCTTTGAGCAAAGAAATTACAATACAGGGACTTAATATGAGTTCTCCTGAAGCAGATTTTGCTTGGCGGGGTGGTTCTTGGATTCCCCAAGCCACTTGGAGTACACAGACTCTTGTTCTTCCTACTAGCTCTGTGACCCTCGGTCCACAGTGGAAAGAGCCAATTGTGATGCTCAATCCAGACAGATTCCTCTATGGGAAGGCTTGATTCCTCAAGATCTCTGGTGCTCGATGCTGCCTGTGCTCAGCTCAGCCCTCTGTCTCCTCTGCTTGGCTTTACTACTCTCTATGCTCAGTCCTCCTCTCAGGGTTCAATGTTCACTGTCTCTCTTGGTCGCTTGGACTCTTCGTTCTGAATCTCTCTTCTGATTCGCCTGCCGCCTGTGTGCTTGGAATTCCCTATTCGGTGTCAACATAAATGCTCAGGAAGAAGCCACGTGTCTCCATCGGAACTATGCCAGCCCGCTCGTCGATTCATTGCTTTCTCCACCGTGGCAGTCAACGGATCTCAAATCCTCTTAAATCGTGGCTTAATTCCCTGTCAATTCCGCTCTGTCTATCGAACGCAATCTCAGCCGTCTGATCTGGGCTCCTCCAGATCCAACGTCATTCGCACGCCGAGCGCGGTTGACTTGCTCGACTGATAACGCGCGATCGCAGCGGTTTTTCTCTCACCTCTGCTGCCACGCGTCGATCGTTGAGGGTGCTCGCTCCGTTTTCTCCAAAACCGCTTACCATTCAAGGGTGCCCCGATCAAACCACTGGTTTCCAGGGTGTGGGTCCCACCTTCATACGATGGCGCTTTACCTTTTTCCACCCACGGTCCTCTGGCTCCCAACGTGACCAAGTGCTTAAGCCCTACCATTTCAGCCCTATTTTCCCAGCGATGCGCATTAGCGCTAAGTGATAACGCGCATCGAAAATCAGCTCCTTTTCCCGATCCGGGGCTCCCAGGGGCTATTTTGACCTCCTGTGCAATCTCCATGGGCCTCGGTCAGCGCGCTTTGACCGAGATCCTCGTCGTTCCATGCCGGCTGCCACGGCCACTGGTTCAGGGTGTTTTCGATTGCTTTTGGATTCTTCAAGGATTTGTTCGACTTGATTTAGTCACGGTTCTATAACAGTCGTTTATGGATCCGATTCGGATCACTAGCTAACTTGAATAGGAGGGTGATGGACCATGTTTGACCTAGCTACATGGTTGGTTTGTTTGACCATTTATTTGACTGGTGTATCTTTGTTGATTTTGATGATTTCTCTAAGGAAAAGGTTTTTGAGTTATCCCCCAGGTGGGTTTTCCCAGGGTCAATACTTGTGTTATTGTGTGGTTGTCTCTTTATGATATTTATGGTATTTTTTGTTTTATTGTTTAGCTCCTCTGTGTAATTTCTTTATGATGAAAATATCACAAAAAAATGATTAACATAATGGAAATCATCAGAAGTAATTATTAGTTTAGAGGATGCCCTAAAATCAACAATTTGGAGAGCCTTTTCCATTAAATATTGATATAATTTTTGTCTTTGCTGCCTTTCATCAATATGGCATATTAATGAAATCAATGGCATGGGTTGGCGCCCCTCCACTAATAAAATTTGAAGAATTGGTATTAATTTCAATTTGAAGGGCATATAATCATTCAACCCTTCCATGATGAGAAGTTTTAGAAATAAGTGTACTTCAATTAATAGAAGTATATTAAGTGCACACTTCATTAAAAAAGAGGCTAAATAAAATCTTTCACTTCTAAACCTTTTTAATCTTAAAAACAGTTTAATGAAAATTATGTAAAATCCTAATGAAACCTAATAAATAAACCCATTTTGTTTTCACAATTTAAAACAAAATTACACTCAAAATTGATGAGAATAAATGGTGATAATATGAATTTAGTGTAACTTGGAAAGCATTATTATAGTGATATTTCGTAATAAGTTTGTATTCTACAACAGTAATATGGCGAGATGTGATGAGCAAGCCAATTTAATTCACACATTCTATTATGTGAGAAAACTTTATTTTCTTTATTTTGTCTAGGATATAATCTCCTATATAATCTCCATGTTTTGAAACTGTGGATTCTCATTTGGTAATTGCTTTGAAGAAAATTATTACTATATATGTAGATACACAGAGTGAGTTTCTCAAAATAGAGGGGGTTATACATCACCTAAACCTTGAAACATGACTTAAGTGAATTGCCAATTGGAGTGCTCATAATATAAATAATCGTTCGCCATAATTAGCAATAGGAATTACAACTCTTATGGAATGTACATGAAAAGGAAGTTAGCTTAATGGAGATTTAATATATCACTCCCAAATCAATGTAATGTACACCTTTACTACTATGACTTCAAAATTAAAGTTCACAGTGGAGTCCAAAAAACATGGTGATGGGACCTATGTGATTAATGAAATTTTGTGATAATAGCAATGTAAGAAACACGATTAGGTTCATGAAAATTCCCTAAACCATTGAGATTGATTAAGAAAGTTTGATTTAGAAATTGCAATGGAGAATATGCTTATTTTTGTTGACAAATCATAGAGTTTCTAACCTTAAGGAAAAAAATTAGAAAGTATGATTTAGAAGTCTCTATAGTTGAAGTTTTCATTGTGATGGTGAGTAACCCCTATATATTTTATATAAATATAGCTTTCTTCTAATAATTACCTCTGTCATTGACATCATAAAAGAGTAAAGCTACCATTGTTTTTGATCTCATAGAAGAGGAAAACTAGAGAAGAAATGAATTTGACAACTCATCATAATCATTGTTTTCAACAAAGACATAATAATGAGAAATTACATTCATTGACATATACAATGTGAAATGGAAAATAGGAGTGCCATGAAAGATGGCATTTGGAGGGCTAGGTTTAGGGTTAAAAAATTTGAAACAATGCTAAATTTTAACTTGAAAAGTTCGATGGCATGAGGATCTAAAGTTAGAAAATCAGTTACCTAGTAGAGAGAGACAAAGTTGTCCATGGTCCCAATAGATTTCAAATACAAAATAACCTCAATATTCCTACTACCTTTTACCACATCATGATCTACACTACACATCTCCATTTTTAACTTTGTTGCAACCCTCAAACTCGAACAAAATCCTTGAACTTTTGTTTATAGAGGTTCCCATTTATAGCCCTATTCATGACAACGATATAAAATTTTCAATTCAAAATTATTCATGTAGTCATGTTTAAATCCTATAATAAGGGTTTCTCAACACCAATAATTGAAGTCTCAAATGTTGGAAATATTAAAGATCATATATAGATATACATCAAATTGCATAATTTTGGAATATCGAAGGGTTGTGATATGTTGTAACCTATGGAATTTTAATCACATAAATTAGTAATTCTTAAAGGGGTTAAAGTGTAACTTACTTGCACCTTAGTTATACATATTTGATAGAGGTTGAAGTCAATGTTGAAGAAGGTTCAAAGCATCTAGTAGCTTTTATTATTTGTTGCTTTTCAAAGGAAGAGATGATTTTCTTGAAGAATAAACACTTTTGATTGTAAATAAATATGAATATAAAAATTAGTGGAGACATGTGAGATGATTCCTTTTAATATTGTGGAAGAACACTCGTTAAAAAAAATCTGCAAAGGGATTTAATCTCAGAAAAATGGATGTAATTGGGAAGCAACACATGAGAAGGATACCTCTAGATGGAGATTTTAATCATAGATAGTATTCATCTCATTTATAATTTCAGAAAATAAAAGCCATCCCAGTGTAACATGAATGGTTATCACTTCTCTTCCAACATGACTATAAAGGTTGTCCTAGATTTGCATATTATTATGCTTCCATAAGCATTTTTACTCTTTCTTTCTTCAAAAGAATCCTTACATGATGGCCACCACAACTCCTTATGGTACATGGTTGCAACTTGCAATATTTTGTAATCTTCTTCTTTTGTAATATGAGTTTATTCATCATATTCCCATGAACAATGTTAGGTTGTGCCAAGGGTCCATCAATTTAAACTTATACTAATTTAACAAAACCATGAATTAGGGATGCACTACGAAACTATGGATGTTCCTAACATGAATGTGTCCAGGGTTGAAATTTACATAGGTGATAAGACCCAAAAGTTTACAAGCTCAAAATTCAAATATAAGATGCAACTTGCATGTAAACAACCATAGCTAATTTGGGATTAATTTTTGTTGAAGATATATATGTAGGTAGAATTAATATGATATTTTGATTGTTATTAAGAAACTGGTCACTCTTTTCAAATTTAAAAATATTTACATGAATGATGTTTTGATTTTTTTCAAGGGCGAGTTGTAAATTATACTTCAAGGATGGTATTAACCTCTTTGGGGAGATGAGAAGGTGTAGTTTTTAACCCTGTACAAAAATTACCAGCATGCAAATTCTAAAAACAGAAAATAAACAATGGCGAGAGCATAAAACATAAACCAGATATACACAGATATTTTCTCCTAGATCCCAAAACCAGGACTACCAGATTTATTTTGCATTATATTCCTTTCAATGTTAAAATTTATATATATACATGCAGAAGCATCCATTAACCCTGGATTAGAACATAATTGTAGTTCCTTTGACCGGATTTACAAAACACCATGGGCAGAAAACCATCATGCCCAAAACCATGTGTGAAAACCACGCACAAAACCATAGGAAGGTTCGCCCACCTAATATAGGGTCCCAAAAAAATTCCCTGGGGTGCTGCCTCGGACACCGTAGAGGGGGACTACCGCCCCCCTCAAACCCCCCAACAAGGGGGGCTGCTGCACCCAGTGCAATGAACAGGGGGCGTTGTCGCCCCACTGTGAACCCCCCACATGTGGTGCTAGTCATGGAAAGAATATAACACACACCCAACAGAGGGTTCAATTTTGACTATTACACCCCACCCCTTCTAGAAAATGGGCTCCAAGGGTCTTTTCAAATTCATTGAATTTTTTTTTGTTAAATTTAATTTTAAAAATGAAAATAAATCCTCTACCCTTGCGAAAATTACTAGTATAAATGTCTTTTCAATTTTATCATTTTTTCTTAAAATATATTTAAATTTCAAAATGAAAATAAATCCTCCTTTCTTCTTAAAACTCTAGTTTGAAGTTTCCTTAAAAATAGTATCTAATTTCAATTTATAACCTAAAGTAAGATGTTTAATTTTAAATTTACTCCAATGTAAATTGATCTTAAAACTAGAAGTTAATTTTAACTTGCAATCTTTCCCTCCAACTTCAAAGGGGAATTTGATCCGAATTGGATCATTATGTTTTCTATCATCCATCTTGATGCATTTGGAGTGGGAAAAGTGGAGGAATAAGCTCACGGGACCATTTTTACTGGCGAGATCGAGTTTGGTGAAACAAGGTCTGAAACCTTCCAGGAGAGTTTTGAGGCATCAAACAACATTTTTGGGGGGTAAAACTTTATCTCTTGAGTGCAACATCTACTCATGCTATTCTACACATAGAGAGATTTCCAACAGCGCAAGAATTGCGTTAATCGGAGTCTGTATGCAAACATTACGCCACTTAGAAGTTGACCTTCCTGTTTTCACACCTATAGTTTGGGAGGATGTCGTGTCAGCCCCCATTATTCATGGAAAAGGGGCTATCCACAATTTTGTGATGTAAAATATTGTAGAAGAGTCTATTTTGTAACTCTAGTTAAGAGTTGACGTAGTCAAAATTGACCACTAGTAGGCTATCGGATTGTGTTATAACCAGGCCACTAGGGGGAAGAGGCATTCCATTCTTTTGAGAGAATTTTATTCCATAGTTGAGAAAAGATAGCCAGGAGAGATAGGAGGTAGAGAAAAAAGAGGGGATATGTGCATTGTAGTGGCACATGGGCCACAGGAATTACTTCTTTATATCTACAACCATATTTCCAGACAGAGAAAGAGAGCGAAGCGGCCTCACCTTCCAGCTGGGTTTTCTCCCGAAAGGGTTTCCCAGAGAGCATATCTTGTGTATTATGTTTTTGTGAGCTTATTTTTTCATTCTCTACTTTTATGCTTGATTTAATTTTACATGCATGCAATAATTACTGTTAATTTTATAGATCTCGAAATTAAATAAAATTGTAATAGTGTAGAATCTCAGATTTTAAATATAATATTATCAGATTTGTTGTAGTGAGTTGTCAAGTGGAATATCCACAGCAGTTTACGAATAATTTGGTATTAAAGCAGGTTTCTTTGGGTATTTTGTGGATATTGTAGAGATCTAGATCAGCGAAGCCGAAAATCATAAAACCCTAATCATGGGTGACGAATCTGTAAACGAACCTCGTGATCCTACAGAGGTGAGGTTTTCACGACTCAAAGAACAAGTCACGGATATAAACCGCAAAACCTCCTCATGGTATCCCTAAGAAATAAGCTAGGGATATTTGGAGAAGAAAGGGGTTCGAATGCAGAGGACAAATTAGAAGGGGAATTGGGAGATCAGGAAGACGTGGAGAACTAGTCAAAGAAAGAACTCGCAAAAGATCAACCCAGTTCGAGTGACATGAACCAATCCATGTTTAAATTTGAAGAAAAAGTCGATATCAAGCCATACCAAGGTGAGAGCGATGCTCTGAAGATGAACCACTGGTTGCAGCAACTGGAAGTTTATTTCAGTGTCCATCGGATCGAGGAAGGGCAGAAGATCTCATTCACGTGGCTGAAATTGGAGGGCCATGCACTAACTTGGTGGGAGAGCCACACAAAAACCCTAAGGTTGGAGGGAGAAACTCTAGTGACTAGGTGGGAGGATTTCAAAACCCTCATTAAGTCACAATTTTATCCCATTGTGTACATGGAAGACCAGTGGATCCAAGGCGTTACTTCAGGAAGAAGTCAGGCCAAAGCGTGTAGGAGTACACCACAGAATTCAACAAGATGGCTATAATGTTGTGTATCTCTCCAAAGAACCCAAATGTACTCCTTAAGTATTTGGGGGGTCTGCACAGCCATCTGCGTGAGCAAGTGACGTTGTTGAAGCCCAAAATGGTAGACGAGGCTTGTGTACAGGCACAATACCTGGAGAACATAGGCCTGAAAATTGTAGGTTTTAACCCCGTACAGAAATTACCTGCATACGAATTCTAAAACACAGAAAATAGACAATGCAAGAGCATAACACATAAATCACATATACGCTGAGATTTCCCCTGGATCCCAAAACCAGGACTACCAGCTTGATTTTTCATTATATTCCTTTCAATGTTACAATACATATTTATACATGCTGAAGCATCCAATACCATGGACCGAAAACCATTGTGTCCAAAACCATGGACTAAAAACCATCACATCCAAAACCATGGACCGAAAACCATAGGTAGGTGCGTAGGTTAGTCGTGGAAAGAATATAACACAACCCAACATTCTCCCACTTGTTGTTTTCTTTCCACATGGGGCCACAGGAGAGCTTAGTCATTTTTCGAGCCCCAAAACGCCCATTGTTTCTCTACACCAGGAGAACTTCTCAGAGCTCACAGATTTTGTCAATGCATCTGCAGTATTCATCAAAGTGTCCACCTTTACCAACAACACCTTTTTGTCTTCTATCATATTCCTCACAAAGTGATACTAAACATCAATGTGCTTTGTCTTTGAATGATCAGAAGGGTTCTTTGCCAAGAAAATTGCACTTTGGCTGTCACAGTCTATCCTTATAGCTCCATGTACTAACCCCATACTTGAACACAATCTCTGCAACCAAACTGCTTCCTTGCTTGCATGAGTGGTTGCCATGTATTATGCCTCTATAGTTGATAGTGCCACTACAGATTGTTTCTTACTCATCCAACTGACTGCACCTCCAAATAGGTTAAACACATACCCACTTGTAGATCTTCTCTGATCCAAATCTCCAGCCCAGTCTACATCAACAAAGCCATGGATATCCAAAACTCTGTCCAATCCTGGTCTTCCTTAGTAGCACAAACCATAATCACTAGTACCATGCAAATACCTGAAAACCCACTTCACTATTGTCCAATGCTCCTTCCCTGGTTTTAACATAAACTTGCTCAATACTCCCACTGCATGTGAAATGTTTGTTCTAGTATAGACCATCACATACATCAGGCTACCAACTACACTTGCATATGGAACACGAGACATTTCCTCTTCCTATTCGTGTGTCTTGGGACACTGTTTAGCAGATAACTTTACGCCTCTATGAATAGGAACCTTCACTGGTTTACTATCCTACATATTAAACCTCTGTAGTATTGTCTCGACATACTTCCTCTGGTTTAACCAGAGCTTCCTCTTTGCCCGATCTCTTTTAATTTCCATGCCCAAAATATAGTTTGCAGCACCAAGATCTTTCATGTCGAATTTGGAGGACAATTGGATCTTCAAATCCTGGATAATTTCTTTGTCATTTCCAACCAGCAACATATCATCCACATACAAGACCAAATAAATAACACGGTCACCAATTAATTTAAAATACACACAGTGATCTGCTTTGCTTCTAGTGAAGCCAAGTCCCCGTATAAATGTATCAAATTTCTGATACCACATCCTTGGTGACTGTTTTAACCCATACAGAGGCTTCTTTAACTTGCATACCAGTTCTTTCTTACCCTTCACCGCAAAACCTTCAGGTTGCTTCATGTAGATATCCTCTTCGAGATCCCCGTGAAGAAATGTTGTCTTCACATCCATCTGTTCTACCTCAAAATCAAAAGCAGCAGCAATAGATAAAAGTAATCTAATAGAAGTTACCTTGGCAACAGGAGAAAAAATATCACCAAAATCAATTCTCGGCACCTAGGAATAAGCTTTTTCTACCAACCGAGCTTTGTATTTCTCCACCTTTCCCTCTGCATTTGTCTTCTTCTTGAACACCCATTTGCTGCCAATGGGTTTCCTTCCAGTCGGCAACTCCACCAGATCCCAAGCCTCATTTTTGTGCAAAGATGCCATTTCATCAACCATGGCCTCTTTCTAGATCTTTCCATCCTCTGAATCTATTGCTTCCTTCACAGTTCTAGGATCATCATCAGTAATAGATAAAGCAAAATTTGAACAGAAAGCAGATGGACTATACCTTTCTGGCTGCCTTCTTTCTCGAACTGATCTTCTTACACATGGAGTTTGTGGCTCTTCATCTTTTGATTCCTCCTCTACTATAGAGTTTGGTTCTTCCTCATTTAGCTCAAACTCTATCTTCTCAGGTTCCTTTGGTTGGACTTCATGTTTAATAACATCTTTCACCTCTTTGAACACCACATCTCGGTTGTACACAACCTTCCTTATTGTTGGGTTCCAAAGCTTATAACCCTTTAAACCATCCTTATACCCAATAAAGATGCACTTTTCAAATTTACTATCCAACTTGGTTCATTTCTCCTTTGGAACATGTACATATGCATCACATCCAAATACCCTCATATGTGAAAGAGAGGATTTCTTACTAGTCCATACCTCTTGTGGAGTCTTATCCTCCAACGTTGATGAAGTTGATCTATTGACCAGGTAACATGTTGTCTCCACCGCCTCTGCCTAGAATTCTTGTCCTAACCCGGCACCACTGAGCATGCTTCTTGCCCTTTCCATCAACGTCTTGTTCATTCTTTCTGCAACTCCATTTTTCTAAGGTGTATATGGAGTAGTCTTCTGCCGTGCTATACCACACTTCTTACAGAATTCTTCAAATTCCTTACTACAAAACTCTCCATTGTTATCTGTCCTCAGCACCTTTGTCTTCTTCTTTGTCTGGTTTTCCACCAAATCCTTAAATTCTTTAAGCCTGTCAAAGACTTCAGATTTCTTCTTAAGGAAATATATCCATGTATTCTTTGAGAAGTAATCTATAAATGATACATAGTACACAGACTTACCCAATGTTGGAACCTTCACAGGTCCAAACACATCACTGTGCACAAGCTCTAATATTTGTTTCGCCCTCTTACCACCGGAGGGGAAACTCACCCGATTCTGCTTCCCATATACACAATTTTCACAAAAATCAAAATCCAGAGAGCTATTACTCATACCTTTTACCATACCTTTACCATGAAGTATTCGAAGGCCCTTCTCTCCAATATGTCCAAGCCTTTGATGCCACAACATGGTCTTCTCTCCAGAGACCACTAGATTTTCTGCTCCACTTTCAAGAACCACAGAATTGTTGCACCCATCAACAACAGTGCTACCTTGCATCTTGTACAGAGTTCCAGTCTGAACTCCCCACATCAATACCAGTGCTCCTCGAACCATCTTGCAAGTATCCTTCTCGAACACTATTTTTACACCTGCATCATCCAGCTTGCTTACAGAAATCAGATTTCTGGCTAATGCAAGAATATGCAAAACACCCGAAAGTGTTCTAACCCTTCCACCTTGCAACTTCAACTTTACTTTTCCGCAACTAATGATTCTAGCCTTCTTATCATCCCGTAAGAAGACATCACCACCATCGTATTTATCATACTCGCAGAACCACTCTCTATGGGGAGTGAAGTGAAAGGATGCACCTAAGTCAATCAACCATGCCTCGTGATCTACATGTGTACTTGAAGAAGCCAAGTACACATCCCCACCTTCATCTGAGGTGGTTTTCGCCTCTGTGGAAGAAGCATCATCAGATCCCTTTCCTTTGTCATGAGCTTTAGATTTACAGTCCCTTTTGTAGTGCCCTTCCTTTCCGCATTTCTAGCACACCACCTTTACAGGTTTTCCTGGAGATTTAGATCTCCCTCTAGATTTAGATCTCCCACTCGATGACTTATTTTTATTTCTGTTCTGGGACCATCCTCATACAAACAAGGCATCACCATTCCGGCTCTCCATATTTTTCCGTCTCATCTCCTCCGTTAGTAAGGATGAGACTATTTCATCAAACACTATATTAAATGCGTTCAGCTGCTCTGTCACCAAGTCTCCATCTTTCATCCTCAGGTTGTACAGATTTTTTCGTAGGAGAAATTTATTCACCAGAGACTTAGATTGGTACAAAGTCCCTAACTTGTCCCACAAAGCCTTAGCCGTAGCTTCCCCTGATACATTCAACGATACTAAATATGAGACACACAATTGTATTTTTCTCTTTGCCTTCCGATCCAACTTCTTCAATTCTTCATCGGACACTCCCGGTTGATTAGTACCTGGATCTACTACGATCCACTGATCTTTATTCACCAACAGATCCTCCATCTTGATTTTCCACAACTCAAATCTCTAATTATTAAATTTCTCGATCTTTGTCTTTCCACTGCTCGCCATCTTCTTTCACCACCAGAATCAATCCCGCAAATCTCCCACTAAATAGGGTCTACCACAGGCCCGAGCGAAACCCCTCAGCAACAAAGGCGTCCCCTTGAAGCCAAAATAGCTCTGATACCAAATCTAGGTTTTAACCCCGTACAGAAATTAGCTGCATATGAATTCTAAAACACAAAAAATAGACAATGCGAGAGCATAACACATAAAACACATATACATAGAGATTTTCCCCTGGATCCCAAAACCAGGACTACCAGCTTGATTTTTCATTATATTCCTTTCAATGTTACAATACATATTTATACATGCCGAAGCATCCAATACCATGGACCAAAAACCATCGCGTCCAAAACCATGGACCGAAAACCATTACTTCCAAAACCATGGACCGAAAACCATAGGTAGGTACGTAGGTTAGTCGTGGAAAGAATATAACACAACCCAACAAAAAGAGCACAATCAAGTGGATTGAAGAAAAAGGAGCAACAAGACGCTTCTAAGGAGGGGAAGAAGAAGAAAACAAAGGGAAAAGATAAAAATATGGTAAACACAACACACCAGTGCAAAGATACTAAAAACCACTGCAACATTGATGGCCATATAGAGAAGAAGTGTTGGAAGTTGCATCCAGAGCTAAACCCAAAGAACAAGAAGAAATATAATAAGAAGAAGAATCTCATGGCCACGGATTCGAGCAACCAATTTGAAAGAAGATCATACGTGGATGAAAAGATCATCTATACATCAGTGCAGAAGGAGGTGAATCTGAGTAGCCTTCAGCAACAGGAAGAGAAATAAATGACCAAACTCTTCCATGTAAAGATATGGGTCAAGAAGACAAATATTGATGCTATGTTTGACTCAGGATTGTGGGAAAATCTCATTGCAACAGATATGGTCAAGAAGTTAGGGTTGGAGGTTTGTGATCATCCAAACCCATATCCAATGGGATGGGTACGTAAGGATGTAGAGCTGAAGGTAACAAAATAGTGTAAAACTAAATTTGCTATCAGTGTTGATTTTATTGATGAAGTAGATCTAGATGTGGTTCCCCGTGATGTATGTGGATTTGTGTTTGGGAGTCCATACATGTACATGCATGATGCAATATTCATGAGGAGAGATAACCAGTACTGGCTCATAAAAGATGGAAAATCATTCATCATCAATGGGCACAAAGGAAAGTTGAAAATTTCACTAATAAGTGCCAACCAAGCCAAGAAATTGATCAGTTCCAACAAGAAGTATGTTTTATTGTTTTTAAGAGAAAATCAACCTGTAGAGGAGTCAATAAGAGGCAAGGCATCTCTAGAGTGGTGTACTAAGAAACAAAAACAACAATTGGAGGAGTTTTTATAGGCATACAAGGACATGTTTAGATATCCTAAAGGGCTACCCCCTAAGCGATAAGTGGAGCATGAGATCCAACTATTGCCAAACTCCCCATTGCCAAATATTGGGTTATACAGGTAGTTTGTTATAAAAGCAAGTGAAGTGAAGAAACAGTTGCAACAGCTTTTGGAACAGGGTGTCATTCGACTGAGTACATCACCATGTGGGTCACCCATCATCATTATGCCAAATAAGTATGGGACTTGGAAAATGTGTATATATTATAGGGCGCTGAATAAAATCATGCTCAAGAATAGATACCCCCTACCCAGGAAAGACGATCTGCTAGTTCAGTTGTAGCAAGAAAAGTATTTCACCAAGCTAGACTTTAAGTCTAGATATCACCAAGTTTGATTCAAAGAAGAAGATAATTGGAAGACTGCCTTCAAAACCAAGCAAGGTTTGTATGAGTGGTTAGTTATGCAATTTGGCCTATGTAATGCGCCAGCTACATTTATGAGATTAATGAATGATGTATTGCGCCCTTTTATAGATTCATTTAGTATTGTCTATTTGGATGATATATTGGTATATAGTGCTACCCAGGAGGAGCATATTTCACATTTGAAATAGGTGCTGGAAACATTGAAGAAGCACCAGCTGCTAGCAAATCTCAAGAAGTGCGAGTTTGCGCAGCAGTCCTTGGTGTATTTGGGATATGTGATTGGTGGAGGAGAATTGAAGATAGATCCTTCCAAGATGGAGGCCATCATGAAATGGTCGGTGCCTACTAATGTTACTGAGGTTAGTATTTTCATTGGAGAAGCACAGTACTTGAGGAAATTCATAGCCTTGTTTTCAGCGGTAGCAGCACTGCTCCACACCATAACAACAAGTGGCAAGAGTTTCTAGTGGAGAAAATGGCAGCAGAAGGCTTTCAATGAGTTAAAGAAGAATATCAGTGAAGCACCAATTTTGGCATTACCAAACTTGCAACATCCCTTTGAAGTGGAGACAGATGTGAGTGGGTATGCTATGGGAGTTGTCTTGATGCAAGGAGGAAGGCTCATTTGCTACCATTCTAAAGTATTTCATGGGGCAATTCTTAACTACCATACCTACGATAAGGAGCTCTATGCCATGGTGCAAGTTGTGAAGAAGTGGAAGCACTATCTAATGGGAAAGGAGACAATAATCTGCATGGATCACAAGCCGTTACAGTACCTGCAGGCCCAGAATAACCTACAACAAACTAGGCATTACAAGTGGATGGAGTTTTTACAACGGTTTCATTTGGTGATCAAGTATAAGAAGGGTAACACAATCAAGTTGGCAGATATGTTTTCAAAGCCACCCACATCAAAGATTACATATTTGGGGACACTTATGCACATGGAGCCATTCACCCATGATGCATACAAAGAGGCATATTCAGAAGATGAGGACTTCAAGGAGGTGTATCACCAGTTGCAGATTTAGAGTCATGTGCATGATAGCGACAGCACCGTTGACTACCATCTCCAAGATGGGTTACTCTACAGGCTGGATAAGCTTTGTGTTCCTAAAGGTGAGCATTTGCAACTGATTAGAGAGGCTCACACCTCGAAGGTTATAGGGTTTGGTGTAGGGAATATCGTGGTTAACTTGCAGAGGTATGTGTATTGGTCCAAGATGCAAGAGCAGGTAGCTAGGTTCATAAGACGATGCATGCTTTGTTGTACCAACAAGCCTACCAACAGGAAACAGGGTCATTATCATCCCTTACTTGTACCTACTCATTCTTGGGAAAGCATTTCCATGGAATTTGTCGGAGGTTTACCAACAACCAGGAAGGGACATGACTACCTATTCGTGGTAGTTGACACATTCAGCAAGATGTGTGTTTTGATGCCCTATAAAAATACCATCAGCAAACAAGAAGCAACAAACTTGTTCTTTGTATAGGTCTGGGTACACTTTGGGATACCAAGGAGCACCATTTGAGATGAGGATACAAGATTTCTGAGTGAATTTTGGTGCATTCTGGACTACATTATGGGAGAAGATGGACATGAAGTTGAAGAGATATACAACATTCCATCCATAGATAAATGGGCAGACAGAAGTAGTCAATTGGACTTTGGTGCAACTTCTGAGGGGTTACAACCAGAAGCATCCGAAGACCTAGGATGAAAATATGGTATATATACAACATTATTATAACATAAATAGTCCACACTTTTACAAGAAAGTCCCCATTTGAAACTTGTTTTGGATATTTTCCACCTTCACCTTTGGATATTTCATATGGGCAGCAAGGAGTGAAGGAAGACCTTGTAGGAGATGCTTTGAGGGATGAAAAAATTATAGAGAAGATCAGGCAGATCCATATAAAGGTACAGGAAACATTGCATAAGTCACAAGTGAAGTATAAGGCCAGACATGATCATCACAGAATAGAGAAATCAGTCAAGGTGGGAGACAGAGAATGGCTACAGTTGCACAAGGAGAGGTTGCAGGGGCCTGGTAAGAAAATCAAGGCTCTAAGGTACGGTCCCTTTGAGATACTAGAAAAGGTGGGTGATAATTCCTATCAACTCAATTTACCACCATATATGCACATTTACTCAATTGTAAATGTAGAGAACTTGAAACTCTATGAGCCTTCCATGCTAGATTAGGAAGAGGAACATGTCCTACATTCTGTGGAGGATTTGGAACCAAATGCTCAAGCAAAGTTCACAGAAGATATAGTTTTGCATAAGAGGTCCATAACTACCAGACAAGGGCAATAAGACCTTCAGCAGACTAGGTTGAAGGGACAACTTCTAGACAAAGCTAAATGGTACACCAGAGAGAAGGTGGAGGAAATATTTCCTCACCTCACTCAGTAAAAGATTTTGGGGACCAAAATCCTCCCAAAATGGGGAGGTATGATATGAATTGGATCATTATATTTTTTCATCCATCTCGATGCATTTGGAGTGGAAAAAGTGGAGGAATCAACTCACGGGATCGTTTTACAAGCAGGACCGAGTTTGGCGAAACGGAGTCTGAAAACTTCCAAGAGAATTTTGAGACATCAAATGATGTTTTTTGGGGTAAAAATTTGTTGCTTGAGTGCCAAACATTTTCATGCTATTCTACACACATAGATATTTCCAACGATGCAAGAATCGTGTCAATCGGAGTCCGTATGAAAAAGTTATGCCACCCAGAAGTTCACCTTCCTGTTTTCACACCTATAGTTCGGGAGGATGTCACGTCAGCCCCCATTATTCACAGAAAAGGGGCTAGCCATGTGTTCGTGATGTAAAATAATCTAGAAGATTCTATTTTGTAACTCTAGTTAATATTTGATGTAGTCAAAATTAAACACAAGTAGGCTATCAGGCTGTGTTATGACCAGATCACTAGCGGGAAGAGGCATTCCATTATTTCGAGAGAATTTTGTTCCATATTTGAGCAAAGATAGCAAGGAAAGATAGGAGTTAGAATGCATAGAGGGGATCTATGCACTGTAGCAGCCCACGGGCCACAGGCATTACTTCTTTGTATATGTTTCCATATTTCCAAACAAAGAAAGAGAGTGAAGCGGCCTCGCCTTCCAACTGGATTTTCTTCCAAAAGGGTTTCCTAGAGAGCATATCTTGTGTATTATGTGTGTGTGAGCTTATTTTTTCATTCTCTACTTTTCTTATTGATTTACTTTTACATGCATTCACTAATTAAAATTAATTTTACAGATCTAGAAATTAAATAAAATCATGATAGTGTAGAATCTCAAATTTTAAACATAATATTATCAGATATGTTGTGACGAGTTGTCCAGTGGAATATCCACGGCTGTTTACAGATCAGAATTTGAGTTTTCATTATCACTCTTTTTGTGATGGTTAGATTTTAAATTATATCTAATACTTGATTTGTTTTTTTTTCACATGTTTCACATTTGAAAGCATGTATTCTACTCTCTCTTTTTTTTGTAAATAAGTTTTTTTTTATGAAACTGATACTAGATACATAATAGAAAAATTCTCCCGATGTGATGTGTCAGCTTGGAAGCTAGACTAATGGGAAAAGTTAATGTCTTTTATCCTAAATGTCCACATAATAACATGATATATACAAAAGGGTCTACTAACCAAAGACTTCATTATGCAAGACATTATGACATAGTACTGGTAAATTCCAAGTGAAGTAGAAAAATCATAAGTCAACTAAAAGCATCCAAAGGATGTAGAAATATCAATAATGCCTAGAATGGTTTGATTGATTTGAGGTGCATGATTTGGATTATTGTTGAGATGCTCTTCAATGCAAGCCAATTATTTATGTTCTTCCACTCCCAATGAGGTAAATCATATCTTCTATCTTGGCTTTTTTATTTATTTGTTTTCTTTTACATGTTTCACTATTTGAGTTTTCATGATCCTTTATCTTTTTTCTAATGGTCTATTGTCGCTGCGAAAAAAACCCTCCAAAATATTTCCTACACTGGAATTTTGGAGCCTACTATGGATCTTGCAATTGGTCATTTTGTAGTCACTTCTTTGTTAGTTTATGCTTTTGATCTCCCTTCTTGGATTGGAAGTGTCGAGGATACTTGCTCACACATGCTCATTCTACAACAAGTTCATGAGCGCATTATTTTATGCAAGCTTGAACAAGCATAGCATGGTCCATCAAAATTGTTCCTATGTGATGTCCAATCCATATCGACAGTTGGTGTGCACTAACATCTACAATTTCTCACTTCTAGTTGCGTTTTTACTTCTATTTTAGTGAATTTTGAAAACTATTGCTTACACGCACCTTTATTTTCATGAGTGTCATTTTCATGTTTTTTATTTTCATTTTTACTTTATTTCACTCTAACTATAGTCATTTTCATGGTATCTTCGCTCTGGCATGTGTTTCTTTCACTGTTGTTCGCATCGCACTTCAGCACTTGTCATCTTCTGGCATGTTAAGTGTCACACAATGTACATAATCTTGTTTTAGTGGTTTCAAGAGGTTCTCCTTGTGTAAATGAGTCGATATTACCATGTAAACCTTTCTCGCACTCATTTCCAAAATTTTAAGCACTGTTGCACAAGTGCCATCACAGTCGTCACAAAGTGTATCTTTAGTGCCACACTTGTTGTAAGTTGTCACACTAAGGGAAGAATGTTGTTAATGTGTCCTTGATGATCTATGTTGTGTCATCAAGCACTCTAAGCATGTGATCAAAGTCAAGTCCTATCATTGTTCACATTAGTTTCACTGATCCCACACTTAGCCAAATTTTGGAAAATTCCCAGCAACTTAGCCTGTTCTGGCATTCTTGATTGCACAGTGCACAGTCCCAACCCTCAAGTTGAAGTCTTTCCTCTTGAAATTGTGTAATGCATGGTTCTTTCCTCCCAGTGTTGTACATTGCGTAGTTTTAGTGCTCAAGCCCGAGCCTTGGCCACCAAAATTTCACAATTCAACCCTCCATCCTGGCCCCAACTGCACACTAGGCAGCCTCTGAGCTCAAGCCCAAACTCTGATCTCTTGAAATGTGCAACTACGCAATTATAAAGTCTACTCTGCGTCCCAGAATTGCGCAGTTGATAGAGATAGTGCAAAAACCTGCAGCCTAACTCACTAAGCCTCAAAACTACGCAATCTGCCAACATAGTCCAGCCTGAACTACACATTGTGTAGTCTCAAGGTTGAAGCCTTAGCCCTGAGCTCTTAAACTACGCAATTATGCCATAACCTGGGAACCGCTATCTTCCAGAACTATGCAATGGGAAAAAAAAGGTTCAAGCCCTCAGTGTGGCTCCCTAAGCTCCCCAACTGCATAATATTTTTGCTAAGTCCAAGCTTGAACTACGCATTACACAATATCAAGGCACAAACCTGACCCTTGACTACCTAATTTGCACAATTGCGCAGTCGATGAGCTTCTCCCTCAGCCTGCCACCCAGTTCCGGCTCAGTAAGTGGATCGTCATGCATCATCTTAGACTAGGGGTTTATCGGACTAATGTTGTCTTTTCATGAGTGGATTGCAGATGTGGGAACTCTATCATGCTATGGCAAGATAATGAATAAGGAGATGGAGAAGGATGACATGTGAGAAGACACATATGAAGTTGAAGAGATAAGATGATCATCATGCGAGAAGAAGAAGGAACACTAGATTACAACAAAAGATCAAAGATCAGGACCACGTGAAGACTCCATCTGATTCACAACCCTTGGGAGGGTGGCTATGAAGAACAAAACATATCTCTCATGAAGATGAAACATTGTACATTTCTTATGGAAGACAAAAAGAAAGAAGCAGCAAAAAGGACAACCTGGCACTACCACATCATCATGCAACCCATGTCATCAGTGTCATGTCATGTCCTATCATGAGTCATCATATGCCACATCATTATTGTGGATGATGTAATTATCTATTCAAAATGTATTGTAAAGTGGAACTCCAAAGGACGCATTCATAATATGAAGAGTCAAGTAAACTTGAAAAGTCATAGGAATTCAAACAGTCATGGGGGTAGTCAAAGAGTCACAAGGAAGGTGAAGCGTCATCTATTGGTTATATATACACCCCCATTGTATGAGAAAATGACTTTTCACCTTGGCTCCTCCACCAATGCATTCATTTTGAGGAGCAAGTAGTGGCTCCAATGCTCCACAATTGGAGCTAGTGGTGTTCATTGTATACATGCATCTTGGAATTTTTACTTATTTTCAAAAGCCTCATGGCCAGCATGTTCCTCATGCATGGATTACGAATATTTGTAAGACTATTCTATGGATGTTTTTAATTCATATTTACTTTCATCTCTACTAAATTAGTTGAACTATTTTAGTTGTTTTGGTACTTATCATATTGAGAATATGTTGTAATGGTTGATGTTGTTGTCACGTCCCTGTGGACTATTCTGTAGGATATTAGACATATCTTTCTTGTTTATTGGTTTTAATGATCATTGCATATTTGTGGACTATTTCACTGGATATTGACGGATCCTCCTTGGTTGTGTGTGTCTCTACTAGGGTGGTAATATTACCTCTCTCTTAGAGGATCACTTTCTTTTCTCCCTCCACAATAGAAGAACCTTGACACACTTACAATTGAACACTCACCAAGCACACTTATTTTCTTTTCAAAGGCACACTATCATTCCTCTCTCTTGCTGACAACCAGATCCAAGGAAAAACTATAAGAATACATGGCAGCCAGGCTGATCTCTTGGATGGGGTTCTTATTCCAAATGGTTTGAGGTCTTATTAGGCCTTCACATCGGGGAGACCCCCTTGGTTGATGGATTTCCAACACTGTCAACAAAATGGTGCTAGAAGGAGGGCCAAATGAAAAGTTGTGCGCATTGAGTCTGTTTTGAATCTCCTATCTTAAATGGCTCTTTCCCAAATCATAATCACGAAGTGATTTTCTAACCTACCTCCTGGTAAACTTTCAATCTCCACATAATTTGTTCATTCCTTGTCTCAATTCAAGTTTAATGTCAAGGGTGGTATGATTTTATCCAGACACATAAATGATTTTCTTGGGTTTTGTAAATCTCTTGAAATCAATGATGAAGATGTTATTTGTATTTTATTCACCCTCACTCTTGAAATTCATGTTGATCGATGGTGTCATACCTAACTGTTTTCTTCCATTCACTATTTTCATCAATTTACTAAGGAGCTTCACCAAGCTTTCGATTGGTATGATTACCGAGATGTTCACAAAAGAATCAATCAACTTAGAATGGAGCCTGATGAATCAGTTGAGGGTTTTTCTAATAGATTCCTTCATTTATGTTATGAGTTTCCTAAAGAAGATATGGATCAGAACTTCTATAATAAAAAGTTTGAAATTTGGATTTCTTTGAATCAGTTTGAATCTAAACCTCCTAATTTTTTTACTTCCCCAACTCTAGTAAACCATGAGACACATCTAATTTCATAGGAGGAACTTGTTAGTCCTTTTGTTCTCTATCCTCCTTTTCCAGTCCTTATGTGGGTGCCTCCTTGTAATGATTGTAAATTTGGGAAATCCGCAAATCAAATTCTCAATCCATCTTCTCATTCTTCTTCCGCTTTTCAGGATTTAGATTCAATGGAGGAAATTTCAAAATGGATCATGAAGCCTACGATGAAGACTAACTCCTCCATTCTGCAAGTTGATGTTACTATTCATAACTCTAGTCTCGAATCTGATTTGGATTACTATTATCCCCTATCATCTACATTCTATGACTCTTTGTACCATGATCCACTTGACCAATTTTTTCCACTAGATAGTTTCTCACTCTCTCTTAATTTTCAAATTGTTGGTTCAAATTGCAATCAGATACAAGGTAGTCACATTACACAGGTAGAGGAGCAGGAAGGTGAATATGCTTTCAATCTTTCTTCTCTTTTTCAAAATCCTCCATGTCAAAACAATGTGCTTCCATTCTTGGATGATTCTCAATATGCTAATCTCGGTAGTGAATCAAATGCAATCAATTATTTCATCAATCTGTAGCCTTGGGAAACAATAATTTTGATGATGATGAATTTATTGATGTATGTGATCACGAATTCCTAGGTGCATCATCTCATCTTTTGGTTTCTCATGAAGATGTTAATTTAGATCTAAAATCATATTCGTTCAAAGAATATGTTCTTATCAAAACTTCCTCTTCATCTCACTATCCCTTGTGTTCTGTTGTTTGTGATGCATCTACTTACGATGGAGATACTCCATCCTCTTCAAGTTCTTCATCTGATGAGTTATCTTCTCAATTGACACAAGGCAGTGAGATTATCCATGATGAAAATGAAAACAATCAAATCATTGAGTACTCTGTCCATCACTCATCATCTCTTCTCTTTCGTGAAGACAACTCTTCAAATCATCTTGCTCACAAAATTTCCCCAATTCATTTATCTTCATTTTTGTGATCAGAAGAATCTTTCGATTTGAGTAATCTGGTTGTTGAAGTTGAAAAATTTGGTCGAATAAGTGATAGAGATGGTTGTCATTCGATGAATAGTGATCTTATTAAAACTAATGGTAGCAACGATCTTCACACCATGTACGATTTGATTCAATCGTAAGTATGTGATTTTCCAATCCTTGAAAGTTTCGAGACTTGTTGGGAAGTCGAGGCACTTCAACTTTCGTTGATGGCTATGTCAGGATCTCGCAAATCTAGTAAGCCCCCCGAACTAAGTCAAATCTAGTTTCTCTCACACAATCCTTCCCCTTGCATGGTTTCACTCAATGTAAATCTCTTTTAAAATATGTTTGGTATCTCGGATGTAATATTTCAAACTTTCGAGATTTGGATTCTCATCGGCTTCAAGAATCTTCTTCAGTTGATCCATATTCATGTGAATCTCTCGCATCAAACCCAAGTTTGGAATGTGTATCTCTCAAAGAGTCATGGAATTGTGAAGATGATCATTTCAAGGACTATATTTGGTCAAAGGGATCATGTCTATCATATTCATTTCTTAATAGTCAAATCCTGGTTTTTCTTGCAAATGTTGTATTGCAAATCTTTGCCTTCATCGCACTTGAAATCCTCTTGAGTGAAAATGAATGCAGAGTTATTGCGCGAATCAAATTCTTCTTCGTTCACTATGTCCTGATTGGTCTCATGTGTTTGGTTTGCTTGCATCCCTTTTAAATTCTTTCAATGATTACGATGCTTACACAGTTTGTCTTCGGTTACAAGAAAATGGTGTGTCACATTCGACATGCAAGGAAGTTGGTTCTATTGTTTAGAGCATTCAGAGAGCTACTCAAATTGATTTATATTTGTTAATTACAAGTTGGGAATCAGTTATTTAATTATTCCATCTGATCATGATTCTATCTTTGATGACTATGATTTAGCTTATCATTTTCCCATTATCACATACAATGACATTTGCCTTACACCCTTCAATATTTATGGTTTAACATCGCACTATTTGGGTACTTGTCAAGCAATTGTGGCACTTCCACACTCGAGGATGGTTATGTCTAGTCCTGACTATCCTAACACGCCTGCTGAATATGATTAGATCTATTTCTCCTCACAATATTCTCATCGTAATCTCGTGCCTCTAATTGAAAATTCATCTTTTCAAATATTTTAGGGTTTTTAGAAGGATTTTTGTGAATTTTACGATCCAACCGTTGAATGGTTGGAGAAATATTACTTGGCAACCTCTGTTGCAAATAACAAGTTTCAATCGTTCCTCGTGCTTTCTAAGGATTTCATTGTAGATGGAGACACATTCTCGAGGAGCTTTCAAGGTTTGTTCAATAATTGTTCTCATCGAAAAGGTAAGAATGTGAATTGGATAAAAGTAGTGGTCGTGACACATATTTCCGCCCATAGGCAAGACCTTCCTTTTGTTGTGCAAGTTCTTCAAGATCTCATATTTTCTCTTGCACGTTACTTTATATATGTTTTAATCGATCGCATCTTTTTTTTTATAGGTCGATAACTGTTATGGTGGCTACACTGGAAATTCCATTATATGTGACCCTGACCTTCTAGCTAGTTAGGTTAGGAGTAGGTATAGTTGCATTTTAGTTTCCCTGCATGTTCATCCTGTATTCGTTTCCTGTAGTTTGTCTTTTGTTTTCTGGTTTTCGTTTCACATCATGTTTTGTTTTAGCCACTTTTTGTCTTGTCTTCTAGTTTTGTTTCCTTGTTGTGTGTTGTCTTTCCTTTCATTTTATGAGACCTTTCATGAGTATACTTTGTTGGCTCAAAAATGGAATGTGGAAAAATAGAAAATGATTTTGTGACACTGCAACATTTAGCTAACTCTCTATCCTTCTTCTTTGTCTTGGTTACATCTTTTCGTCGATGATGTTGTTAGCGCCTAGATTTACCTCAGGCTGAAAAGGTAGGATCCAGGGTCAACATCAAACCACGCTCAACCTGGTAGCTAGCCCTACCAGGTCAGGAGAGGGCTCTCTCCGGGTAAATCTCAGCAAATTATGATCGATGAGGGCATGAGATGACTGAAATATCTACTGATATTAGGCTAGGTATAAGTGCAAGAGAGTTTGATTTGAGTTTTGTTGGCTCAAATGGAAAGGTATTTTTTGGGTGCGGGGATTGAGGCTCAATCCTGTAGAGATCTCAATGGGGCAAGGTAGGCAATTGTTTTTGGCACTTAAAATTGAATGAGATGGAAGGCATAGACAGGTGAGGTGTTGAAGAGGACAAGAGCAATCATGGATCCTCCCCAAACAGCTGAAAACATCAAGAAACTAAAGCAAACTTCAAGTAGAGCACTGCAATTTCAATGGATTCTACTTACACTCTTGTTTGTTTAGTTCAGAAGAAACAAGATAGAGAATGGCATACATGACATATAAGAAAATTCACAATTACAAAGAAAAGCATTGTTCCAAGACAAATTGCCACATGGATCCCAAAGAGTGCTGCAAACCCTAGTCTCAATTCCTTAGCCAAAATGTTGATATGAATGTGCAATGAAGCTCAAGGCTTTCTCAAAAGTCCAACCATGCTAATGACTGAAAAAACATAAGATATAGGAAAAAAACAAATCATCCTAGCCTCTAGGGGTAGAGCTCATGAGTTTAGGATCTGTTCCAACTAATTCTAAACTGAGAACTACAAATTCGGTAATGGAACAGCTTGCCTCTATAAACTAGGGAAGTGATTCATTCAGTTGCAAACTACCTTTTCATGGCTGAATCTACCTCCATAAGTGGAAATTTGACATATTTACCTCATGATCCATCAATTTACATTAAATTACATCACAAATTTTCCATTAGGAAAGTGAAAAAGTCAAACTAGCCAAAGCTGGGCGAAAAACAGAGCAATACTTGGTCAAACTGGCAAAATTTTTGCTATACGCTCGCCTGATTTCTCTATGTGTATCACCTTTTTGGAGCCACTTTTGGAGGCCTTCCTGGTGTCCAAATTGGGAGAAGAATAGCTCGTTGGAAAGGTTATTGAGTCTACTTTCCAACCCAACTATAATTTTTCAATTTGGAGTTCAATTGCCTTGTCAAAAATCAAATCTCCCAAGACTGGTCAAAATGTGCCAAATGAGGCTGCCTAAAGGCAGAGTGCTGTTGCAATCAACTTTTGAAGGTCTTACTCAACCCAAAATTGAGCTCATGATAGCTCATTGGAAATATATTTTTGTCTAGTTAGCATTTGACTCATAAATCAAGTTATTAGGCCAACCAAGCTAGGATAAATCTTGATTTTCCCAAGGTCACTTCAGAGGTGCATCAATTCTCCTGAAGCAAATATATTTTCGACATTAATCTAAAACCATGACACCTGTGTAAAAATTGAAGGAGGTTTTTCTTCCTTGGCCTATTCTGGATAAAAACCTCTCTCAATTTTCCAAAATTCATCTTTTATTTCTCAGAAACATCATTGGAGTAAAACCTTCCCGATGTGTGGAACAGGGGATTTGTGAAAATGAAGTGAAATGAAGGGGATAATGGGCTTCTAAATTCTTGAGAAAATTTTGGGAAGTAGGGAGGGATGTTAGGAATCAAGGAAAAGTGGAATTTCAAAGATTGAGTGAGGGGAAGAGGTCCAAAAGGGAAAAACACAGGCTTAGCCTAGAAAATTGCCCAGTTGTAGCAAGAAACTAGGGTTTGTGCGAAAATGAGGAATTTGAGGGATATCAGTGATGGGAAGTGTTTAATAAGGTACATTAAGGATAGGGGAAGGTGTATGAACATCAAGATACAATTTTTGTTGATGATTTGAAGATCCAAAAGAAATTGCCTTCAAAACCCTAGGAGAGGGAAATGAACCTCACCTAGGCACAACTGAAGCATGAACAAGGTGTAAAATGACCCATTGGAACCTGACATGATGATGAAAACCCTCTAAATGATGGTACACTCAGCTGAATGGTGACATGGACTGACATTTGGACAACTTTGAAAGGAGTGAAAACAAACCCTAGACCTAATACCTAGTGACCAAATTTTGCTTGAAGACTCACTGAAATGATAAAATTTGACCTTGACATCTTAAAATCACTTTGTAAGAGCATGTTTGATCACTGGAGGAAGGCTGCAAAGACTGACACTAACAGATGTTCCGATGGAAAATACAATCCTTGCATTAGCAAAGCCTTATGTCCAATCATGATCTCCATGCCTATTCTGAAAGCCTCATGCCTACACTTGGTGCTTTATGTTTCATTGTTTTCAAGATGATCCAATCAAGTAGAGAAGGAAAAAAGGATAATCTAAATGAGCAAACCAATATCAGAGGTCTTATATATTCTTCTCTGAAGGGACAACCTCTCCTTCTTTCAATAAGTCGGGGTCCCTCTTCCGCCCATGAAATAAATAAGTGTCAATGCACAGTCCTATATAAATAAATAAATAAAGTCGAAATAAGAGAAAGTCCTACTACGCATAAAGGTGAAGCAAGAAACTCCGCCGAGGTACTATCCAGGCTTGTTGGTAGTAGATCAATGTTTGTGTTCCTGAAATGACTCCATCAGGGTATTGTCCAGGCCTACTGGGAGCGAAGAAATAGCAGAGATAAAAAACTATACTCTTAAAATATAAAGCTCGTGAACTTTATTACTCTTTCCTGATTTGAAACAAAGTGTGATCATTGACCTTATGTTTGTGTTTAACCGAGTAAAGGAATGAAGGGGACTATGTTTATGCATGGGGTAAATGGGGAATCCATGATGTTTCAATACTCCATGAAGAACTAGACCTTGAATGAAATAATTGACCAAGGAAGAGAAGTTGAAGTTCTACCAATGTGTCGCCAAGTGTTTTCATTGCGACAAACAACCTCCAAAAAATTTCCTACACTCAAATTTTGGAGCCTACTACGGATCTTGCAATCAGTAATTTCGTAGTCACTTCTTGGTTAGTTGATGCTTTTGAGCTCCCTTATTGGATTGGAAGTGTCAAGGGTACTTTCTCACACATGCTCAGTCTGCAACAAGTTCATGAGCACATTCTTTTACGCAAGCTTGAACAAGCATAGCACGGTCCATCAAGATTGGGAATATGTAATTTCCATTCCATGTCAACAGTCAGTGAGAACTAACATCGATAGTTTCTCACTTCTAGTTGCATTTGTACTTCTATTTCGGTGATTTTTGCAAATTGTCGCTTTTGTGCACCTTTGTTTTCACGAGTGTCATTTTCATGTTTTCGATTGTTTTTTTTCTTTCTTTAACTCTAACTATTATCATTTTCATGGTATCTTTGATCTGGCATGTGTTACTTTCACTCTCGTTCGCATATCGCAGGTGTCATTCTCACTTTAGAATTTGTCATCTTCTGGCATGTTAAGTGTTGCACAATGTACATAAGCTTATTTTGGTGGTTTCAAGAGGTTCTCCTTGTGTAAATGAGTCGATCTTACCATGTAAACCTCTGTCGCACTCATTTCCAAAGTTTTAAGCATTGTCGCACAAGTGTCGTCACGGTCATCGCAAAGTGTATCTTTAGTGTTGCACTTGTCGTAAAGGTTGTCGCACTGAGGGAAGTATGTTGTTAATGTGTTTTGGATTATCTATGTTGTGTCGTCAAGCAATCTAAGTGTGTAATAACAGTCAATTCCTATCATTTTTCACATCAGTTTCACTGATCCCACATAGCCAAATTTTGGAAAATTCCCGGCAACTTGGCCTCGTCCGGCCTTCCTGAACTACGCATTATGTAGTCCCAGCCCTCCAATTTCAACCTTACCTCTTGACATTACGCAATTCATGCCTCTAGAGACTATGCACTACATAATTTCAATGCTCAAGCCCGACCCTTGGCCTCCAAAATTGTGCAATTCAACCCCCCAGCCTAGCCCTAACTGCGCACTGCACAGTCTCTGAGCTCAAGCCCAAACATTGAGCTCTTGAACTGTGCAATCGCCAAGTCTACTCTACCTCCCATAATTTTGCAGTTGATAGACACAATATAAAACCCTACAGCCTGACTCACTAAGCCTTAAAACTACTCAATCTTCCTGCACAATCCAACCTGAACTATCCATTACGTAGTCTCAAGGCTAAAGCCTCATCCCTGAGCTCTTGAAATGCACAATTGTGAAATCACCTTGGAACCTTTGTCTTCCAAAACTGTGAAATGGGAAAAATCAGTGTTCAAGCCCTCAGCCTGGCTCCCTAAGCTCACCAACTGCGAAATCTTTTTGCTCAGTCCAAGTGTGAACTATGTAATGCGCAGTCTCAAGGCTCAAACTTGACCCTTGACTACCTGAGTTGTGCAATTGCAGAGTCACTGAGCCTCTCCCTAAGCCTGCCACCCGATTTTGGCTCAATCATTGGATCATCATGCAGCATCTTAAACTAGGGGTTTATCGGATTGATACGGGAACTCTATCATGCTATAGCAAGATGATGAAGAAAGAGATGGAGAAGGAGGACATGCTATAAGACACAAATGGAGTTGAAGATATAAAATGATCATCATGCGAGAAGACAAAGGAACACTAGATTACAACAGAAGATCAAAGATCAGGACCGCATGAAGACTCCATATGATTCACAATGCTTTGGAGGATGGATATGAAGAACAAAGCATATCTCTCATGAAGATGAAGCATTGTACATCTCTTATGGAAGACATAAATAAAGACGCAGCAAGAAGGACAACTTGGCACTACCACATCATCATGCAACCCATGTCATCAGTGTCATGTCATGTCCTCTCATGAGTCACCATATGCCACATCATTATTGTGGATTATGTAATTATCTATTAAAAATGTATTATAAAGTGGAATTCCAAAGGACACATTCAAAATATGAAGAGTCATGTAAAGTCGAAAAGTCATAGGAAGTCAAACAGTTAAACCTCGTGGTTATATATACACCCTCATTGTATGAGCAAAGGACTTTTCACCTTGGCTCCTATGGCAAGGCATTAGAGAGACAAGCTAGTTCTTCTGAGGAGCAAGTAGTGGCTCCAATGCTCCACTATTGGAGCTAGTGGTGTTCATTGTATACATGTGTCTTTAAACATTTACTTAATATCAAAAGCCTCATGGCCAGTGCGTTCTTCATGCATGGATTATGAATATTTGTAAGACTATTCTATGGATGTTTGCAATTCATGTTTGATTTCATACATGCTAAAGTAGTTAAATTATTTCGGTTATTTTAGTACTTATCATATTGAGAATATGTTGTAATGGTTGCTATTGTTGTCACATCCCTATGGACTATTCCATTGGATACTAGATAGATCTTTCTTGTTGATTAGTTGTAATGGTCGTTGCATCTTTGTGGAATATTCAGTTGGATGTTAGATGGATCCTCCTTGGTTACATGTGTCTCTACTAGGGTGGTACTATTACCTCCCTCTTAGAGGCTCACTTTCTTTTCTCTCTGCGTAGTAGGAAAACCTTGACACACTTACAACCGAACACTCACCAGGCACACTCATTTTCTTTTCGAAGGAACATTTGCATTCCTCTCCCTTGATGACATTTAGAGCCAAGGAAAACCTATAAGAATACATAACAGTCGGATCGATATCCCAAATTGGGCTTCTATTCCAAACAATGTGAGGTCTAATTGGGACTTCATATCGAGGAGACCCCATTCGTTAACGGATTTCCAGCACCGTCAACATGGTCATATTTGAAAGCATATTTATTACTTACTTTGTTTGTTTGTTTGTGTCACCAACTTTGACATTCTTGATAACTTCTTTCACCCAATTCAACTATCCTTTTAAATCCCAAGGGGAATTCTTATTCTTGTTTGTTAAGATCTTAATTATTACATTTTAATCATCCTAAACAATAATATGTTTGTCCTCTATCTATTTTCTTCCATGAATTTGACCATCTCGACAAAGTTATTGGTATTCGTACTTGCAGGCTCCATGTATATGGATTGGAATTTTCCATTGATGTTTGTGATCATGTCCTTGCTTTATTGGGATTGTTTTTATTTGTTTTTTCAAAGTTATTTTTTCTCTATTCATCTTCTAGTGGTTATGATATTTCTTATGGTTTCTAACTTGCATTTATCAGTTTTTTTTGGAGAACCTTATACATAAAATTTAATGCTTATGTGTTAACACTATGGGTAATATGTATTAGAAAGTCTCCAATATTATTTGGTGATGAGTTTAGTAAATATTGTTTTCGAAAAAATTTAAGTGAATGTATTATTTTATATTATGTGTTTTGAGGTGGGAATATTGAGGCATGATTCTTTAGTGCATTACAACTTAGAATAGAAAGCATTGATTTTGGATTGGTGGTTGGGAAATGCAAATCCATTTTAAATAACTAAGTTGAAGAACTCATTTGTTGATTAATAGATATATTTATAAATCTCCAATTATTATTATGATATTTCTTAGGGTTTCCATCTTGCATTGTACATTTTTTTGGTGGAGAACTTTATGCATTATATTTAATGTTTATGTGTTAGCACTATTGCTAACATGTATTAAAAAGTCTCCAAGATTATTTGGCGACAAGTTTAGTAAAATATTGTTTTATAAAAAAAAAGTGCATTCTTTTATATCATGTGTTAATGAGTTTTGTCATGGGAATATTGAGGCATCATTTTTTAGTGGATTACAACTTAGAATAGAAAGCATTGTTTTTGGATTGATTGTTGGGCACCTTTGACTCCCTTTTAAATAACTAACTTAAGAATTTTTTTATTTCATTAATGGATACATTTATAAATCTCAATCAAGAATAATTGTAAATTTATAGTCACATGATATAATTGATTGTTGTTAAATTTTACACACCTCTATTAATTTTGTTAACAAATACAAACTTTATGATATAAAACACAAATACAAATTTATAATACTATAACCTCTAATATAGTTTTTTTCTTATACCCATTATTTTAGTGTACTTCCTAATTTTTCTTAACTATAAAGTACTTCACATTTCATTTTTTTAATTATATTTTCAGCTTTATTACAGAGGAAAATCGACAATGATATTATTATCAAAGATACTAAGGATGAGTTTGACTTGGTCCACTTCCACTATAAACTCTTCCTAGCACGATGAAAGGATACAAGTGCTAAGAAGCATGATGCGGAGATCTTGGGCACATGACCATAGCCATAGTCATTTTCTTAGCGTTGTTACAAACGTTTTTGAAGTATGCTTTAATTAAAGCCAAATTTAAAAAAAAAAAAATCAAACGTTTGAATGGTTATATATACACTTTTGAAGTATGTTTCAATTATACTCAATTTAAACAAAAGACTTAATAAGTAATGCATGTAAATTTGATCATTTTTCTTTTTGGGATTGGTATACATTCATTAAAACATATATTCCAACTAAAATCAAATTTAAAATATTAATGAGTCTTCCAATTGGTCTCAATTAATGTTTTAATTCAAATATCATATATAGAAGTGAGGATATGTGTATTAGATGTCAATAAGAGAGTAACTAATTACTCATGTAATGTAAGTGTAGTTGATTATTGCAAAAACTAGGTTTCCCTCCTTAAGCACCATAATATAATGCAAATTCGTGTATATGATATTCTTTTGGGGCATATTATCAATTAAATTTTGTTTTGAAACAAATAATTATTTTTTTCTAATGGTTATATAAAAACACTATATACCATTAACCATCACTTAATGGTTTTGTTTTAATCTTTGAAAAAAGTCACTAACTTCTTCGTAATGTAGTGTTCTCCTCATATATTTCCATACTTGCACCCTACACAAACCCATACTAGATGTTAAACCATGGAATATTGTTTATTTAACTTATAGTTAAGGTGTTAACACAAACTTAATAATGGACTACTAATGTTAGTTAGAAGTTATGCAATAATATACTTGTTATTGTAGTAAGATTTCAAGGAAACGTATGCAAGCATGTTTATAGGAGCTTAATTGGACAATCTATATATTGAAAAATCCTTGTCTCATGCATGCAATGGGAGGAACAAATCGTATTACCAATTATTAGCAGTATTATAAATTCAATAATTCCCAAGGTTGGAAGATCCACATGAGACGTTCTATGAAATAAAGAAGCACACATAATATTGTACATACATTAAAGTGGAGGAGAAAGGCCTTATATTGAACACTAATAATAATTTCTCACATTATCTTCCTAAAAGTAGATATCATTTTATTCTTATGGAGCTTATAATTATATGTAACAGCCTCCTCCCATATCTACCCAAGTAACCGGTCAACCGGGGTAAACATGCGACGAAAGGATACTATCATATAATATTCAACCTCCTAGGTGACCTTAAGGAAATGGAATCGACAGAAACACATCATATAGACCTTCCACATTATCAACTGGACTCCTAAGAACCATCCCAACCTTTCTAGTAACCATCCCTTGGGTCCCACTAAGGCTTTAGACCACTTGACCCCTGGACGCTCCCATGAGATTGCTAATCTAGATTTTCATTGATGTCATTAGTTGATAGTTGATATAGCAGTGACTGGATCGCAAATTCTCTTGAAGATGCCAGAAGATAACTACAATTCTTGTTTGCGTTAATGGAGTGTGAAGCATGCTTCTTGATGACATATCTATGATAAAAGACTACATGATGACTTATGTGGACCATGATGATAAATTAGGTGGACAACACTTGGAAGACTGCCTATATGACATAAACATGATGACATGCCCTACCTCTAACTATCTTCATGATGACACCACATGATGAAAAACCTCCAATAATGTTGAAGGAGACAAGGTGATGAAGAAGGAAATAAAGGACATGATGGTGTCCCTAAATTGAAGAAGGCAAGCATGATGGTGACCCTACATTGAATAAGACAAGGACATGACAAGGACATAATTAAACCATAAAGAAGTCCTACACACAAAGGCTTTATGCCTTGCCTCCATTTTTGCACTCATAAAAGACCAGTCACATTAAAATTTATTTTTCACCTCCTTAGAGGTAGAATCTCACCATGAGACTTTCACCATCTTGAAGATCTTAATTTTTCCTTTCCAACGAGCTATTACTCAGCCCGAAACTCCAAGCAGTTTGGGAGAAATGAATTTTTGAAGTTAAGTTATTAATTCTGGACATGGAGCCGACCTGAGCAAACCTACCTTGTCAGCCAACAAAAGAGATGTGTTTGTTCAAGGTTCACGTTCAAGAAGCCTATTAATAGGAGGTTTGAGCTCCTTGTTTGTATCATCATTTTTTGCATATCAGAAAGACAGAAGTCTATTAGATGTTCACAACTCGTGAACTGAAGGAGGCAGAATTGAAGACTTGTTTTGGGTTATGAAGACTGTAGCTCCTATAATATCTCAGACCTTACCTCTATCTGTCTCAGACTTGTTGTGATAAATTTCTTGTGGGAACCTACAATACTTAAGATGTTTTGACAAGTGTTATTTCAAACAAAAGGCTCAGAACCCTTGACAGACTCGGACTGGTGCAGAAATGGTAGATGATCTCAACTGCGGTGGGTGCTCTCGGACTGTTGCAGAAGTAGTGAATGTTCTCAGAATATAGCAAGTTGTTGATGCAGGAGTAGTTGACATTTCTTGACTATGCAGTTTCAGACTGCAACATATCTTTCTCGGGATTATGCATACTTGTTGTGGATCGGTGTTGATTCCTTACCTTGGAATCACCTGTGGACTGTGAACAATAACCTCGATCATTTGTTGAGGACTAGGATTCGGACCTCCTATGGTTTAGTTTGTGTGACAGTTGCCAGGCCTCAAATCTCACTTTGGATTATTGTGGTTTTGGCTAGGGCCTCTCCTAAATAGCTTAGACTACTCATTAGTGAACAGATATAACTACATTCTTTGGACAGAGGACTGTAGTATCACCTCTCTTCCTCTTGGATAGTGACATAGTTGGATTACAGAATCTCCTCCTGAACAGCAGCAATGATGGACTAAGTTAAGCCTAGTTTAATGGTGCATTTGAAAGCAATATTTTAGAGATTATCTTTGATATTGGGATCTCTTTCAAGGCATTTTGGAAGCAGTCAAGATCTTTGTGCAGACATTGGAGAAAGCGTTTGAAGGTTGATGAAGATACCCTTGGTTGGAGAACTCTTGGGGACAATATTTTGAAAGCATATTGTTAAGAATCCTTGAGTAACCTTGGAGTTATTATTGCAGATCATGATGCATGAGTGATGACATCATGAGGTGACTTGAAGAAAATGCTTGGGTACAATAAAGAGAAATGGTGACATCTTCTAAGAGATCAAGGTTGTCATTGATGACGTGACGTGGAGAATAAATGAAGGGATAGCTGAATATTGATAGGGCTCGGTGAATAAGACTTTGGGAGCTATGAACTACAACCAAACATATCTTGACAAAGTCAAGCTAGAGGATTGGTGTCCTTGGAGTTGGTTCTTCTAAACTCAAGGTTGGTGCCTTGGATAAGATAGGGTCGAAGCCCTAGAGGTAGGAGCCTCACTAAAGTCCAAGTTGGTTCTTAGCAACAGGTTGGAGCCTGGGATATCGAAGATCGATGTCTTCATCTAGGGTTGGAGCCTTACATATATTGTACTTGATTTATTGAAGAAATTAATAAAAGAATTTATTCTTATTGTTCATTTTGTGTTCTAAATATAAGTTATCTAACTTGTAAAAGTAACAATTGAAAATGAATACTGATTCACCCCCCCTATGTATTTCCAACAATTGGTATCAGAGGCAGTACCTTCACTCAAAGCCTAACATCTTGAAGGTTGATCATTAGAACACAAATGGCGAAGACAAGGAAGAAAGTCTCCAATCCTCCTAAATATGTGTCTCCCTCAACCACAGAAATTGAAGTCAACCAATTTGTGAAGGCTCCATTTTTCAATGGAAACTTTGATATATGGGAGGCAAGAATGTGGAATTTCTTAAAGACTCAAGGCATTGAAGTCTAGAAATTGGTGATTGTTGATAACATCATGGATGGAGAATCCAAGGAACATAATATAAGAGCAATGAAATCAATCTTGAATGGGTTACGTGATTCTATGAAAGCCAATTTTGAAAAATGTTCATCAGCAAAAGGCATATGGGATAAACTTCATGATCTTCACTCAAAATAAGCATTGACAATAATCTCTAGTCAAGAAAATGATGGAAAACAAGAAGGAAATCTAGATCCCATCAAGGAAGCTGAAGATAAGAGTGATAAAATCAAGGCTAAAGAAGACCTAGAAAATGAAGAAGATCTCCTCACAATACTTATGGCTGCCATAGAAGAGATTAACAATTTGAAAAATGAAAATGAGGAACTTAAGAAGAAAGCACAAGTTTGTGACCAGGACAAGACAAGGAAGGAAGTTGAACTTGTCAAGCTTCAAGTACAAGAAAGAGATGAGGATTTAAGGAAGAATTTCATCAAAACAACATAAAACATCATGAATAAGTCATATCCATGACAAATCAATTGAATAAAGAAAAGAAATGGGAAGATACCTTGTCAAGCCATCATGAACAAACGAACAAGAGCTTGAACAAACTTGAAGCAGAGATTGGTCAATACAAGGAAGAGGTATCCTCCCTTATATCTCAACTAGAAGAAGCAAGATAACAAGCACAAGGAGCTGAGAAGGTGATGGAAGCTTTGGCATTCATAGAAGGACAATTTGATGAAGCAGAAAAGGAGAGAAATGCCATGATATGCCAACTAGAAGAAAAGGATGATGAAATCACCAAGTTAAGATCAGAAATCACTTCTCTTAAGGCCCAATCATTTGAAGAAACAAATATGAAGCAATAAATGGAGATAATTCTATCAAAGAAGGATGAAGAATGCAAGGAAATGAAGGAAGAAATTGTATTTCTTAAAAAGGAAGTTAACTTGTTGAATAAGAACTTGAAAAGTTCTCAAACCCTACATGACATCCTAAGTCATTAAAGGTCTCCCCTTGATAACTCAGGTCTTGGATATGTAGGTCAACCCTCAAGCAAGAATGATGCAAACCCTAATGCTTCAAACAACAAGGATGTGGAGAAACTTGGAATAAATATTGATGTTCTCAGTTCCTGCAAAGGCAAGGAGAAGAGTCAAGACAACAATGGAAGAAATCCTATTCCAAGAAGAAATGCAGATGGTGTCAAGGATGCAAGAAGCAATGGTTATCATCAAAGGGTCCCAAGGAAAACTAACTTCAGAAGTACATCAAGGAAACCTTCTTCTCATAGGTACCAAATTATATTTCTTATTTATTTTTATTCTTATACAAAATTTGGGCACATGGAAAAAGATTGTAGGGCATATCACAAAGACAAATATAATGGTCCCCGTCAATCTCCAAGAAGCAATTTCGCAAGAAGTCATGAATTCTTATTCATGAACAACATAGTGTGCTTCAAGTGTCATAACATTGGACATATGGCATGTGATTGTAACTTGAATTGGGCTCCTACACAAGCTAGAACTGTACCAGAGAAGAAAGTTACACAAGTATGGAGAAGGAAGAAAATACAATCAGAAAATATCTTTAACTCTCTAACCAACAACACATGTTGTTGACCTGATCTTCGACAATCTAAGCATTTGATGTGGGAACTCTGCCAAAATGAAGATCATGCATACAATTAGGGGGAGCTTATGATGATTAGGCATTCTTGCAGAAGCTATTCATGGATGGATCCTATGAAAACCTTGATGAGTCATATCTGGACATTCATAGATCATCTCTCAGGAACACTCCATTGAATAACATAAGCCATATAAATTTGATGGACTATTGTGAAGATATCTTCCACTTAATCATGAAGCAACTAATCTTTCATGAGCTAGAGGAGGTCATGCAGACAGGGGGAGTTGGTTCATCATGTGAAGGAATGTAAGCACATCTATCATGGACCACATTGCCATAAATAAGAGCACTGTGACAGGGGGAGTAGCATACCCATCAAGATCTATTATTTGTGAAGAAAAGAAGTAGCTTGACAGGGTGAGTACTTGAGCACCCCATTTTCCATTGATGTCAAAGGGGGAGAGAATGTTGAAAGGACAATAATATTGCCATCAATGAGAAAGGGGAATATTGTTAATCTAGGTTGTCATTGATGTCAATAGTTGATCATTGATATAGCAGTGACTGGATTGCAAATATTCTTAAAGATGCCAAAAGATGACTACAACTCTTGTTTAATTTGATGGAGTGCCAATCATGCTTCTTGATGACATGTCTATGATAAAAGACTACATGATGTATTATGTGGACCATGATGATGACTTAGGTGGACTACACTTGGAAGACTACCTATATGACATAAACATGATGACATGACCTACCTTCAATGATCTTCATGATGACACCACATGATGACAAACCTCCAATAAGGAGACAAGGTGATGAAGAAGGAAATGAAGGACATGATGTTATCCCTACATTGAAGAAGGAAAGCATGATGGTTACCCTACATTGAAGAAGACAATGACATAATTAAACCATAAAGAAGTCCTACACTCAAAGGAATTTTTCCTTGCCTCCATTTCGGAACTCATAAAGGACCAGTCACATTAAAAAATATTTGTCACCTCCTTATAGGCATAATATCACCATGAGACCTTCGCCAACTTGAAGAGCTTAATTTTTCCTTTCTAATGAGCTATTACTCAGCCTGAAACTCCAAGCGGTTTGGGAGAAATTAATTTTTGAAGTTAAGTTATTAATTCTGGACATGGAGCCGACCTAAGCAAACCTACCTTGTTGGACAACAAAAGAGGTGGGTCTATTAAAGGTTCACGTTCAAGAAGCCTATTAATAGGAGGTTCGAGCTCCTTGTTTTTATTGTCATTTTTCACATATCAGAAAGACAGAAATCTATTAGATGTTCACAACTCATGAACTGAAGGAGGTAGAATTGAAGACTTGTTTTGGATTATGAAGACTGTAGCTCCTATAATATCTCAAACCTTACCTCTATCTATCTCAGACTTGCTGTGATAAATTTCCTGTGGGAACCTACAATACTTAAGGTGTTTTGACAAGTGTTATTTCAAACAAAAGTCTCAGAACCCTTAACAGACTCGGATTGGTGCAAAAATGGTAGATGATCTCAAATGTGGTGGGTGCTCTCAGACTGTTGTAGAAGTAGTGAATGTTCTCGGACTATAGCAGGGTGCTGGTGCAGGAGTAGTTGACATTTCTTGACTGTGTAGTTTCGAACTGTAGCATATCTTTCTCGAGATTATGCATACTTGTTGTGGCTCAGTGTTGATTCCTTACCTTCGACTCACCTGTGGACTATGATCAAGAACCTAGATCATTTGTTGAGGACTATGGTTTGGACCTCCTATGGTTCAGTTTTTGTGACAGTTGCCAGGCCTCAAATCTCACTTTGGATTATTTTGGTTTTGGCTCGGGCCTCTCCTAGACAGCTCGGATTGCTCATTGGTGAACAGATATCACTACATTCTTTGGACAAAGGATTGTAGTATCACCTCTCTTCCTCTTGGACAGTGACATATTTGGATTACAGAATCTCCTCCTGAACAGTAGTAGTGATGGACTAAGTTAAGCCTAGTTTAATAGTGCATTTGAAATAAATCTTTTAGAGATTTTCTTTGATATTGGGATCTCTTTCAAGGAATTTTGGAAGCAGTTAAGATATTTGTGCAGACATTGGAGAAAATGTTTGAAGGTTGATGAAGACACCCTTGGTTGGATAACTCTTGGGGACAATATTTTGAAAACATATTGTTAAGAAGCCTTGAGTAACCTTGGAGTTATTATTGGAGATCATGATGCATGAGTGATGACATCATGAGGTGACTTGAAGAAATTTCTTGGGTACAATGAAGAGAAATGGTGACATCTTCTAAGATATCAAGGTTGTCATTGATGACATGACGTGGTGATTAAATGAAGGGATAGTTGAAGATTGACAGGGCTCAGTGAAGAAGACTTTGGGAGCTGTGAAATACAACCAAACATATCTTGACAAAGTGAAGCTAGAGGATTGGTGTCCTTAGAGTTGGTGCTCCTAAAATCAAGGTTTGTGCCTTGTTTAAGATAGGGTCGAAGCCCTAGAGGTCAAAGTCTCACTAAAGTCCAAGTTTTTGATTGGCAATAGGTTGGAGCCTCGGAGATTGAAGATCGTTGTCTTCATCTAGGGTTGGATCCCTACATATAATGTACTTGATTTATTGAAGAAAACAATAAAAGGTTTTATTCTTATTGTTCATTTTGTGTTCTAAATATAAGTTATCTAAATGGTAAAAGTAACAATTGAAAATGAATATTGATTCACTCCCCCTCTCAGTATTTCCAATAGTTGGTATCAGAGCTAGTACCTTCACTCAAAGCCTAACAGCTTGAAGGTTGATCATTAGAACACAAATGGCGAAGCCAAGGAAGAAAGTCTCCAATCCTCCTAAAGATGTGTCTCCCTCAACCACCGAAATTGAAGTCAATCAATTTTTGAAAGCTCCATTTTTCAATGGAAATTTTGATATATGGGAGGAAAGAATGAGGAATTTCTTAAAGACTCAAGGCATTGATGTCTGGAAATCGATGATTGTTGATAGCATGATGGATGGAGAATCCAAGGAACATAATACAAGAGCAATGAAATCAATCTTGAATGGGCTACCTAATTCTATGAAGGCCAATTTTGAAAAATGTTCATCAACAAAAGGCATATAGGATAAAATTCATGATATTCACTCAAAAGGAGCGTTGACAATGATCTCTAGTCAAGAAAATGATGGAAAACAAGAAGGAAATCTAGAGCCCGTCAAGGAAGCTGAAGATAAGAGTGATAAAATTAAGGCTAAAGAAGACCTAGAAGATGGAGAGAATGAAGAAGATTTTGATGAAGATCTCCTCACTATACTTACGGCTGCCATAGAAGAGATTAACAATTTGAAAAACAAAAATGAGGAACTTAAGAAGAAAGCGCAAGTTGGTGACCAGGAGAAGACAAGGAAGGAAGTTGACCTTGTCAAGCTTCAAGTACAAGAAAGAGATGATGAGCTCGCCAAAATTAAGGAATAATTTCATCAAAACAAAAGAAATCGTCATGAAGAATTCATATCCATGGAAAATCAATTAACTAAGGAAAACAAACGGGAAGATACCTTGGCAAGCCACCTAGAGAAAAGGTACAAGAGCTTGAACAAACTTGAAGCAGAGATTGGTCAATACAAGGAAGAGGTCTCCTCCCTTAGATCTCAACTAGAAGAAGCAAGGAAACGAGCACAAGGAATTGAGAACATGATGGAAGCTTTGGCATTCATAGAAGGATAAGTTGATGAAGCAGAAAAGGAGAGAAACACCATGATATGCCAACTAGAAGAAAAGGATGATGACATAACCAAGTTAAGATCAGAAATCACTTCTCTTAAGGCCCAGTCATGTGAAGCAACCAAGATGAAGTAAGGAATGGAGATCATTCTATCAAAGAAGGATGAAGAATGTAAGGAAATGAAGGAAATTGTCTTTCTTAAAAAGGAAGTTGACTTGTTCAATAAGAACTTGAAAAGTTCTCAAAACCTAGATGACATCCTAAGTCATCAAAGGTATCCCCTTGATAAATCGGGTCTTGGATATGCAGGCGAACCCTCAAGCAATAATGATGCAAACCCTAATGCTTCAAAGAACAAGGATGTGGAGAAACTTGGAATAAATAGTGATGCTCCCAGTTCCAGCAAAGGCAAGGAGAAGAGTCAAGACAACAATGGAAGAAAACCTATTCCAAAAAGAAATGTAGATGGTGTCAAGGATGCAAGAAGAAATGGTTTTCATCAAAGTGTCCCAAGGCAAAATTAATTCAAAATTACATCAAGGAAACCTTCTTCTCCCAAGTACCAAAGTATATTTCTTGGTTATTGTTATTCTTGTACAAATTTTGGGCACATGGAAAAATATTGTAGGGAATATCACAAAGACAAATATAATGGTCCTTGTCAATCACTGAGAAGCAATTTCGCAAGAAGAAGTCATGAATTTTTATTCCTGAACAACATAGAGTGCTTCAAGTGTCATAAAATTGGACATATGGCACGTGATTGTAACTTGAATTGGGCTCCTACACAAGCTAGAATGATGCCAGAGAAGAGAGTTACATAAGTATGGAGAAGGAAGAAAATACAATCCAAAAATCTCTTGAACTCTCCAGCCAACAACACATGTTGTTGACCTGATCTTCGACAATCTAAGCATTTGATGGGGAAACTCTGCCAAAAGGAAGATCATGCATATAATTAGGGGGAGCTTATGATGATTAGGAATTCTTGCAAAAGCTATTCATGGATGGATCCTATGAAAACCTTGATGAGTCATATCTAGACATTCATAGATCATCTCTCAAGAACACTCCATTGAAGAACATAACCCATATTCATCCGATGGACTATTGTTAAGATCTCTTCCACTTAATCACTAAGAAGCTAATCTTTCATGAGCTAGAGGAGGTCATGCAGACAGGGGGAGTTGGTTCATCACATGAAGGAATGTAAGCACATCTATCATGGACCACATTGCCAGAAAGAAGAGCACCATGACAGGGGAGTAGCATACCCATGAAGATCTACTATTTGTGAAGAAAAGAAGTAGCTTGACAGGGGGAGTACTTGGGCACCCCATTTTCCATTGATGTCAAAGGGGGAGAGAATGTTGAAAGGAAAAGAATATTTCCATAAATGCCAAAAGGGGATATTGTTAATCTATATTTTCATTGACGTCAATAGTTGATCATTGATATATTAGTGCCTGGATCACAAATATTCTTGAAGATGTCAAAAGATGACTACAACTCTTGTTTAAGTTGATGAAGTGGAAATCATGCTTCTTGATGACATGTCTATGATAAAAGACTACATGATGAATTATGTGGACCATATGATTACTTAGGTGGACTACACTTGGAAGACTACCTATATGAAATAAACATGGTGACATGCCCTACCTCCAATGATCTTCATGATGACACCAGATGATGACAAACCTCCAATAATGTTAAAGGATACAAGGTGATCAAGAAGAAAATGAAGGACATGATGGTGTCCCTACATTGAAGAAGGAAATCATGATGGTTACCCTACATTGAATAATACAATGACATGAAAATGACATAATTAAACCATAAAGAAGTTCTACACTCAAAGGCATTCTGCCTTGCCTCCATTTCTACACTCGTAAAGGACCAGTCACATTAAAAATTATTTCTCACCTCCTTAGATGCATAATCTCACCATGATACCTTCACCATCGTGAAGAGCTTAATTTTTCCTTTCCAACCAGATATTACTCAGCCCGAAACTCCAAGTGATTTTGGAGAAATGAATTTTTGAAGTTAAGTTATTAATTATGGACATGGAGCCGACCTGAGAAAACCTACCTTGTCAGCCAAAAAAAGGGACATGTATGTTCAAGGTTCACGTTCAAGAAGCCTATTAATAGGAGGTTCGAGCTCCTTGTTTGTATTATCGTTTTTCGGAGATCAGAAAGACAGAAATTTATTAGATGTTCACAACTCATGAACTGAAGGAGGTAGAATTGAAGACATGTTTTGGGTTATGAATATTGTAGCTCCTATAGTATCTTGGACCTTACCTCCATCTATCTTGGACTTGCTATGATAAATTTCCTGTGGGAACCTACAATACTTAAGATGTTTTGACAAGTGTTATTTCAGACAAAAGGCTCGGAACCCTTGACAGACTCGGACTGGTGTAGAAATGGTAGATGATCTCAACTGTGGTGGGTGCTCTCGGACTATTGCAGAAGTAGTGAATGTTCTCGAACTATAGCAGGGTGTTGGTGCAGGAGTAGTTGACATTTCTTGACTGTGCAGTTTCAGACTGCAGCATATCTTTCTCGGGACTGTGCATACTTGTTGTGGCTCGGTGTTGATTCCTTACCTTGGACTCACATGTGGACTATGAGCAAGAACCTCGATCATTTATTGAGGATTGTGGTTTGGACCTCCTATGGTTCAATTTGTGTGACAGTTTCCAGGCCTCAAATATCACTTTGGATTGTTGTGGTTTTGGCTCGGGCCTCTCCTAAACAGCTCAAACTACTCATTGGTGAACAGATATAACTACATTCTTTGGACAGAGGACTGTAGTATCGCCTCTCTTCCTCTTGGACAATCACATAGTTGGATTACGGAATCTCCTCCTGAACAGAAGCAGTGATGGACTAAGTTAAGCCTAATTTAATAGTGCATTTGAAAGCAATCTTTTAGAGATTGTCTTTGAGATTGGGATCTCTTTGAAGGCATTTTAGAAGTAGTCACGATATTTGTGCAAACATTGGAGAAAGCATTTGAAGGTTGATGAGGATACCCTTGATTGGAGAACTCTTGGGGACAATCTTTTGAAAACATATTTTTAAGAAGCCTTGAGTAACCTTGGAGTTATTATTGGAGGTCATGATGCATCAGTGATGACATCATGAGGTGACTTGAAGAAATTGCTTGGGTACAATGAAGGGAAATGGTGACATCTTCTAAGAGATCAAGGTTGTCATTGATTATGTGACATGGAGATTATATGAAGGGATAGTTGAATATTGACATGGCTTGGTGAAGAAGACTTTGGGAGTCGTGAAGTACAACCAAACATATCTTGACAAAGCGAAGCTATAGGATTAGTGTCCTTGGAGTTAGTGCTCCTAAACTCAAGTTTGGTGCCTTGGATAAGATAGAGTCGAAGCCCTAGAGGTCGGAGCCTCACTAAAGTCCAAGTTGGTTCTTGGCAATAGGTTGGATCTTGGGAGATTGAAGATCGGTGTCTTCATCTAGTGTTGGATCCCTACATATATTGTACTTGATTTATTGAAGAAATTAATAAAAGCATGTATTATTATTGTTCATTTTGTGTTCTAAATATAAACTATCTAACTGGTAAAATTAACAATTTAAAAGGAATAATGATTCACACCCCCCCCCCCCTCCTCTCAGTATTTCCAACAGATATGGGCATGACAGTGTCCAGGAGACTCTGGATTCTCTCATGACAAAGAATTCCAGCATCCAGGGACCATTTTGCTTAGTGTTGTGCCAGCGTCCCTGGGATTTGAGCCACTTTTTCAAGGCCAGAGCCCAAGTCACTGCCAAGAATTTAATGACACCTTCCGAACAGAAAGATAACAAGGAAATGATGATGCAAATGTGATTACTTGAACAACCCCTTAATTGGACCCCTACTAGCCATGACAGGCATTTCGTCAAAAATATGTAATCTACAGGTGTAAACAACATATTTAAGCATAGGGGTCTCATACTTATCTGAGAATCGCTAAGAAGCATTGTTCCCTTATATCATTTGTTGCATTATCATTTATTAGGTCATAGATATATTGTTCATTCATTTACAAGTAAAAACATGATGAGAGCCAGACTTAGCCACTGTCATAAAACATATACATAAGCAGCATAATAACAACATAAATACCAAGGAAATCACATCCATATAATCCACGTATGAACCAGTATAATACTCGTAGAAATAAAAGGATAAATAACCTCATATTGATGATGAAAAATCCAAACCTAGGATGGGACTACCACGTTCCACCCAACGAATGGTTGATCCAATCTCTCTTCATCCATTCACCCCCATGCCATATGGCAAGCATGAATGTGGGACTCAAACCAAAAGAACCAACCATGGCATCCCGAGGCTAAACCACCTCGCCCTCATCAATATAAACCAGGCTTCACCATAATCCATCTTGGATCACTAGGCAAATACAATGAACATGTAATAACAGGCTTTACCATGATCTCCACCAGAACACTAAGCCAAGCAAGCATGGATTCCACTGGATTTCTCCACCTACACCGTGAGGAATTTTCCTAACTCCTAGTCTCTCAAGCTTTACCACAATCCACACCGGATCACTAGGCCCTAAACCGAGACCCACTATATAGGCTTTACCAAATATCCCAACTCGAGATTATTAGGCCCAACGGAGATCAATCCACCTCTTAGCTTTACCTTATATCCTTCCATTCACCGGCAAGGATTCCTAGGCCCACTAAGGCAACACAAAATCTGGCTTTACCGCAATCCACAGTCTGGTTCAGGGGTTACTAGGCCATGTGTTCTATCATTTGTAGATCCACCTCACTCAGCCTCGAATCCATCTGGCAATCTAGCTCAACCAAAACATGAGAACCCTATCACACCATGGCTATCCGGATATGGAAAGGCTAGGCTGAAAACACTGTCACACCTAGCAAAACCCATGCCATAACAGCAAAAGAACCACATGAAATACCATGCATGCAAAATCTAGTAAGGAAAATACACATGCAAATCAATACCTACAAAGAATATTGTTGTAGCTACTTGATCCTACTCTTCCTTGGTTGCTCCTTCCTTCCTCTTTCCTTCGTTTCCTTTCTTGATCCAATTCCAAAGTGCTCCAAGAAAACTCTAAGTGTCCAAGTGATGAGCCTCATCATTGAGTAATTATATGGGCCTTAATTGGCCTTAATTCACCTCCTAGCTTAGTCAAACCAACTATTCTCACAACTTATTGCATACTTTTGATTATATTTTGCTTATGAGATGAGTTAGAGTTGGATATTTTGCTTTGTGATCTAATGTGCATGTAATGCAGGAATAAAAATAAAATCAAGGAACTATGGTAAAAGACCTTGGTAAAAACTTGGAGGGCGACAAGGGAGAGGAATTACAGGAGGTAAATCCTCCTCATTTAATGCCCCTCCATTCGAATATCACTCCATCAACTGAAAGTACAAACAACCCCCCTCCTAGAAGGCAGCCAAGCAAGTGAAAGTGCAAACAAGACAAATCAAGAGTACTAGAAGGTAGCCAAGCAAGTGAAAGTACAAGCAGCCGAGCTAGTGAAAGGGAAAGCACAAGTTAATCATTGACTTGGGAGTTGTGCCTCCCTAATTTTGAAGGAATTCATTAGAGACTTCAGATGTATAAATAGAAGGGCTTAGGACCTCAGTTTTTTTTAATCAGTTAGCAGGCATTATAAGTATTCGGGTTTTTTACTCTACTTTGTCTCCAAGTGCAGACTTGTAACATTTTTTATGTAATACAGTGTTCTTTTATAATGAAGATGAGTTTTGTTTTGAGCCAGCACTGAGTTAACTCAGAGGGCTGAAGCTCTTGGGTTAGGGCCCGACCCTAGTAGCCAAATCTCCTCTTTATTGTATTGTTAAGTAGCATAGTTTCTTGTTTTATGTTCATTTTCTTAAGTAGTTCATTTCCATTCTAGAGGTTTATTGTTTAACTATTCATCTGCTTAAATAGTTGCAGTCTCATTACAGTAGTGCAGAGTAGATCATTTATGATTTCATTCAGTTAGCAGGTTAGCAAAGAAAAGATCCATAAGGTTGTCCACAAGTGTCTCGGCCTCACCTCCTCCCTCTAGGACCATGACGTGAGGAAGAAACCCTGCAGCAACCCCAAAAACACAGAAATTCAGTTTTGCATGAATTTTGTCGTTTAATGCAGTCACTAATTCATTACATTATTACTTGGTTCATTTCATGGTCATTCAATCATTTCATGGTCACCTGTTCCTTCACTCTCTTCCTGTCATTTGATCTCCCTCACATTCCCATTTCATTCTCCTTCAGCACGAAACGCTTAGCGGAAGCTGATAATTCATGTTTAAATGGTTTTTACCGGTAGATCGCCTTTCACAAGAAAAACCAACCAATCACTGTCCGAATTTGCTTTTAGCGTTTGATTTTTTGCACTTTAAATCCCAACCGTCGATCTGCCTTGTCGGATCCAATGGCTATCGTGCAATATCGCGTGGATTTTTGTCCAGTCATTATCCTCCTGAAGGCACGCGATAAGAGCAGTTTCCCTATGCTACGTGTAGCCCAAGAAGGCTAATCACGTAAAATTCTAGAAAACCACTTACAGCGTTGAGAGCGCGCGATAAACAGTGTACCGCCCTCTAAACATGCTTCGTCATTTTTGCATGTTTTCTTATCCCACTTTAATCTCCACCATTGATTTGTCCCTTAATCCGACGGTTGTCGCTTCACCCGATCGCCAACTAGCTTAGCCGATCTCCATCGTTGATCAACCTCGCCTGATCTAACGGTTGTCGCGCCATATCGCGTGGATTTTTTTCCGATCATTATCCGCCTGAGGGCACACGAAAAGAGTGATTTCCCCTTGCTACGTGTCACCCAGGGAGGTTAATTGCATGAAATTTCAAAATACAGCTTATGGTTTTGAGGGCACACGAAATATAGCTTACCACCTCCGCCAACCTGCTACCATTTCTGCACGTTTCTTTTGCCCATGATCTAATCTTCGACATCCCTCTGCCGATTAATCCTATATGTTCATCTCTTCACTTAGACCCCGCAATATAATCTTAGTCGTCCATCCTGTTAGTTAACCCTATTCACACATCTACCTACGTACCCTCCTGTGATCCGATCTCAGCTGTTCATTTACCTTTCACCCGCCTGATCCAACGGTTCTCATGCGTTGTTGCTCCCTCACGTCCTTCTTTCACCAATTTCATCCTCCGACTGCTCTTCCACTTAAACACAAACTTAGCTTAGTTTCCTTTGCTTACCCCTTAGTCTAGTTTTGATGCTTTTACTTCTGTAACTTAGATAATTAGCATTAGATTAGTGTTGTTCTAGTAATTCTGCTTAGCATAGTTGTTTAATTGGTTAGCTAGGGTCTGGTGTGAGTTAGCATTACAAGTTGTTTCCTTCATTACTGCAGTAGAGTAGCTCCCCCTTAGAATAAATTTTCTCTTCTTCCATCAAAATCAAGCTTCTTCTGACCCTATAGAAGTCTGGCTTGGAACCCCTGGGGTCTCTTGCCAAATGAGCAGTGACAACAGGCAGTGTCTTCACTTCTACTTGTGCATATAGCACTGTCACCTCCAAGTTTATAAAAACCCCATGTTGATAAGTAAAGATGGTAGCCCTGGGAGTTGCAGCATTCTTGCTGCAATACCTAGGCTCATCACTTTTTGGCGCCGTTGCCGGGGAGGTGTCAGAGTAGGAGTGATTACTGCTCCTTCTTCTATTTCTAGTCTCTAACTTTCTTTTCTTCTACTTCTAGTCTTCAATTTTCTTCCATTAGTTTATTTCTGCAAAAGTAATCTAGTTTCTTTCTTTCATTTGTCATTTATCTGCTTTCCTTTCCATTCTGCAAGTAGTTTCCTTCTTGTTAGTAGTTTTTCATTCAATTAAGCAATTTCATTCTGCAAGTAGTTTTCTTTTTTTCAGTAGTCTTTCATTCAGCAATTTCAATTCAGCGGGTAGTTTCTTTTTTGTTTGTGGTTTTCATTCAATCATTAATTTCCTTTCTGCGGAGTACTTTCTAGCTTTAAAGAAAAATCTTACAAAAAGCCAAAAACATTTCCTTTCATGCCTCGTAGGAATAGGGATAATTCAGGAAAATTCTTGTCAAATAACCCCACTGCATCCAACAGTCAACCTTCTTTCTTCTTCACTGAAAGTGAATTGGAAGACCCTTTAGGAGAGCAACCTTACCTATTTGAGGAACCTATAGGGGGAGAAGAAGAGGAAGAACCCATTCCTACTGAACCAATGGCTGAAAACCAAGATGACAAAGGAAATAGAGATAGAATTGACAGTGCCTTCCCCATTAGGGAAACCAATGGGGACACTAAAATGAAGAATATAAGCCCCTCTACTCTACCTCATTTCCATGGCTTGACCACAAAGGACCCTGAAACTTTCCTGTTTGAGTTTGATGTTATACGTCGAACTTATGACTATACAGAGGATGAGAAAAAGTTAAAACTATTTCCATCTACCCTCAAGGGTGCAGCATTGCGCTGGTTCATGGGTTTACCTGGAGATAGCATCATAACTTGGGCTTAGATGCAGCAGGCCTTTAACAACAAATATAGAGACTATTGTAGCTCAAAAGGCACTAAAGAAGAGATTTTTAGGATGACCATAGGCCAGGATGAATCCTTAAAAGACTTTGAAGAAAGATTCCAGCTCAGTTACAAAAGGGCCAAGTGCACACTTGACCCTGAGTCACTAAAGCTAGTCCTTCTTAGAGGAGTAAGGGAGGATATCCTAGATACCCTTAATTTGTTAGCAAGAGGAGATATCTACCAACTACCCTATGAGGATATCAATACTGTCTTTAGAAACCATTCTAGGGCAACCAGGAAAAAGGGTAGGAGTAGTCAACCTATGGCTAATACATCATCTTCCAACTCATCCATCAAGGGTGAAATTGGAAATATGTTGGAGGACTTCAAAAGTGAGATGTTGCAAACCCTTGCCTTGCAATTGGATTCCATGAATATCAAAAGGAAGCAAGAGGAAGCAGAGAGAGCCTTGGCCATCTTTTGTCCTAGATGCACTAGGAGGCATCCTAGGAATGAATTCCCATTGAACTGTATTGAGATTTTCTCAGTCTGTGAAGAAAACCACTCCACAGACAAGTGCCCTTCTTTACCTGGACTCAAAGTTGTATATCAAGGAGCTGAAGGGGTCACTAAGCAACTTTGCTACATCAACCAAAGGAGACCTCCTGGGCCTAGACCATACCAGCAGGGTATGCAAGGATCATCCCATGCATATTACAAACCCAACCAAACCACAATTATACCTTCTTGGGGACCCCCTACTCAACCTTCCTGGTCTACACCCCCTCCTTGGTCCTATGCACCTCAGTATCATTCCCAGCCAGCCAGCCAGTCATTTCAACCTTACATTCAGCCACAACACTAGTGGAATACCCCACCCCAGGGGTGGAGGCCCCAAGTCAACAATGTTCCAGCCCTATTGCCTCCACCACCTACCCAACCACAACTCCTGCACTCTGCTCCACCTAGGCAACCCTAGATGCCTGCCCAGCCAAATCCAAACCCAAACAATAGGTAGGCTCAACAAGGATACGGTGGAGAGACATCATACCCAACTTATGCTGTAGAAATCTAGGAGATCAACCTAAGATCTGGGAGAATTATCCCAGATAACCAACCTCCCTCTCCACATAAGGAGGTTGAGGAAGAAAGAGAGGAAATCAACCTTAAAGAAAATCCACCCTTTCCTGAAAGATTAGCCCAACCACTCCAACCTACCCCAGAAGAAACTGAACTTTTGGGAGAATTGAAAAACCTATGTGTAAAGATCCCCCTTCTCCAGGCAATCAAAGATGTTCCTATTTACAATAAATTGATTAAGGAGAAGTGATTTAAGCATCCAGGAAGAAGAAAAAGGGATGCCCCTACCATTAATGTCATTGGGCAGTTATCTGACTTAATGCTGGGGCAGGTAATATGTCCAAAATACTTAGACCCTGGAAGCCCTATAGTTGATGTGCACATCAATGGCACCATTGTCCCACACACTCTGATTGATCTTGGGGCTACCATTAATGTGATGACCAAGGACACCATGCTCAAGCTTAACCTCCAAGGGTCATTAAGGAAGACCACAACAATGTTGCAGCTTGCAGACCATTCCACAGTCACCCCTGAGGGAATTGTGGAGGATGTGATGGTCTCCATTGATTCCTGGGAGTACCCTGTAGATTTCCTAGTTCTCCAGCCTAAGGCTAAGCTTACTGGTTACCCTCTCATCCTTGGGAGGCCATGGTTGGCCACAGCTAATGCCTACATTAGCTGTAGAGCTAGGAATATGACCATCAAGAATGGGCATATGTCTAAACAGTTAGTCTTATACCCTCCTGCTCAACCCTCCCTAGAACATGATTTACCTTTATGGTTGGAGGAGGAGGAAGAAGATGAGATTTATTCTACCCAACTTTATGCGATCGAAACAATCATAGGAGGATGACAACAAGAGGAGGATGACTTAATTGAACACCTGCTCCAAATTCCAACTCCTAGTTCATTACCCTTAGAAGAAGAAGTAAAGGAAACACTAAACAATCATCAAATTGACTTATGCTTGGCCGATTCCAACCCACTCTGAGTCAAAAAAATATAATTTGGCCCAGAGAAAACCTTGAAGATTAATCCATCTCTTTTTACTTTAGAAGAGGAACAACTATGCAAATTGTTGGAAGAGAAATTAGAAGCCTTCGCTTGGAGCTATAAGGAAATGAAGGGAGTACACCCCTCAGTGTGTACTCACCACATATACATCAAGGAAGGTTGCAAGCCAGTCAGGAAACCACAAAGGAGAATGAATCCAGCCCTTAAAGACATCGTCAAAGAAGAACTGCAAAAACTGTTAGATGCAGGGTTCATTTACCCTATCTCTGATAATGAGTGGGTCTCTCCTTTAGTGTTAGTTCCCAAGAAGAATGGTAAGTGGAGGATTTGTGTCGATTATAGGGAGTTGAACAAAGCCACAAAGAAGGATCATTTTCCCCTACCCTTCATTGACCAAGTGCTAGATGGCCTGGCAGGGAAGAAGTTCTTTTCTTTCCTAGATGGATTCAGTGGGTACAACCAAATCCAAATCTACCCAGAAGACCAGGATAAAACCACATTCACCTATCCTTGGGGTACTTTTTCCTATAGGGTCCTTCCTTTTGGCTTATGCAATGCTCCTACCACTTTCCAGAGAGCAGTCTTGAGTATTTTTGTTGAACTAGTGCATGACGTTGTGGAAATCTATATGGATGATTTTACACCTTATGGTTGTGATTTCCAAGAAGCCTTGACTAACCTAGGCAAAGTATTACGCAAATGCATTGAAATGAACCTGTCTCTCAGTCCAAAAAAATGTGAATTCTTAATGACTGAAGGGACTGTGCTAGGTCATTCCATATCTCAGCAAGGACTGCAAGTGGACCCAAACAAAATAGCCATCATCCAAAGGGTCCCACCTCCACAAAAGTAGAGAGATGTCAGGAGTTTCTTGGGGTTAGATGGATACTACAAAAGGTTCATAAATGACTTCAGCAAGTTAGCCTCTCCTTTGTTTGGATTGTTGGCCAAAGATTCTGAATTTATATGGTCAAAGAGCTGTCAAGAGGCCCTAGACATTCTAAAGGGTAAATTAACCACTACACCAATCCTTAGAGGCCCAAACTGGGCCCTCCCTTTTCATATCCATGTTGATGCCTCACATAAAGCCATAGGAGCAGCCTTAGGTCAGGTAGAGGAGAAATTGCCTTATGCCATCTATTTTACCAGTAAAAACCTATCAAAGGCTGAGTTAAATTATACTGTGACCGAAAAAGAACTCCTGGCTGTTGTGCATTCATTGAACAAGTTTAGGCATTACATTACAAGCTATCAGACATTTGTGCATACTGATCATGTTGCAATTAAATATTTAATGAACAAACCAGATGTAAATGCTAGAATCATAAGATGGTTACTTTTATTGCAGCAGTTTAATCTAGCTATTGTTGATAAGCCTGGTAAGGAGAATGTTTTTGTTGACTTTCTATCTAGGATGAATCTGCCTGCAGGTGAAGAAGGAATGGTGGATGATCAGTTACCAGGCGAGCATTTGTTTTCAATTTCAATTATCTCCCCATGGTTTGTTGATATAGCAAACTATTTGGTATCAGCACAGTTCCCACCAAACCTACCCTTCATAGAAAAGAGCAAGATAAATAGGAAAAGTTCCCCCTTCACCTACATTGGGGGAAATATATTCAAACTTGTCCCAGATCAAATCTTGAGAAGATGTGTAAGGGAAGAGGAAGCCTTTGACATCCTTCTGACCTGTCATGATGGGCCTTGTGGAGATCACTTTGCAACAAAGAGTACAGCATTCAAAGTGTTGCAAGCAGACTATTATTGGCCTACTCTTCATCAGGATGTGAGGAAGTACATTAGTCAGTGTGATCGGTGCCAGAGGATGGGAAAGCCTACTCCAAGAGATGAAATTCCCCTACAACCTCAAGTGACTTTCGAGCCATTTGACAAGTGGGGCATGGACTTCATTGGGCCTATCAATCCTCCTTCAAAGCAAAAACAACACATTATTGTGTGCACTGATTACTTGACTAAGTGGGCTGAAACCAAGGCAATTAAGGCAGCAACAGAAGAAAAGGTGGTTGAGTTCCTAAGGGAGAATATATTCTACAAATTTGGGTACCCTAGAGAGCTAGTCACAGACCAAGCCAGCCATTTTACCTCCAACATGATTAAAGAATTGCTCAAGCATCACAAAATCAAGCATAGGACCTCCACTCCTTATCATCCACAAGCTAATGGGCAAGTGGAGGTGACCAACAGAGCACTGGAGAACATCCTAACCAAGGTAGTGAATAGCAGCAAAAAGGATTGGGCAGAAAGACTAGTTGAGGCCACCTGGGCCTATAATACGACATGGAAGACCACCACTGGATTTACACCCTATGAGCTGGTCTATGGGAAAAAGGCTTTGTTGTCCATTGAATTTGAATATAATACATTGAGGATGGTAGCCCAACTAGATTTGGATCTCATTCAGGCACAAAAAGAAAGATTGTTCCATTTGAATGGCTTGGATGAATTCAAAATGTAGGCCCTCCTCCATACAGAGATAGTTCAGCTTCAGAGGAAAATTTGGCATGACAAGCATATTAAGGAGAAGCAATTTCAAGAAGGATACTGGGCATTGTTATATGACTCCAGGTATAAAGACTTCAAGGGCAAGCTAAGGACAAGATGGCTCGGACCTTATGTGGTGGAAAGATTCCATGACAATGGTTCAGTACAGATCAAAACTATAGATGAAGAAGCCATTCCATTACTAGTTAATGGACACAAATTGAAAATGTACAAGAGGCCTTTATCTAAACAAGAGTTCATTGATAGTATCAATAAGACAGTGATGATGGTGGAGCAAGTTTCAGCTCCTCCCTCATCAGGTCATTGAAAAAGAAAGAAAACAGAATAAGGATTCAGGTGAAAACCTCCATGAGGTGCCTGAGTCCCATCTTTGGGTTGAAAACCTCCATGGGGCAGCCCAAGGATGAGAAAAATGGAAAGAAAAAGAAGATCCCTGGGTGAAAACCTTCCTTGAGGTGCCCAGGGCAAATATCTAGGGTGAAAACCTCTCTGAGGTAGCCTAGGTGTTTTTTAATATATATATATATATATATATATATATATATATATATATATATCTATAATAAGAGAAAAAAAAAAATTTGTTATTTGTAGGACGATGAAAAATACAATCAGGGAGCAAAGAGAAGATCCAAAGGGAGCCCTACCTCACATATGTTCATCTCCTCCACTCCTTACCATGCATCCCTCCATAAATTCCATTGTTTTTCACTTCATTGCTCCAATTCAGGTGAAAATTGTGTTTTCTACAGGATCCCCTAACTAGTAGATTGGTTAGATCCCCAAAATTCATTCTAGACATGATCTAACCCCTCACCTCATCCATTACCATCATTCCTGCCTTCACACACACTCCTACTCCCTCTGTCCATTCAGCAGCATCAAATCTGCAATCACGGACACCATCAGCAGACAATAGAAGAGGAAGAAAGATGACCATTCAGGAGCAACACCAGCATCAAATCTGCAATCAAGAAACCATCAACAGACAGTAGAGGATTAAGAATAATGACCATAAGCAGCACCTTTGATCTTTGACAACTATAGCGTGGCATTAAGGCCACAAGCAAGTATCCTGCTCACTCACTCATATGCATCATTTGATCAAAATTTGTAAAGGTTAAGAGGTAAAAAGGTGGCCAATTTCCTTTATAAAAAAAGGCTTATGGATTACATACACAGGAAACTCTGTTTTCTCAAGAATTTGCTTATTTCCTCTTCAAGCCTCAAAAGCAAGATGCTCGTCAAGTATATCTCATGTGAGAGTAGATACAATATTGTTTATGGATACCATTTTATAATGCTTGAAGAAATAAGATTTGGGGTAGAAACACCAGTTCACCAAAGATTCAGCATACCTTATTTTCTGATGCAATCACTCATGGACTCCAGCAGCAAAGTAAAGAAAGGAAATTCCCAACCATTGGCTCACCATGGGTTGATCAGAATCCTCATTGAGGATGCCCTCCTAAACCCCAGGATCCCTATAACATGGACAGTCTTTAATGACTTACCAACAGAGGATGACATCAGAACCTTCATCTATGGTGTTAGTCCTTCTGTCAGTGAGGAGGAGGCAAAACAAGAAGAAGAAGATAAAAAGCTAGATAAGGATGAGGTGGATAAGGAAGAAACCAATACAGAGGCACATGATGAAGAAGACACTAATAGAAAGGAACATGATGCTGAAACAGAAGAGGAAGAAGGCATTGAAACAAAACAAAAAAAAAAGAAGTAAGAAGCAAAAGAGCTAAGTGGCTTCAGGGACAAAGAAGTAGCTGAACAATCAAATCCCATGGCCCTAATCTGCACCAATAATCTAATTGCAAATGATCCTCAGCTGGCACTTAGATATCTTGCTGCCCAAGAGCAAGCAATTTCACATTTTGAGGACATGTTTAGGCTACTAAGAAATGATAATATACATGCCTACATAAGGAGATGGAAAACACTGCCACATAGCTTGAAGATCAGAGAATATCAGTGGGAAGAAGTAGAAAGGAAAGCAAGCTTCTATGAACAAGAAGAAGAGACCACAACAGAAGCATAGGATGTTAGAGAGGCTACCAGAGCCACTAAGTTGCTCAGAGGATGAGAAACACTTTCAGTAGGGGGGTGATGATGAGCCTCATCATTGAGTAATTATATGGGCCTTAATTGGCCTTAATTCACCTCCTAGCTTAGTCAAACCAACTATTCTCACAACTTATTGCATACTTTTGATTATATTTTGCTTATGAGATGAGTTAGAGTTGGATATTTTGCTTTGTGATCTAATGTGCATGTAATGCAGGAATAAAATATAAAAGCAAGGAACTATGGTAAAAGACCTTGGTAAAAACTCGGAGGGGACAAGGGAGAGGAATTACAGGAGGTAAATCCTCCTCATTTACTGCCCCTCCATTCAAATATCCATCCATTAGGTGAAAGTACAAACAACCCCTCTCCTAAAAGGAAGCTAAGCAAGTGAAAGTGAAAACAAGCCAAATCAAGAGTACTAGAAGGCAGCCAAGCAAGTGAAAGTACAAGCAACCTCCCTACTAGAAGGCAGCCGAACTAGTGAAAGTGAAAGCACGAGTTTATCATTGCGTTTGGAGTTGTGCCTCACTAATTTTGAAGTAATTCGTTGGAGACTTCAGATGTATAAATAGAAGGGCTTAGGACCTCAATTTTTTTAGTCAGTTAGCAAGCATTAGAAGTATTCAGACTTTTTACTCTACTTTGTGTCCAAGTGCAGACTTGTAACAGTTTTGATGTAATACAGTGTTCTTTTATAATGAATATGAGTTTTTTTTTGAGCTAGCACTGAGTTAACTCAGAGGGCTGAAGCTCTTGGGTTAGGGCCCAACCCTAGCATCCAAAGCTCCTATTTATTGTATTGTTAAGTAGCATAGTTTCCTGTTTTCTGTTCATCTGCTTAAGTAGTTCATTTCCATTCCAGAGGTTTATTGTTTAACTGTTCATCTGCTTAAATAGTTGCAGTCTCATTACAGTAGTGCATAGTAGATCATTTATGATTTCATTCAGTTAGCAGGTTAGCAAAGAAAAGATCCATAAGGTTGTCCACAGGTGTCTCGACCTCACCTCCTCCCTTTGGGACCATGACATAAGGAAGAAACCCTGCAACCACCCCAAAAACACAAAGTTTCAGTTTTGCATGAAGTTTGTCATTTAATGTAGTCACTAGTTCATTACATTGTTACTTGGTTCATTTCATGGTCATTCAGTCATTTCATGGTCACCTATTCCTTCACTCTCTTCCTGTCATTTGATCTCCCTCACATTCCCATTTCATTCTCCTTCAGCACGAAATGCTTAGTGGAAGCTGATAATTCATTTTTAAACATTTTTTACCGATAGATCGCCTTTCACAAAAAAAATTGTCCAATCACTGCCCGAATTAGCTTTTAGCATTTGACTTTGTGCACTTTAAATCCCAACCGTCGATCTTCCTTGTTGGATCTGACGTCTATCACGCAATATCGTGTGGATTTATGTCCAGTCGTTATCCGCCCGAAGGCACACAATAAGAGCGTTTCCTTGTGCTACGTGTCACCCGAGGAGGCTAATCACGTAAAATTCTAGAAAACCACTTACAACTTTGAGGGCGCGCGATAAATAGCTTACCGCCCTCTAAACCCACTTCATCATTTCCGCACGTTTTCTTCTCCCACTTTAACCTCCACCGTCGATCTGTCCCTTGATCTGACGGTTTCGCTTCACCCGATCGCCAACTAACTTGTCTGATCTCCACCATTGATCAGCCTCCCCTGATCCAACAGCTGTCACGCCATATTGCATGGATTTTTGTCTGATCGTTATCCGCTCGAGGGCATGCAAAAAGAGTGGTTTCCCCATGCTATGTGTTACTTGGGGAGGCTAATCGCGTGAAATTACAAAATACAGCTTATGGTTTTGTGGGCACGTGCAATACAGCTTACCACCTCCGCCAACCCGCTACCATTTCCACATGTTTCTTTTGCCCGAGATCTAATCGCCGTCGTCCATCTGCTGATTAATCATGTCTGTCCATCTCTTGACTTAGCCCTTGTGATATAATCTCATCCGTCCATCGTATTAGTAAACCATGTTCGCCCATCTACTTATGTACCCTCCTGTGATCCGATCTCAGCCATTCATTTACCTTTCACCTGCCTGATCCAACGGTTCTCATGCATTATTGCTCCCTCACGTCCTTCTTTCGCCAATTTCATCCTCCGACTGCTCTTCTGCTTAAACACAAACTTAGCTTAGTTTCCTTTGCTTACCCCTTAGTCTAGTTTTGATGTTTTTACTTCTGTAACTTTGATAACTAGCATTAGATTAGTGGTATTCTAGTAATTATGCTTAGCATAGTTGTTTAATTGGTTAGCTAGGGTCTGGTGTGAGTTAGCATTACAAGTTGTTTCCTTCATTACTGCAGTAGAGTAGCTCCCCCTTAGAATAAATTTGCTCTTCTTCCATCAAAATCAAGCTTCTTCTGACCCTATAAAATTCTGGCTTGGAACCCCTGGGTATCTTTCCAGATGAGTAGTGACAACAGGAAGTACCTTCACTTCTACTTGTGCATATAGCACTGTCACCTCCAAGTTTGTACGAACCCCGGGTTGATAAGTAAAGCTGGTAGCCCTGGGAGTTGCAGCATTCTTGCTGCAATACCGAGGCTCATCACCAAGAATGAGAGAGAGATAATAATGAGAGAGCTCCAAAATTGAGCTAACAAAAGGTTACAAACTGATCCTCAGAAGCCTTTTTATCCATTAGGCCTTTATTTTCTTCCTTTTCCATTATTTTCCTTCGATTTCCTCCTCACATGCAACCTATGACCTCTCACCTTCCTTTTCTACTGATTTCCATTAATTTCATAAATAAATGTGCCCAAAATGTCATTTTGCCTTTCCAAATCCTTTTCCTTTGCCAATTTCCTTATCCATAATAAACCAAATGAACACCCACTGGGATTTTTTTCCCAACATTTAGCTTGGAATAAGTGTCCCATCCACCGTGGTTATTATTTTTGCCTTCATTAAATTTTATTACATGGAATTTTCACCAGGGCTGTTACAGAACCCTCCCCCTTGGAGGACACCATCCTCGGTGTTCAACCACACCCATACCTCAGCAAAACTGCTGAAAATAAAACATACTATTCATGGAGCTTTATAACATAGCTCGATGCGGTATTTATAATGATCACCCTGTTGAGAAGCAAACAAGCATGACAACTATAAATGACATGACACCCATATCACTTACTGGAGCTTTATAACGTATCTCATGGCGGTATTTACATCCATATAAATATGTACATATACCAAAACATCACCAAACATGTACCAAAACATATACCAAAGACATATACCAAAACACCATACCAAAATTGCTTTGCCTCAACCAGTAAACAATGAAGGATACACTGATCCTCCATCTCCCATGTAGCTTCATCAAGCCCAAAGTGCTTCCATTGCACCTTAACCTACTCGATTTATCGGTTCCGGAGCATGAGCACCTTTTTCTACAATATACACTGAGGCTTCAGCTGGAATTCTCCATCTGGATCCACCTGCAACATAGACTAGTCAATCACATGATCAACATCTTTAATGTACTTCTTAAGTAATGACACATGGAAAACATCATGGAATTTCATTGTCGAAGGCAGTGCAAGTTGATAGGATGCTAGCCCAATCCTCTCAATAATATTGAAGGGTCCACAAAACCATGGTGCCATCTTGGCACATGATCCAATATGTAAGGAGCTCTTATTTGGTTTTATGTGCAAGTACACTTGTTCCCCAACCTGGAACTCCTTGAACAACTTGTTTTGATATGCATAGCGCTTTTTCCTATCATGTGTTGCTTTAATTTTTTTCTTGATTACCTGCATTCCCTAGTCCATGTCCTCCAACATGTCTGATCCAATCAACACCCTATTAATTGGATCGCTCCAACTGATGGGAGTATTTCAAATCCACCCATATAATGCCTCAAATGGACTCATCTTCAAATATTCCTGATACCCATTTTTGTAAGTGAACTCTACCAGTGGAAGATACTCTTCTCACTTTCACTATTGATGCATCACGTACATCCTCAACATGTCCTCCAATATCCTGTTGACCCTCTCAGTATGTCCATTTGTCTGTGGATGATAAGTTGTACTGAAGGTTAACTCTATGCCCAAACCTGTAAACAACTCCTTCCAAAACTTGGAAGTGAACTTTGCATCCTTGTCTGACACAATCTTCTTTGGAACTCCATGCAATCTGACCACATCTCGAATGAATACTTGTGCTACATCTCTAGCAGAGAATGTAGACTTCATTGGAATGAAGTGTGCAACCTTTTTCAACCTATCCATAAGAACCATGATGGAATCATGTTGTCTCACTTTCCTCGGCAAACTTGTGATAAATTCCATGAAAATTACCTCCCATTTCCATTCTGGAATCACAATCGGCTGTAGCAATCCACCTAGATGCTTACAATCTGCCTTCACATGCTGACAATCAAAACACCTAGCCACAAACTCTGCTACATCCTTCTTCAGATTCAATGCCTTCTGGTAGCCTGGGTGACTTGAATATGGTTTCATGTGAAACTCCCTCAATATCACCTTCTTGAGCTCACTACTATCTGGCACATATATTCTTCCCCTAAATCTAACCAATCCATATGTTGTAAGGCACTAGTCCACATCATGTGAACCTGCACCTATAACACTACTTCTACATGTACCTGTACCTGTACTCTGTTGCAACCTGTGCACAATCCCCATATACTTGACATCCTCCTGACCTACCTGCAAGATCCTATCTTGTAAGTCTATCCCATAGGAGCTAATAGTTGCTAAGTGATTTACCTATACCCACCTACTAAGAGCATCTTCCACCCTATTCTCCTTTCCTTTGATGTACCTTATCTCGAAGTCAAACTCACTAATCGTGGCTAACCATCTATCCTATCGGGCATTTAGATTCGGTTGTTCAAACAAATACCTCAACCCAATGTGATCACTCATCAGCACAAACCTCCTGCCAAGAATATAGTGCCTCCACATCTTCAATGCATGTATGATCATTGCTAACTCAAGATCATGTATCTGGTAGTTCCGCTCATGCTCGTTTAGTTTTCATGACATATAACATACCACATGTCCTTCTTGCATAAGGACTCCACCAAGTCCTCTCTTGCAAGTATTTGTACATACTACTACACTCTTTAGTCGGATCTACAATCTGTAACACTGGTGCATGTGTCGACAACTACTTAAGCTACTCAAAATTGGTCTCACACTCCTTTGTCCATTCAAACTTCTTACCTTTCCTCTGCAATGATGTAATAGTATAAGCAATCTGTAAGAAGTTCTTAATGAACCCCTTGTAATATCCTGCCAACCCCATGAAAGACCTCACCTCATCCACATTCCTGGGAGCTACCCACTCCATGATGGCCCTTATCTTTTCTAGATCCACTCTTATGCCCTCCATGGAAACAATATGTCCCAAGTAATGTACCTCGGTCTGAAAGAAAATGCACTTGTTGAGCTTAACATACAACTGATGCTCTCTCAACAACCTCAACACTGTTGCTAAATGCTCGACATGCTCTTCCTCATTTTTAGAATATACCAATATGTCATCAATGAACACAACAAACTTATCCAAGTACATACACAAAACACTATTCATTAAGCACATAAATGTAGTTGGAGCATTAGTCAAACCGAATGGAACTACAAAAAACTCATAATGCCCATACCCGGTCCGAAAATTTGGCTTGTAAATGTCCTCCTCTTTGATGCATACTTGGTGGTATCCGAATCTCAGATCAATCTTCGAGAACATTGTTTCTCCCTTCAACTAATCGAACGAGTCATCAATCCTCGACAATGGATACCTATTCTTGATGGTCACTTTGTTCAACTTTCTATAGTCAATGCATAATCTGAGAGTACCATCCTTCTTCTTTACGAAAAATACCAGTGTGCCCCAAAGTGATACACTTGGTCTAATGTATCCCTTGTCCAACATTTCCTTCAACTGCAACTTCAACTCTACCAACTAAGGTGTGCTCATCTTGTAAGGTGATTTTGACGCTGGAGCTACCCCTGGCACTAATTCAATAGAAAAGTTTACTTCCCTGTGAGGTGGAAACTCTGAAATCTATTCAGGAAACGCATCTTGAAACTGGTGTAGCACTGGGTACCTACTCAAAACATCTGCATCCTCAACTGCCTTACCTTTTTTGCTAAAAATGTGCACTGCGAATAACACTCACCCTTTTCTATGACTATTATTTGCCTTCATAGTTGTCACCATCCTAACTAATGTGGCTTTCTTCTTTCCACATAAGACTCTCAGTTCCCCATTGTCATTCAAGCACTCAATGGCTTTGTCATAACAATCCACCTTGGTTCTATGAAGGTACAACCAATCCATGCCCAACAACATATTGTATGATCCCAACGGCAATACATTCAAATGTGTTGTGGTAGGCATATCATTCAAATCAAATGCACAAGCTCTTACCCAATGATGAACTCACTTCTTTGTACATGTATCCAACTACACTAACCAAGATTCTACATGCACTTCTTTATTCAAACTACACTTATCCACCAAGTCAGGACTAACATAACTATAATTAGATCTAGGGTCAATCAAAATATAAATAACTTGATGACAAAGCTTAACATCCATCTCAATGATAGATGCCTGATGGTCTGAATGTTTATTATCCAATGTTGCATAGATACGAGGAACGCTCCGACCAACATCCCCAACTGTATGTGCCTCCTATGCACTATATATCTGAGTTCAACCACCCTGATTTTGTGGACAATCTCTCTTAAGGTGCTCCTTACCACATCTCCAACACACCAATCGACCAGTACCCTCACCTTTATGCTGCAGTTGTGACCCATGTCCCTATCTAGTTGCATTGAACCTTTTTTGTGGTGCCACATTTTCTTTCTCATCTGCATTCTAAGGCATTTATCTTTTCGGTTTTCATTTACCTTTACCTTTTTCTTTCCCTTTCCATCCTTGTTGATATTCATTCTTATGCTTTGATTGTTCGTAGAAATGCTTCAATTTCCCAATAACTTCCTCAAGTGGCTGAGGCTCATCATACTCAATCCAATCTCTAAAGGATAATGGAAAACCACTGATAATCACTGAACTTTAGCATTCTCATATTTAAGATACAGAAGATACCTCAATAGCTCCAGGAACATAGTCATGTACTCTTCATTTTTCATTGTCCCATCTTTATCTCATAGAATTATTTGGCCTTACTATCGTAGTACCTTTCTACAATTATTTCTTCCTGAAAATCCTCTTGAAGACATGCCAACTCAATTCCTCTGTCCTGATGTCTCTAACCTGCTTCACATCTTCCCACCAGATGTTTTCTTTACCTCTCAAGCTGAAGATAGTTATTATGGCCTTCATATTATCTGTGTACTCATGCAACTCAAAGAACTTCTTCATCCCAAGTATCCAAGCCTCTGCATCTTCTGGCTTCTTCACATCTCCATCAAAAGTAGGTGGCTTTTATTTCTTAAACTCATCTGGAAAGTATCCCCTATCACTCCTCCTGTAAGGATGATAACGATGACGATCATGATGCATATCAGAACTAGAACTAGAATAATACATGTATCCATCACCTCTCCTATCCAGAGTATCCAACAATCTTCCATCTCTAACTGTGTCATCTCTATCTGACCTGTGACCACCATGAGACCTACTACCATATGCCCCATTAGTTTTTTCCTCCTATCCATGGCTAATCTAAAGTGGCCCTTGTCGCTGCAATTCTGACAAACTTTGAAGAAGTATAGCATTAACCTCTGCTTGTTTCTCTTATGCCTGCATGATTTTGTCATTGTGTACCTTACAACTCCTTATTTCTTCCTTCAAGCTTCTCAATGTGTCTGCCAAGTTAGAAGAGTGTCCAACATGTTTCCCATCTTATTCATAGGGAGAGTATTTGTAGTCTACCATATTTCTAGTCATTTTGATCTCTTTCTTGCAAGGCATACAATGTCAGTTGAACCAAATAAAAAAAAACCAACATCTCATCTACAAGAAAAACCAATCAGTGTACTACATGTATAACATAATCATGACAACATATATAATGCATAAGCACATAACCATGTAACCGCTAGTCTAGCTAGAGTCCAGTCATCAATGCATGACCATATCAACTGCACGTACAATGACCTCATGCATGACAACAACAACCATACCAACGTATATTGACAATACACAAGCATAAACAACATGTAACCAATCATTAACTCATGATGACATACTCCACAATAGCACAATCAACTTCCCATGGCGACATAACTACGACCATGACCCATACCATACGAATGCAACAATCACATGGTCCTACGACACAAGAGACACACATGCAACCGATATGAATGCATGACCAATGCATAGCCCATCCAATCTAATGGGTGAACCATGCTCTGATACAACTTTGTAACACCCTCCTCCCATATCTACCCAAGAAACTGGCCAACCGGGGTAAACATCTGATGAGAGGCTACTATGATATGATTCAACCTCCTAGGTGACCTTAAGGAAATGGAATCGATGGAAACACATCATACAGACCTTCCACATCATCAACAAGACTCCTAAGAACCATCCCAACCTTTCTGGTAACCAACCCCTGGGTCCCACTAAGGTTTTAGACCACTTGACCCTCGGATGCTCCCATGATATGGGCCTAACAACGTCCAGGAGGCTCTGGATGCTCTCATGACAAGGCATGCCAGCGTCCAAGGACTATTTTGCTCAGTGTTGTGCCAACATCCCCAGGATTTGAGCCACTTTTTCAGGCCCAGAGCCTAGGTCATTACCCAGAATTGAATGACACCTTCAAAATATAAAGATAACAAGGAAATGATGATGCAAATGCAAATACTTGAACAAGCCCTTAACTGGACCCCTACTAGCCATGACAGGCATTTCGTCAAACATATCACAAATATGTAATCTACAAGTGTAAACAACATATCTAAGCATAGGGGTCTCATACTTATCTGAGAATCGCTAAGAAGCATTGTTCCCTTATATCATTTGTTGCATTATCATCTATTAGGTAATAGATACCGTGTTCATTCATTTATAATTAAAATGATGATGAGAGCCATACTTAGCCACTGTCATAAAACATATACATAACCAGCATAATAGCAACATAAATACTAAGGAAATCATAGCCATATGATCCACATATAAACCAGTATAATACTCATATAAATACAAGGAGAAATAACCTCATATTGATGATGCAAAATCCAAACCCGGGATGGGACTACCATGTTCCACCCGACCATAGAATGGTTGAGCCAATCTCTATTCATTCATTCACTCTCGTGCCATATTCCAAGCATGAATGTGAAACTCAATCCAAAAGAACCAACCAGGGCATCCTGAGGCTAAACCACCTCACCCTCATCAATAGAAAGCAGGATTTACCATAATCCATCCTGGATCACTAGGCCAATACAATGAACATGTAATAACAGGCTTTACCATGATCTCCACCAGATCACTAGGTCAAACAAGCATGGATGCCACCGAATTTCTCCACCTACACCATGAGGAATTTTCTTGTTTCACAGTCTATCAGGCTTTACCATAATCAACATCGGATCATTATGCCCTAAATCGAGACCCACTCTCTAGGATTTACTGCATATCCCAACCTGGGATTACTAGGCCAAACAGAGAGCAATCCACCTCTTAGATTTACCATATATCCCACCATTCACCAGCAAGGATTCCTAGGCCCACTGAGGCAACACAAAATTTGGCTTTACAGCATCCCACAGTCTGGTTCAAGGGTTACTAGGCCATGTGTTTTATCATTTGAACATCCACCTCACTTAGCTTCGAACCCATCCGGCAAATCCAGCTCAACCAAAACATGAAAACCCCATCACACCATGACTATCTGAAAATGGCAAGGATATGCTAAAAACACTATCACACCTGGCAAAACCCATGCCATAACAGAAAAAGAACCACATGCAATACCATGCATGCCAAATCTAGCAAGGAAAATACACATGCAAATCAATACCTGCAAAGAATATTGTTGTAGTTGCTTGATCCTTCTCTTCCTTACTTGCTCCTTCCTTCCTCTTGCCTTCTTTTCCTTTCTTGGTCTAATGCCAAAGTTCTCCAAGAAAAATCTAAGTGTCCAAGTGTGTGTGTGTGTGTGAGAGAGAGAGAGAGAGAGAGAGAATAATGAGAGAGCTCCAAAACTAAACTAACAAAAGGTTACAAACTGATCCTCAGAAGCCTTTTTATCAATTAGGCCTCTATTTTCTTCATTTTCCATTATTTTCCTTCAATTTCCTCCTCACATGCAACCTATGACCTTTCACCTTCCATTTCCCCTAATTTTCATTATTTTCATAAATATATGTGCCGAAAATGCCATTTTGCCTTTCAAAAGTCTTTGTCTTTGCCTTTGCCAATTTCCTTAGCCATAATAAACCAAATGAACACCCATTAGGATGTTTTGCCCAACATTAAGCTTGGAATAAGTGTCCCATCAACCGTGGTTATTATTTTTGCCTTTATTAACTTTTATTACATGGAATTTTCACCAAGGATTTTACATTACATGATAAAATACATGATTTAGTTATGATTTCAATCAATTAATATTCATGTCAACGAAGATCAATTGCATCATTGCTTTCATGGCAAGAGAGAGATCAAGTTTATACCTAAACTAACATTAATTAAATTAAATATTGCATAATGTATTCAATTATGCACTTTCAAACTTTAGCATGACTTGGCTTCACTTGGTTAGGCATCTTAATCCTTTACCTTAATTCACTTAACCATGCCTCTTGATGCAAGCGCTTATTTTCTTCATTTTTAGCCATTTTTCAAGAAAGTTTTAAAAATGTATTGCAATTTTTAATGATATTTAAAGGAATTTAGTGAGAATGTGTCTTTTATTTATGTTGAAAACATTATTTAAATTATATAATTTATTTGTCAACTATTTGTTTTTGTTGCTTCCATAATTGATTGTTCTTAAAGATAGCTAACTATAAATGGTGAAGAAACATTAGGTAATCTCATTCATGTTTCATTTTTTTTATCAATATAATGGAATTTAACCTTTACCTTAGTAATTATTTTCATAAACATAAGTGTAACACCCCGTCCCCACCTTTACTCACTTTTACAAGCCCTCCAAGTAAATGTGAAGTGAAGTTCCACTATGACATGACCCGACCTCCTAGCTCCAATTAATGAAGTGGGGCCTACAATTGAGACTTACAAACCACAAATTAACATCCTACAGGGCTTACAAGACACTTAGGGGCCAAAGAACCACCCAAGGAGACCAAAACTTGAACTGGGGCTCCTTCTCACTGACCTAGACTCCCAACTGCATGCAAAAGTCTGTAAGGGTGCAGTTATAGGGCTCCAACAATGTGCATGACACGGCTTCCATGCAGTTATAGCCCAAAATTTCTAGTTCATAGGGTGCAGTCCTGAGATCTGAGGCACAATTCTAGGCCAGCCTTCAGACCACTACCCAAAACTACATGTAACTTCTCATAATGATAAATTACATAATGACAATGTTATTCATACAAAACTTGAACAATAACTTGACCTAACCAGGCCTAACCATGACAGTGATTTTGTCAAACATGTAAACTATAGGTCACGAATGCATATCTGATGAAAGGTGTCTAAAACTTATCTGATAATCACCAAGGTCTAATGCTCTCTAATAATAGTTTCAATAACACTTGTTGACCCATGCATTCATCAACCATCAAATACTAATAAAATCCTAAATAAGTCATGCAAAAGCTCTTATTAACTGATGCAAAATTCAACCAAGTCAGGGACTTCCACATACCACCCGACCATATATCGGGTTGAACCAAATATTTATTCCAGTCAATCACCCCCATGTCATATTCCAAGCATGAATGTGGGAACTCAAGGCGTAAACCAACTCATGCTTCCCGGAGATTAAACCACCTCCACCCTTAGGTTATCACGATCTCGCCACAATTCGTCAAGAGATAAAAAAGTCCAAAACAAGTTTGGATGCCTCAGATTTTCTTCACCATTACCCTAAGTAATTTCCCTGTCTCCACCCACCTAATGAGGGCTTCCTAAATATTAAACCACCTCCACCTCCAACCCTTGCGAATTTTCCTAAGACCACCTCACCAGGTTCTAAAACCTTTTGGCAATCCAAAGCTCAACCAAAAAGGAATCCCATCACACCATGGTTATATAGGAAATGAAAGGGAAAGGGTGAAACCACTATCAAACCCAACAAAACCCATGCCAATGAAATCAAATGAACCAAATAAACTAATGTGTGTACCATGCATTTGTACATCAGCTAGGAAATAACACATGCAACTTGTTACCTGCAAAATATTCCTGCTGACACTTTTGATCCAAACTTCCTCGCTTGTCCTTTGCTCTCCTTCTCCTTCCTTTTCTTACTTACTTGCTTTCTCCTCTTGGTTCTCTTCTCTCTCTGAAACTAATTCCAAAGAAAAACTGACAAAAAGGCTGTGAAATAATCCTCATAAGCCTTTTTATCATTGAGACCTCTGTTTTCTTCATTTTCCTCTATTTTCCTTCAATTTCCCTCTCATGCAAATTTGTGACCCTCCATCTCCATTTTCTCCTATTTTCCTTTATTTTCATAAATAAAATACCAAATAATGCCTCTTTGCCAATTTTCTTAGCCATTATAAACCGAAGTGACACCCACTAGGATGTTTTCCCCAACATTTAACTTGGAATACATGTCCCATGACCTTGCTCTTTTATTATCTTTATTAACCTTTATTACATGAAATTTCAACTCGGGGTTGTTATAAACCCCTCCCCCCTTGGGGGAACACTGCCCTCGGTGTTCTATGACACGTATGACCAACAAAACCTTTGAAAACCAAATCATATTGCCCATGGAGCTTTATAACTTAGCTAAATGCAGTATTTGCAATGACCACTGCTAAAAAATAAAATATCGTTTTTTGGAGCTTTAGAACACAGCTAGATACGGTATTTACAATAACAACCACGTATACTCATACACATTTGCTTCGACCAACAAATAATCATACTCCATGGAGCTTTATAATTCCAGGTTGATATAGTATTCACAATAATATACACATATACATATGCACATGTTCTCTAACCAGCGAATAAAAGGATACGGTGTCCGCATTCGCAACAAGGGAGTCCATAGGCTAACACCTCCACCCTTAAAGTAATACTAGGATTCACCTCTTTCCCAGGAAGTGCAAAATCGACTGCCAAAGTCAAACCATCATCTAATGTCCATTGATACGATCCTTGTGCTACATGTTTTCTTAGTGAACAGTTACTGACTCATTATTCCAGGGCACACTCCTCATGTGCATCTGATTCCATCTAGCAATATTAATGACCAAAAAAAAATCATTCCTCGACCTTCCCTTCTCTGCTAAAAAGTCCCTCGGGAAATCCAGTCACCCCCTTCCATGCAGTCACTCACCTTCCAAGTTCCCCAGCATCCCCTTCTCTGCTACACAACCCCTCGAGTGATCCATCCCTGATCCAGGGGATCAGTAGAGTGCTCAAAATCCAAAGTGTTCAAAATTTCTTGAAACCTATGCCAAAGCGTAGATCTTGATGAGTTGAATCCAACACAACTTGAATCGCTCAAAACCAATATCGTATGCTCTTGATATCACGTTCTGATTATTTACCCAAACATGCAATTTTTTTACAAATTTGATGGGAGACTACTGACTGGACAGGGTAACTGTGAAACTTGACTATACATTCGGGGGCCAATGGCAGTTTTCCAAGTGGCCTCGTCTGATTGGTCCAAGTTGGCAAGGTCTAATTGGTCAATGGTGTTGTTTGAGGTCCAATGACAGGGTGCCACATGGCCTAATCATGGGCTGCCACGTGGAACCCCTGTGGCGTGTAAAATTTTAGGTGAGTTTCGAACTAGCCTCCACAGGAATCGAACATGGGACCTCCGAACTAGAAGCATGGGTGTGACTTAACCATTATAGTGGCGCATTTCTATTTAAACTTTATGCATTGTTGTGTTGGGGGAAGGGGTTGGGGCTAAGCCTTGGCCCCAGCCACCTTACCACCCACGGGACCGTAAGAAAGTGGGAGTCGAGGGCTCGGGCTTAGCTCCGGCCCAAGGTTCCGGAAACCCATGTAAAACTTACCACCAGACCAGAGCACAAAGTCGTGGGGGCTAGAGTTAAGCCTAGCCCATGGTCGTGGCACATAGCATGGGACCACAACAGTCGCAGTAGAGAGCTCGGTGGAGTTTGGTGGTCAGGCACAGAACTTTGGGGACTAGTCTCAGATCACATGGTGGCCATAGAACCAAATGTTGTTAACGGCACAAGGAGTTTGGCGACAATTGTGGAAAATAGGATAAACCCCGAGTTATATGGTGACACATGGGACCGTGGTGCAAGAAAAGCGGAGAGCTGGCAGGCGAGCGTGGAAGTTCGGGGACCAACCCTAGGCCATGTGGTGCAATAAGACTATGGGCGTGGATTTTGAGGGGCCTATGCTGAAAGGGGTGGGCGGTTATCCCCAGCCTCGGGCATATGGCCATATGACCTAGTTTTTCCACTCACGGGGGTCATTGGGCATTTAAACAAGGCAACAAAATGCACTCGATTCGGTGTGAATCTCGCTGGTGCTGGGAGAAATTGTCACTTGGAGGTCTCGAAAAAGGTGGATTCGTAGAATGGTTAACAGGTTAGTGTATTTTGTACATCAGTTAGCAGAAAAACTTGTAGAGAACATAACTTCTTCAGTTTTTGGCCAAATTGAGCCCAACAAGAGCCCAGCTGAGAGTTTTTTACTGTTCTAGAGCCATTGGAGACATAATTTTTACATTCTGAGCACTGTAAATCCATGTAAACACAAATTTGAGCACTTAATGAAAGAGGCCCAACATTGGAAGCTCAACCAAGAGATTTAGCCTAGGAGAGGGGTGAACTCCTTTATCATGTTTGTTGTTATGTGTTTATGATATGGTATATTTATCATTGTTTTATGTTGTTAACTAAGTTTTAAAACTATAATTTTAAGTGCTTTTGGAAAGTGATCCATTGCCTAAAAGACTTAAAATTTTACTTTCAAATTTTTCCTATCACCTTCAAGTTTCCATTACAGATCAGTTTGGTATCAGAGATCTAGGTTAAGTTTATTGTGAAGGTTTGATTTTTTTTGCAAGTGTTTTGTGATGCTTACAAGGTTGAAGCTCAAAAGAGGAGAAGGAGAGATTGTGGAGCCAAGGTCTCAAATTATTTCAAGGACAACACACATACCTCAAGCTTCACCAATCATGGCATGTGAAGAAGGTCCTGAAGGGATGTCTGAAGATGAGAGAACTTTTAGAAAGCCTTCTTTGAAATGTCTAAAATGTTGTAAGCAGAGCTTCGGCGAAAATCACATGAGGAAAGACCTTTGTCGATGCGTTTCGAACCAACCAGTGTGGTTCATCGTCAGGACAAGTTGAAGAAACAGATCCAGCTTAGCATGTTAAATAGTCTGAGCAGAGACTCCAACGGCTAAATCGACCAACGGCTAATTTTGACCTACGGACCCAGGTCAAATTACTATTCATTAATTTAATATTATTATTATTTTTAATATTAAAACCTAAAATATTTTTAATGGTTAGTTTTTAAAAAATTAATTAATTAATTTATTAATAATTTTATATATATATATATATATATAAACATATTAAAGTTATGATATTAGGTTGTTAATAAAATACTTATAGTGGTTAGTTTAAGGAGATAATTAACTTATTTATTTAAATTATTTAGTAATTATTGTTAATATAAAACATAAATATATATAATAACATGTTGTTGAGGACCAGAAAAATTATCGATGGTTAAAGTAATTTATTAATAATATATATATATATTTCAATTAAAATCATACAGTTAAGGTTAAAAATATAAATAAATAAAATAATTTAAATGGTTAGTTAGAAAAGGTAATTTATTTAATTTAATTAAATTATTTATTATTATATATTAATAATATAAGTAATTTTTAGTTTAATTAAATTATTTATTAAATATAATTAATATAATATTAGTAATATAGTCTTGATATTATTAATATTAGTAGTCAAAATATTATTATTAATTTAATATTATTGTTATTCTTAATGTTAATATTATTATTATTATTTGCGGAAATAAGTTAAATTAGGTAAAATATATAGATAAATAAAATACTTTTAATGGTTAGTTATAAAATCTTTAATTTAATTTATTTATTTAATTATTTATTAATATATATATATATATATATATATATTAAAGTTATAATATTTGGTTATCAAGATAAAAGTTAGGTGAAAGATAAAAGAAAGTTGAGAAAGGAAAAAAAAAAAAAAAAATTAAAAAAAAAAAAAAAAAAAAAAAAAAATTAATTAATTAATTAATTAATTAAAAATAATAATAAATAATACATGTAAATATAAGGTATATAAATAAATAAATAAAAATAAAACAGAGAGAACGACAAAAAATAAAAAGGGGAGGGACAGGAAAAAGACCAATAGAAACCACAGAGCAAAACAGATCAACCCCAGGAGGAAGGAAGGCTCCAGGGGGAATACAGAAAGCAAACAAAAAGGGCGGGGAAAGGAAAGACTAAGACGACAGGGCAGGGATCCAACAGCTACTGATTTTCCAGCCGTCATCTCTATTGAGATTGTTAGGCCTTCTTTCAATCTCAATAGCTTCCCTGAATTTACGATGATGGAATTGAGCAATCTTAGCAACAACCTTGGCCTCCTCAATACAAACCTGATGCTTGGTTCTCTGCTAACGTTGAAGACTTGGTTCTCCCATGTCTTAGGTCAGCTGCATGTTCGCTTATCCTCTGATGGATGGAGCGTCCTGTTTCCCCGATATAGGGGGTTCCACACGAACAAGGGATCAAGTAGACACCCTTCATGTCCATCGGGTCAACAGGATCTTTCACCGATCGGAGGGATTCACGAACAAGGGATCAAGTAGACACCCTTCATGTCCATCGGGTCAACAGGATCTTTCACCGATCGGAGGGATTTACGAATGGAACCCCCTATATCGGGGAAACAGGACGCTCCATCCATAAGAGGATAAGCGAACATGCAGCTGACCTAAGACATGGGAGAACCAAGTCTTCAACATTAGCAGAGCATGTGGAAAAAACCAAGCATCAGGTTTGTATTGAGGAGGCCAAGGTTGTTGCTAATATTGCTCAATTCCATCATCGTAAATTGAGGGAAGCTATTGAGATTGAAAGAAGGCCTAACAATCTCAATAGAGATGACGGCTGGAAAATCAGTAGCTGTTGGATCCCTGCCCTGTCGTCTTAGTCTTTCCTTTTCCCCCCCTTTTTGTTAGCTTTCTGTGTTCCCCCTGGAGCCTTCCTTCCTCCTGGGGTTGATCCGTTTTGCTCTGTGGTTTCTATTGGTCTTTTTCCTGTCCCTCCCCTTTTTATTTTTTGTCGTTCTCTCTGTTTTATTTTTATTTATTTATTTATATACCTTATATTTACATGTATTTATTATTATTATTATTTAATTTATTTATTTATTTATTTATTTATTAAGTAATTAAGTAATTAATTTATTTATTTATTTATTTTTATCTATTTATTATTTTTATTCCTTTCTCAACTATCTTTTACCTTTCTTTTATCTTTCACCTAACTTTTATCTTGATAACCAAATATTATAACTTTAATATATATATATATATATATATATGTATATATATATATTAATAAATAATTTAAATAAATAAATTAAATTAAAGATTTTATAACTAACCATTAAAAGTATTTTATTTATCTATATATTTTACCTAATTTAACTTATTTCCACAAATAATAATAATAATATTAACATTAAGAATAACAATAATATTAAATTAATAATAATATTTTGACTACTAATATTAATAATATCAAGATTATATTACTAATATTATATTTAATAAATAATTTAATTAAACTAAAAATTACTTATATTATTAATATATAATAATAAATAATTTAATTAAATTAAATAAATTACCTTTTCTAACTAACCATTTAAATTATTTTATTTATTTATATTTTTAACCTTAATTGTATGATTTTAATTGAAATATATATATATTATTAATAAATTACTTTAACCATCGATAATTTTTCTGGTCCTCAACAACATATTATTATATATATTTATGTTTTATATTAACAATAATTACTAAATAATTTAAATAAATAAGTTAATTATCTCCTTAAACTAACCACTATAAGTATTTTATTAACAACCTAATATCATAACTTTAATATGTTTATATATATATATATATAATTATTAATAAATTAATTAATTAATTTTTTAAAAACTAACCATTAAAAATATTTTAGGTTTTAATATTAAAAATAATAATAATATTAAATTAATGAATAGTAATTTGACCTGGGTCCGTAGGTCAAAATTAGCCGTTGGTCGATTTAGCTGTTGGAGTCTCTGCTCAGACTATTTAACATGCTAAGCTCGATCTGTTGCTTCAACTTGTCCTGACGATGAACCACACTGGTTGGTTCGAAACGCGTCGACAAAGGTCTTTCCTCATGTGATTTTCGCCGAAGCTCTACTTACAACTATTATGGATCACAGAAGCCTCAATTCAATAAATGTCTAAAATGGTAAAAGTTTTTTATGAGAAGAGGAACTAAAGGTTGCAAGGAGAGATCTCAAAACCTCCAAAAGGAGATGGAGGAAAAGGAGACAAACCTCCAAAATGGAATGGAGGAAATGGTGACAATCCACCACCATCACCTCCATCCTCATCCTCATCATCTTCCATCACGAGACAAACACAATCGTACATGGTAAAACCCCTTTGTTAAAGCCTGGCAAATAGTTTGAATTGCCTATGTATCATGGAGAGATAGATGCTGAGGATAATTAGGTTCGTTAGATTGAAGTTTATTGCAATATACAAAGAATCAAGGATGATGAGACCAAAATTCATCTTGCTTCTCTTAGATTGGTGATTAGGTCAAAAATCAAATTTCTTAGATTGGGTCGAAACCTATACGATTGTGTTTGTCTCGTCAAGACAATCACAACGCAATTCGTTTCACTGAAAACCGAGTCTGGATGAAGGAGAAAAGGCCTGCAGTTCATTTTTTAAACAGCTAAAAAAATTGCAGAATAGGAAAGAATGATGACATGGCAGTACAATCAGAATGATGGGAATCTTCTTCAGTTTTTTCCCAATGAGGCTACGACACGTGTCACTTCAGGATTTGCCAGTTTGGTTGTGTGAAGGTGAAATTGCCCAATGTCCTCCAAGGTGGAATTATGGGTTCATGATGAATATTATGTGGAAATTGTTTTTTTAGAAATATATATCTATAATTCTGAATATATTCAAAGGGCATCGAAATATTTAAATGGTAATGGTTTATTTGGTGGGAAAAATGTATTAAGGTACGGGTGAAGGGCAGGTCGAACCCATGAACTCCCCCTTCCAACTCCATTGCAATACCATTAAACCAGTGGCAGATTTGTAAACGGTGGCCCCAAACATTGTATTTAAGACTACAGCAATGCCGACGGCGGAGCGGAGGGAGTCAGCCCTCTCACCATATGATCACGCAATGTAAACCATGGCCAGCGCTAAAGGATAAGCGCGCTTAGAGCGTCGCTAATCCAGTTTTAATTTAATTAATCAGTTTTTAAGCTGGCGGCAGTTTTGGAGAAGCACCAATTTCGGTGGGATTGCCAATTTGGCGGTGCTAACTAGAGTCTTCTCCAGTTTTAGCGAGGGTTTCCTAGGGAAACATTGAATGAAGAATATCTTGAGCAATTTTCGACCAAATTGAGCTAAAAAAGAGGTGTTCTTGGCTAATTTGGACATTCTGAACGCATTGTTGTAGGTTTTAGGAGCCATAGATCTTTTTAAATAGCATTTTTTTTTTTGCCACGTTTAGCTAATACAGATGTCAGCCATGGAAGCTGGACCAAGGAGATGTAGCCCAAGAGGGGTGAACTCCTTCATCAAAACATTAAGTTAATGTGTCTCTTTGATGGTTTGCTACATTGTACATGTTTGATGTTTAGTATTTGTTTCTAAAGCTGTTTTGCTCATGAATATCTTTTTAAACTTAAGGAAATTTACCTGATTATATGCACAAATAGCTAATGAAACCTCAGCTCAAGAAGAATAAGCGTGCACAAATTTATAAATCTGTAATTGTTATTAGCACAGCAAAACTAATCATACAAAAATAGATCAAGTTGGTATCAGAAAAAAGGTTGAATTGCTTGATTGCTTGAGTTTGTGCAATTAGGGTTTTAATGGTTGCAATATTTTGATGCTTACAAGGTTAAAGTTGCATAGAGTAATGGTAGAAGTGTCCTCAGACACGTAACTTTATTAATCAGAAAAAATAATTACATAATTTGATTTTGCAAGAGTTTACACCCAAACCTCCAAACACTCTTGAAATGAGCTATTTATAAGCTCCATGTCCTAACTACCTCTAATTATGGATCACTTATTAAATAACAAGTGTCCATTTACAATAAATGCTATTCAAACCAACTAGCTAACAAATCTCCTAAAATAGAGCCTAAGATACGACACATTTGGAGAGTCATATCTAGTTACAACACTATACTAATTCTAAATAATTAAACATTCTAGAATAATAATTATTAATTTAATATCTTAAATTAATAATTATTTTATTTTAATTTTATAACCTATGATAAAATTGTATTTTTGGATCCTCTAACATTCCCCCCTATGATCCAAAGATACATTACAACAGATACCAAGTTCATCCCTGAACTTAGTAAATTTTATTCTACCAAGTGGTTTTGTGAAAATGTCGAAGATCTGATCTTCGGAAGGACAATAAACTAGCTTGAGGACATCTTTGGCAATGAGAGATCTGATATGATGATACTTGGTGTCCACATGCTTTGTCTTTGAATTAAAAACTAGGTTCTTGGCAAGTTTGATGGCTGACTAGCTGTCAATGAATAATGATGTAGCTTCTGCCTAAGAAATGCCCAAGTCCTGCAAAATTCTGTGCAACCAAACAATTTCACATGATGCTTCCCATGCTGAAATGTACTCTGCTTCTGCTGAAGAAGTGGCCACTGTAGCTTGTTTCTTACAACTCGAAGATACTACTGCTGACCCCATGTTCATTAAATAACCTGATGTTGATGCTCTATCATCAATACTTCCAGCAAAGTCGGCATCGGAATAGCCACCAAGTACAAAATTTTTAGTCTTTGTGTAAAGAAGACCAAAATCTTTTGTTCCTTGGATATGTCGAAGAACTCTTTTGGCTGCATTCCAGTGGTTGTCTTGTGGTTCCTGCATAAAACGTGAAAGAATAATGACTGCATAAGATAGATCAGGATGAGTATTTGTCAAATAAATCAAGCTGCCAATCAACTATCTGTAAGTTGTATTGTCCACCCTTTCCCCCCCTTCAATTTTGAAAGTTTCAAGTTTTGCTCCATGGGGGTGAGAACGGGCTTGAAATCCTGCATGCCAAATCTCTGAAGAACCTCTGTTGCATACTTACTCTGAGAAATGAAAATATGATGTGGACATTGGAAGACTTCAACTCCAAGATAATAGTGAAGTAATCCCAAATATGTCATCTTAAAACCTACATGTAACTCCTTTTTCACCTGTGCAATATGATCATCATGGTTGCCAGTAATGATCAAATCATCTACATACATAACAAGAATTACCATATATTTTCCCTATTGTTGCACATACAAAGTATCATCAGATTCACTTCGTTGAAAACCAACTTTCTTAAGGTATTCATCCATCTTTGCATACCAAGCTCGGGGAGCTTGTTTTAATCCATATAAAGCCTTGATCAATTTGCAGACTTTATGTTCTTGTCCTTCAATTTCAAAACCTGGCAGTTGGGTCATATACACTTCCTCCTATAAATCCCCGTTGAGAAAAGCACTTTTCACATCCATTTGATGAACTTTCCATCCTTTCTGAGCGGCCAATGCAAGTGATAATCGGATGGTGTTCCATTTAGCTGTAGGAGCAAAAGTTTCCTCATAATTAATGCCTTCCTGCTGCGCAAAACCTTTTGCAACAAGTCGTGCTTTATACTTTTCAAGTTCTCCCTTCTGATTATACTTAATTTTGTAAACCCATTTGCATCCTATGGGTTTAACATTTTATGGACAATCAACAAGTTTCCAAGTGTTGTTATCAATTACTGCTTGATATTCTTCAACTATAGCCTGTTGCCATTCTTTATGTTTTACTGCTTCTTTGTATTTGGAAGGTTCAGTAAAATCATTTGCTATCAAGGAAAAATCGCCTTCACTTCTATGTGCCCTTCTGGTGCCTGTTTTATTCTGCTCATCGGGCTTTACATCTTTCAAAAGTTGAACTGCACATTTCGGTAGTTGGTGCTCACTTGTTTGTGCTTCTGTAAAATCTCCATCATTGTAAAGAGGACTAATATAAACTGATGTTCTTCGTTCAGGTGAAGAGTGTGGAGAATCACTATCAGAAGAACTGTTGTTGCTTGGATATGCGGATGAACTGCTAGAAGACCCAGATGATGTTATTGATGTAGATGGACTAGATGACTCATCTTCAAAGGAAGGAAAATCAAGTTCATACCAATTTGGTGAAGTTGGTTGACTTTGCATCTTTCCATTTCTTTTACTTCCCTTAGTTTCTAACTTGTGAAGAAGATTTCTTCAGCACTCTTACTCTCAGTTTCATCAAAAATGACATCCCTGCTCACAATGAATTTTCCATTGGTCAAAAGATGATACCCTTTCTTCTCATCAGAATAGCCAATCATTGTGCATTTTAAACTTCTTGAGTCAAGCTTAGTTCGTTTTTCTTTCGGAACTAAGTCATAACATATTGACCCAAAAACTCTAAGATGTTTAACTCAAGCTTTGAAACCAAACCAAGCTTCATAAGGTGTGATTCCGTTACAAGAAGCAATTGGAGATCTGTTTCTTAAGTAGATAGTTGTATGTATTGCTTCTGCCCAATATGTTGGACTTAACCTCTTGAAAGTTAACATGGATCTCGCCATTCCTAACAAGGTGCGATTCATTCTTTCAACTACTCCATTTTGTTGTGGAGTGTAAACATTAGTAAGATGTCGTCTTATGCCATTTTCACTGCAATAAGTTTTGAATTCATTTGAAGTGAATTCTCCCCCATTATCCATCCTAAGAGTACCTATCTTTTCTTTGACTTCATTTTCAACAAGTTGGCGAAAAATTTTAAACTTCTCAAATGCTTCTGACTTGTTCTTCAAAAAGTAAACCCAAGTCATTCTACTGAAATCATCAATGAATAGTAAGAAATATTTGCAACCACCAAATGAAGTTTGTAGTGGTCCACAAACATCACTGTGAACTAGTTGTAGCCACCTGTTTGCACGCCATGAACTTGTTGGAAAACTTTCTCGACTTTGTTTGCCATAAATGCAAGCTTCACATTTTGCATTTTCCCTTTTGAAAGTGGGGAGTCCTTTAACCATTCCTTGTTTCTGCAATTGAGAAATACTCTCAAAATTTAAATGTCCATATCTTACATGCCATAGTCATACAGGTGAAATACCTGTACTTACTGCCCCTGGAAAATCAGAATGCCTTGGAATAACTGTCCCTTTCATCCGTAACAATTTTCCATCTTCATAACCTGTCATGACTGTTTTCAAGCTCTGTTTTACTGAATTAATTTTGATTAAACCATCTTCCATAATCACCTGATGTCCTGCTTGTCAAATCGTGACTAAAGAGAGCAAATTTTTCTTAAAAGTTTGTACATACCATACATTGGAAATCATTTTTTCTCCAACGCCAGGGAGAAAAACTTTAACTGCTCCTTTTCCATAAGGAGTATGTTTTGTATCATCAGCGAGAAAAATGGAATTAAGTTGGCAATCTTGAAAATTCCAGAAAAAAATCACGTCAACAAGTCATGTGTTGAGTTGCCCCAGAATCCAAGATCTAGACATCTTCATAATCACTTCTAAGATGTGATGAAAATTGTGATGCTGGCGAGGAAGTAAAAACATATTCTGAGTTATCATCATCTTGATCATTTTCAAATTGCATTGAGTGTTGTTGAAACTTGGTAATTTTATTAAGAGATGTTCGACAATCTTCAACATAATGGCCAACTTTATTACATCTTCGACCTAAAATTTGACTTCAGTCTCTTCCTCATCCTGAAGATTGTCCTTTGCCTCTGCTTTGACTTCTACGTTGAGATTGTCCTCTACCTTGATTGCTATTTCCTTGTCCCTGAAAATTGCCTCTTCCTTGGTTGTTTCCTCTACCTTGAAAATTACTTCTTCTTGAACTGTGGCCTCTATTAAAGTTGTTTCCTCTGCTTTGGCTTCGACCTCGACTTTGTGCTGCTTGATTCTAATTGTCTCTGCCTCTGCCTCGAGAACTGTTTGTTGATGATTTACTTGTGTTGGCCTCTGTGAGAAAAACATCTTCACCAACTTTCTTCTTCTTCCCAAAGGTTTTATCATGTTGGGTCTACATTTCACAGAGCTCATCAAACTTTAGTTTCTCTAATTTCCCAGTTAATTGTAGAGTCTCCAAAAAATGCGTGTAGGAAGAAGGAAGTCCAGCAATTACAATTGTTACCACAAAACTATCATCTATTGCTAGAAACCAGCATTAATGATTTCCTGTCTAATATTCTTAAGTCTTGGGATATATTCAAGAACATCACCTCCTTCAGTCAATTTTTGTTGTAACAATTTTGATTGTAGATCAACTTTCTTTGATTCAGGCTGAGTATCAAAGAGGTCTTTAAAGGATTTCAAAGCAGACCATGCATCTGTAGCGTTTTCTATATGGACATACGTTTCATCATTCACAGAAGATTTTATAAGAGCTAAGGCTTTGGCATTCTTAACTTCCCATTTTGCTAGTGCAGCTACATCTGTGGGTTTATTCGGCTTAATACCTCCATCACATATACCCTACCATAATTCATTGTAAATGAGAGTGCTTTCAATGAGACGGTGCCATGTTTTACAAGATTTTGTGCCTTCAAGTTTGTCGGAATCAGAAAACAAATTAATCAACTTAGACATTGTAGCGTTGAAACTTCGCACCAAGAATCAGAACAAAAATGTCAAGATGGGCAACACAACACACCATGCAAAAAGCACAACCTATCGGGGCTTGGCCTTGACCCTCGTATAGTCGTTGAAGCAGGAGAAAAATGACTGAGCTTTGCACTTGGCTCTAGTCAATTTCTCAAAAATTACAAGGTAACTTTCAAAATTTGACTTTTACAATGATGCTCTTGCAAAACTTGGTAAAAAAAAGTTATCCCCCCTCAAAGTAAAATTACTTTGAGTTACACTTATCCCTTAAAAAATTACAATTAAAATCCCCTTATTACTCCAAAAATTTACAAATCACCTTATTACTCCACAAACCATAAATTCCAAAATTAAAAAATCACTAGATCTTTCAAAAAAATATATATATTCTTCCTTATCTCTCCACAAAAATTACAAACAACCGAAAAACCTTATCAATCCATTAAAATTAAAAAATATTTCCTATTTCTGGCACGCTGGCTTGTTCCTGGCAGGCTGGCTCAGGCTGGCTTGTCGTTGGCAAGCTGGCTCACACTGGCTGGCACGTTGGCTTGTTGCTGGCAGGCTGGCTCACGCTGGCTTGTTGCGTCCCCAGGGTCATTGTAAAGTAAATCTGAATAAGCACCTCTACCATGGCCATCAATCCATCATTCTCCAACGCAACTAAGTCTGTTTGTAAAATTCCATTCTGCAGCTCCCTTACAAATGTTGTGTGGTACTAACACAAATTCCTTATAGAATCGTGCCCACAGGTTGGCAGCAATTGATGCATATTCAACTTCATGAAACAATAGAGAACACAAAAAATAATGATAGCAAGCTGTTGGGATCTTCCGTTAGATGATGGGATCGATGCTGAGAAAGGTCAATACTAGCACACTTAATAACGTAAATGGTTGGATTTTTGTCTGCAAGCTAATTGGGAGACATGATTTGCTCATACCAACTTAACACTAAGGATCTCCTCCACAAGCATGCCGAACAGAAATTCACTCAGCCTTTGCAGCTATAAATCGCCAGATTCTCAACAGCGTTGACTTTTCACACTGCGCCCTCTGTTTTTATGTTGTGATTTCTCCATGACCAGTGAATTGACAAGGATATCCTTTATGCAGTCTTCTTCATAGCTTCCAATGTTACTGCTCTTTCACACGATAATTGGCGTAATTTGAATGATAGCCATTTCTCTAGACTGGGTCAACAGCTTCCACGATAGGAATCCGTTCAAGATCGACGGATTCATTCTTGATGCCGTCAAGGCTGCTGGTGGCCTTCTAATCTGGCATCAGACGCCTCCGGTTTAGGCCGTTGCAGAAAATCAAATATTTTAACGATTAGAAGGACAAATAATGAAAAGAAAAAAAATGGTTGTTACAGAAGCGGAAGCAAAAAAAAAAATTTTAATATAAACTGGTCCCACATAAACTGCGGTCCCCGGTCCAAGTCCGCTGTATCTTGCTCAGTAACAATACATGTGCTCAAGAACATACAAATTCAATACTGAAAGGACCTTAATATTCTGCAGCTTTGTATTGCATTACATAATCGTGTATCTACATCTGTTCTTCTTTGGAGCATTCGCCAATTGTTTCTCACCGTTTTTGTCTGATGAAGGAGGGCGCACAACAACATGCATTGTAATAACCCCGCCAGGAAGCTCACCCACCTACAGGAACTCTAGACTCTGCAAGTGTCTTGTTGTTCTCCAAAATCTTCCCCAATAATGGGTCAAGCATTCAATTTGACAGTACACGGTGGCAGCAGTAGTTCTTACAATTGATTTTTAGATTTAAACAAAAAAAAAAAAAAAAAAAAAAAAAAAAAAAAAAAAAAAATCTAATATCACTAAAATAATAAAATTTCTTCTCTTTTGAACAAAAATTTGACAAATTTCATGCCAATCATCCGCTGAACAATTCAATGGAGTTTTCCAAAAACTTGTAGAGCTGGAATCTCCTTTTCACATCCACTGTAGCATTACTGGAGCTCTGATACCACAATAATGGCAGAAGTGTCCTCAGACATGTAATTTTATTAATTAGAAAAAATAATTACATAATTTTATTTTGCAAGAGTTTACACCCGAACCTCCAAACACTCTTACAATGATCTATTTATAGGCTCCATGTCCTAACTACCTCTAATTATGGATCACTTATTAAATAACAAGTTTTCATTTACAATTAATGTTATTCAAACCAACTAGCTAACAAATCTCATAAAATAGAGCCTAAGATACGACACATTTGGAGAGTCATATCTAGTTACAACAATATACTAATTCTAAATAATTAAACATTCTAGAATAATGATTATTAATTTAATATCTTAAATTAATAATTATTTTATTTTAATTTTATAACCTATGATAAAATTGTATTTTTGGATCATCTAACATAGAGAGCCACGAAGAAGAAGGAGAGCCACGAGGCCACAATCTCCACCACCCAAAGTTCCAATTCTAGCTGCACTTGAAACTCCTCAAGTTTTTCCTTTAACTGAGATTGAAGAGGTACAAGCAATACCAATTTCTGAGCCTGAATCCATGGCCATTATGTCTGGAGAAAGAGAGGTTGAAGGTCCCTCTTCAGAACAAGAAGAATTCAAGAAATACTTCTATACTTTGACTGACATAGTTAAAGTCCTCTATGAAGAGAGGAACACTATAATAGTTGGAGAGAGTTCTAAACCTCCACATGGAGAAGGAAGCTCAAAGGAAAAAAAAGATGAGAAGAAGGATTCCAAAGGGAATGGTGTAAATCCACCTCCATCTCCACCATCCTCATCATATTCACCATCTACCACAACATAATCTTCCAATACCACCACTGAAACTTCCCATACTCATTCCAAAACCCCAAAAGGAAAGACTCCATTACTGAAATTGGACATAAAATTTGAACTTCCCATGTACAATGGAGAGGTGAATGCAGCAAAGTTGGAAAATTGGATTCGACAGTTGGAGGTATACTGCAAGATTCAAAACCTTCAAGAAGAGGACATAAAGATACAGTTGGTTTCACTGAGGCTGGAAGGAGCTACACTAGTTTGGTGGGAAGAAAAGACCCAAGAAGAAATGAGAATTCATGGTAATATATCCATCACTTGGGTTGAATTTGTTGTTGGCATTATGATTCAGGTGTTGTCCTTGATGGCAAACCCATTCAGGTGATAAATCAAGAAGGACGCAGGAAATATGTTCAGCAAGTGCGTCCCCGCAGGTATACCATACAAAACCCGCGTCCAGGGACGCAGGCCAGCCGTTCAGGAGGTGCGTCCGCCCAGTGCACACATTTCAAGGCAGAGAAAAGCACGTGGGGGTTTCTTGTGTGGTATCTAGCCGACGGTTTTGTGTTTCTATGGTGTCGGCTCGTGGTTTTGTTCCATGTTTTGGGGAGAAGCTTGCCTATATAAAGCAAAGGAGTTCATTTGGATTATGCACCATCTTTGTTGAATATCTTTTGGTGAGATCTAGTCCAGATCTATGAAGGCGAATCTTCTAATGGACTATGATCGCTATGGCGCACGATCAGATCTGTAGATCTGACTATTTGGGTTAGTCTTGAAGTCTTTATATCTTTCATATCTAAAGAGACGCAGGTGCAGTAAGGGTTCAGGTGCGTCCGGGACGCAGGAGCGAACCGGTTCAGGTGCGCCGGACGCAGGCGCAGAAGGGTTCAGGTGCGCCGAGACGCAGGCAGTTCAAAAGACTCAGAGCGAGGGACGCAGGCTAGCAGTTGAGCAGAGTGCGTCCGGGACGCGGGCTAGCAGTTGAACAGGGTGCGTCCAGGGACTCAGGCCAGCAGTTGAGCAGGGTGAGTCCGGGACTCAGGCTAGCAGTTGAGCAGGGTGAGTCCGGACTCAGGCTGGCAGTTGAGCAGGGTGCTTCCTTCTCTTAAAATCTTTGTTTATCATTGTTGCATCCTGGGTTTGGTCCTATTATTGTTGATCTAGTTACTACAGTTGATTGGGTGTTTCAGAAGGTTGTTTGAGCTTCAATGTTGTTGTTGTATCCAGTATGAAAATTGATGAAACGTGGTACTTAGAGGGAGAAGATTGTAGGCCGGCGCCTACGTACTAGTATCTAAGCTAGTACAAGAGCTAAAAGAAATCTTTGGAGCATTGTAGCAGGTAGTAGCCTGCGTACTAGTAAATGGATCGGCTAGTACAAGAGCAAAGGGGGTTGTAGCTCCCGTACTGGTATAAGGCTGCACCAGTACAAATATTGTAAAAGAATTTTCTTATTAAGAAGAAGATTGAGATGACTTGCAGCAGGTGGTTTTCTCCTGCATTGGGTTTCCACCTTATATCATTGTGTTCATATGTGTGCCTTGTGTGTGATGATCTACTTTATGTTACTGCATCTGTTAACTCATAATATGGTTGATAATGTCCTAATGCACTCATTCAAGATCGATTAACTTAATCTTAAGAAGTTGTGGAAGTAGCATATATGAATCTGATTATGGAATTGAAAAAGTTTTATTAATGTGATAATACTGATTCACCCCCCCCTCTCAGTATTATTTCCAACAATTGGTATCAGAGCAGGTCCTTTGATAGAAGCTTGATCGCTTGAAGGAGATCCGTGGAACAATGGGAAAGAAGCTTAAGAAGAAAACTAATAAGAAAAAGAAGTCATCTCAGAAGAACTATGACAGTGGAAGAATCGATTGGGGATTAGGCATAAGAAGCTCTTCAGATTCAGAATCAGATTCAGAGTCATTATCAGGTATGAATGTGTTATCCTCTGATGTTCCAGCTATATTTCCTTGTGAAAGAGATGAAAGTGATAGCGAAACTACTGAATTTGCTCTTATGGGTGAACAAGAAAGATATCAAATAGAGGCAGAATTTAAAAGGCTGACAGACAAAATTAGAGATCAACAAGATCTATTAAACAAAAAGGAATGTGATTTCAAAGAAGAAGCTACCAAACTAAGGGCACAACTAGAAGAAGGAAACAAGGTAAGAAAGCTACTCAAGGACAAGGAAGACCAATGTCAAAAATTGCAGCATGAAGTGACATCATTAAGAAAAGAAGTCAACGAAAGAAGCACAACCATCAAGAAACTCAAAGATAGATCCAGCTACTATGAAAATCTTGAAGCTACAATCCTCTCACTAAAAGGAGATCTTGAAGAATCAAAGAAGCAGAATACAGATCTACTCCAAGCTATTGCAAAACAAGAAAACGAAGTCACCAGCTTAAAATCTCAACTGGAATGTGCCTTCCGAGTTCGTCAAATGCAGCAGGATCTGTATGAAGAACAAGAAAAAGAGATTCTCAAACTAAGGGAACAAATGGAAGAAGGAAGGAACGCTGAAGAAGTTTTGAGAGAGAAATCTCTTGAAAAGGAAGAACAGCTTCAGGTTGAGGTAAATATCTTGAAAGGTAAACTAGAAGAAAAGGATAAGCTTTTACGATTTCAAGATAGCTCTAAAGTATTGGATGATATTCTTAGTAGTCAAAGGTCCCCTGCTATAAAGACTGGTCTTGGTTTCCATGAATCTGTTGAAGGTGAATCTAGTTCACAAGGTGAGGCAAGAAACTCAAAAAGGAAATCTAAAGTGATCAACGAAGAAGTGAAAGATCAATCTCATCATCAACCAAGGAAAGAGATTCCTCAAAGAAAATCCTTTACTCCTCCTATGAATAATGTTGAATGTTATGTATGTCATAATCTTGGACATGTTGCAGCTAGATGTAGAAGAAGAAGATTTCAAGACCATTATGCAGAAAGGTCATCTCAATCAAGGTACTTTTATGGATATTGCTTTGCTTGCAATATGTTTGGTCACAAAGCTACTGATTGTTACAGGAGGAATATGAAACATGTAAGATGTTATGCATGTAACAAGCTTGGACATATAGCCAAGGAATGCAGGAACAAAGTTTGGGCACCATATCAAAAGGAGAAAATGTCATCATCACGCTTGAAGATATGGAGGAAAAAGGAAGTACAGTCAGAAAAGGATGGCACAGTACAATGTACAGACATACCAGAATCAGAGGAAGCTGAAAGTACAGGACGCAGTGCAGTAACAGGAGACCTGCGTGCGGACGCAGGCCAGACCAAGTCCAGGTGCGTCCAGGACACAGTTCAGTAACTAAAGATCTGCGTGGGGACGCAGAGCGACTGAGGATAAGGTGCGTCCCTGAAGCAAAAGGACGCGGCGCGATAGTAATTTTGGGTGCGTCCCTGAGTAAAAATACGCGGCGCGATAGTGTTTTTGGGTGCGTCCCTGCAGCAACAGGACGCAGCGCAGCAGAAGATGAAGTGCGTACCTGTCTCAAAGCATTTATTGGCTGATTCTTCTTGATATGCATGATCAGATTTAACAGATGGCACTGGTTCAGGGGGAGCATATGTCCTGAATGCATTGTTGGCATTATGGTCCTTGGTGACAATGCTTATGATTCATCTTGCTATGGTTATGAGTTGATCACATGATCAGATTTATGGTTGATTCTCTAATGATGCTTGCATGGAGTCTTTATTTTCCTTGGCACATACATAGATGAGGTTGGCTGATTTCATGGATGATTATTCAAAGTCGCATTGTTGAAGACATGACGATGATGAGTCACTCATATGCAGCTGTTGACATGTGCATGATGCATGATTTCTTTCTTGGCACAAATGGATGAAGATTGTTGGCTAGATACAGGGATGATTATTCATACATATGTTGATTGATGTTGATACTCTCATTTGATGACTCTTGATTCATGTAGATCTGGATGGTTGTGAGCTGATGTTGACAGATACTATGGAGCAGATTATACAGTGTTGTTGATGATGTTTGTCATTTGAAAGGTCATAGCAAAACTCATGTTGTAATGGTCTATTGTAGTCATCTCTTCAGGTCATGTAACGGCCTTTGTCCCCCCACTATGCATGGGATGAAGATGTAATGTATTTGGTTTTCATATTTCTGATGTATTCCCACTTGGTTGGATGGATGATCCTTATTGTGATGGGTGATGGATGTATGTATTGAGTCTTTTGGTGATAGGAAGGTCATTTATGATATATAGAGTCATGTTCTTCTTGTAGAACATCTTTTTGCAGACCTTGCTTATAGTCAGGGGAGTTTGAGCATGAACAAGCACTATACAGCAGAGCAGACATCTCAGCCTGTTCTCAGAAAGACCATTATCAGATTGGAGCACCATGACATATACAAAGGGGGAGCTCATTCAGAGACTTCAGCAGATCTGGCTCATAGTCACAGGGAGCATGTTCGTAGGGGGAGCATACCCTTTGCCCTTGATGTCAAAGGGGGAGAATGAAGCTGAAGATTATGTGGTTGCCATCAAGTCCAAAGGGGGAGATTGTTGGCATTATGATTCAGGTGTTGTCCTTGATGGCAAACCCATTCAGGTGATAAATCAAGAAGGACGCAGGAAATATGTTCAGCAAGTGCGTCCCCGCAGGTATACCATACAAAACCCGCGTCCAGGGACGCAGGCCAGCCGTTCAGGAGGTGCGTCCGCCCAGTGCACACATTTCAAGGCAGAGAAAAGCACGTGGGGGTTTCTTGTGTGGTATCTAGCCGACGGTTTTGTGTTTCTATGGTGTCGGCTCGTGGTTTTGTTCCATGTTTTGGGGAGAAGCTTGCCTATATAAAGCAAAGGAGTTCATTTGGATTATGCACCATCTTTGTTGAATATCTTTTGGTGAGATCTAGTCCAGATCTATGAAGGCGAATCTTCTAATGGACTATGATCGCTATGGCGCACGATCAGATCTGTAGATCTGACTATTTGGGTTAGTCTTGAAGTCTTTATATCTTTCATATCTAAAGAGACGCAGGTGCAGTAAGGGTTCAGGTGCGTCCGGGACGCAGGAGCGAACCGGTTCAGGTGCGCCGGACGCAGGCGCAGAAGGGTTCAGGTGCGCCGAGACGCAGGCAGTTCAAAAGACTCAGAGCGAGGGACGCAGGCTAGCAGTTGAGCAGAGTGCGTCCAGGACGCGGGCTAGCAGTTGAACAGGGTGCGTCCAGGGACTCAGGCCAGCGGTTGAGCAGGGTGAGTCCGGGACTCAGGCTAGCAGTTGAGCAGGGTGAGTCCGGACTCAGGCTGGCAGTTGAGCAGGGTGCTTCCTTCTCTTAAAATCTTTGTTTATCATTGTTGCATCCTGGGTTTGGTCCTATTATTGTTGATCTAGTTACTACAGTTGATTGGGTGTTTCAGAAGGTTGTTTGAGTTTCAATGTTGTCATTGTATCCAGTATGAAAATTGATGAAACGTGGTACTTAGAGGGAGAAGATTGTAGGCCGGCGCCTACGTACTAGTATCTAAGCTAGTACAAGAGCTAAAAGAAATCTTTGGAGCATTGTAGCAGGTAGTAGCCTGCGTACTAGTAAATGGATCGGCTAGTACAAGAGCAAAGGGGGTTGTAGCTCCCGTACTGGTATAAGGCTGCACCAGTACAAATATTGTAAAAGAATTTTCTTATTAAGAAGAAGATTGAGATGACTTGCAGCAGGTGGTTTTCTCCTGCATTGGGTTTCCACCTTATATCATTGTGTTCATATGTGTGCCTTGTGTGTGATGATCTACTTTATGTTACTGCATCTGTTAACTCATAATATGGTTGATAATGTCCTAATGCACTCATTGAAGATCGATTAACTTAATCTTAAGAAGTTGTGGAAGTAGCATATATGAATCTGATTATGGAATTGAAAAAGTTTTATTAATGTGATAATACTGATTCACCCCCCCCTCTCAGTATTATTTCCAACATTTGTTTATGCAATTAAAAGACAGTTTTATCCTTTAGCCTATATGCAAAAATCCATTATGAGTTGGCAGAATTTTAAGCAGTTTAAAGGCCAAACAATCTAAGATTATACGTAGGAGTTTAGGAAAAGGGCTTTGTTATTAGGAGTGAATTTGAATTCCCAAGATACACTGCTGAAATATATTGGGGGTTTACATTCATATTTGAAACATGTTATCCTTATGTTTAATCTAAACAACTTAGATGAGGTATGTGTGCAAGCCACACACCGTGAATCTAGAGGAAAGAACATTCAGGAAGAGGGTAGTAAGAGGAAGCCATTCAAGGGTAAGGAGAAAGAAAAGGGTGGAAAATGGAAGGGAAAGAAGAATGCAAGTGTGAAGAAAGAAGGGGAGAAAATCACATGCAAACATTGTTCCAAAGAGGGGCATGATGAAGCCCACTGCTGGAAATTGCATCCTGAATTAAGGCCTAAGAAACAAAACAATAAGGGAAAACAAAATACGACAGCTACCACACAACATGACCTTGGTTTAGATTCTGGTGATGAGACCAAGATTTCAGCCATGGTTACAAAAGGAAAAGAAATTGTTGCAAGCACTAGTTCATCACATAGTCAAAACAACACTCCAAATGAAGAGTCAAGAATAGAGTTGTTTCATGTTAGAGTGATTTCAAATCATACAAAGATTGATGCATTATTTGATAGTGGGTCACAATCAAACTTGATTTCAGAAGACTTGGTTAAAAAACTAAACCTTGAAACTGTACCTCATCATAAGCCATATCCATTGGGTTGGATAGTAAACAATGCAAACTTACAGGTTACAAGGAAGTGTTTATTCAAGTTCGCCATTACTGAAAAGTTCATTGATGAAGTTGAGTTAGATGTAGTTCCACTTGACATCTCAGGAATCATTTTGGGTAGTCCTTATTTGTATGATAGAAAAGTAGTATTTTATCGCCATGACAAAAAATACATATTGCTCAAGAATGGGGTGGAGTACATAGTGAGAGCCCATCACAAAAAGCTGAACATTTCTTTGGTTAATGCAGGGCAGATGAAGAGACTAGTAAATGCAAGTAAAAAAAAATTGCTTCTCATGATCAAGAAAAAGAATGATATTGATTATGAATCTTTTGAAGGTTGTGATGATAAATTGAAATCTGATTTGTTTGATGTGGTAAGCAAGCATGGCGAGATGTTTCAAGAACCAAAGGGGTTACCTCCCAAGAGGGGAATTCAGCATGAGATTCAGTTGCAATAGGATGTTCCACTTCCGAACATTGGCATGTATTGCATGTATATTATGGAGAGCTTGGAAATAAAAAAGAAAATTCAAGAATTGTTGAACAAAGGTATCATACGCCCATCTACTTTGCCATGTGGTTCACCCATTGTCTTGGTGCCAAAGAAGGATGGAACTTGGCGCATGTGTGTGGATTTCCATGCACTGAACAAAATCACAGTAAAGAATCATTATCCACTCCCAAGAATTGATTATTTGCTTGATTAGTTGAGGTGTGCAAAGTATTTCACTAAGTTGGATTTACGAAGTGGTTATCATCAAGTTAGGATAGCTGAAGAAGACATCTGGAAAACTACATTTAAAACTAAACAAGGTTTGTTTGAGTGGCTTGTTATGCCTTTCGGTCTTACAAATGCTCCAACTACTTTCATGAGGGTAATGAATGGTGTGTTGAGACCATTTTTAGATTATTTTGTCATTGTCTACTTAGATGATATCCTCATATTCAGCAAGTCAAGAGATGAACATGTCATGCATGTAAACAAAGTACTTGATGTCTTGAGAAAAGAACAGTTGTTTTTAAAGATGTCAAAGTGTGAATTTGGCAAGACTTCTTTAGTGTATTTGGGACACATTGTTGGAGGAGGTGAACTGAAGATAAAACCCTCTAAGGTTGAGTTCATTCCGAATTGGCCCAAGCCCAATACAGTTATAGAGGTAAGAAGCTTTTTAGGGGCAGCACAATATTGGAGAAAGTTATTGCTAACTTTTCTTCCATTACAACTCCATTACATGCATTGACAAGTGTCAAGAAAGTCTTCCATTGGGGAGATGTACAGCAGAAAGAATTTGATGCTTTGAAGAAAAAGATAAGTTCAGCACCAGTATTGGCACTTCCGGATCTTAGACAGCCATTCGAGATTCAAACGGATGCAAGCGATTATGCCATGGGAGAAGTTCTATTGCAGCATGGTAAGCCCATTTCATTTCATTCTAAAATATTTAATGGAGTTGTAACTAACTATCCCACATATGACAAAGAACTTTATGCATTGGTACAAAGTGTTAAGAAATGGAAGCACTATTTGATGGGGAAGGAGACCATCATCCATACTGACCATCAACCATTGCAGTATTTACAGTCACAATCAAAGTTGTAGCAGTCACGACATTTCAGATGGATGGGTTTTATACAACAATTTCATTTGGTTATCAGGTATAAAAAGGGAATCTACAATAATGTAGCTGATATGCTTTCAAAGCCTATTGTAAATTCATTTATTATACTCAAGCATAATCCTGTTTTGCATGAAAGTTACATAGAACAATATGCAAATGATAGTGACTTTTAGGAAGTATATGCAAGCTTGAGTCAAGGAAATCAAATTGAAGAGATGGATTATCATGTACAGAACAATTTGTTGTATCACTTGGGCAAGTTGTGTATTCCACGGAGAGAAAGAAACAATATCACAAGGGAGGCGCACACTTCATTAATTGTTGGATACTTTGGTGTAGGCAAGACAGTAGTGAATCTTCAAAGGTATTGTTATTGGCCACGCATGTTGGATAATGTTTCTTGTTTTATAAGAGGATGTTCTTTATGTGCTACAAGTAAGCCTAGAAATAGGAAACTTGGTTTATACACTCCACTTCCAGTACCTTCACGTCCATGGGAGAGTATCTCAATGGATTTTGTAGGAGGTCTTCCATTGTCAAGGAAAGGTCATGATTACTTGTATGTAGTTGTAGACAGGTTCAGCAAAATGTGCATACTAACACCATGTAAAAAGAAAATTACAATTGAACAAACAGCTCATCTTTTCTTCCAAAACATTTGGGTTCATTTTGGTCTTCCTACTTCTATTGTAAGTGATCGAGATTCTCGATTTGTTGGGAATTTTGGTCAAATTTGTGGGATATGATGGACACAAAGTTGAATAAGAGTACAACCTTTCATCCACAAACAGATGGAAAAATCGAGGTGGTCAATAGAATAGTTATTCATATTCTTAGAGGATATTGAAACAAACATCCCAAGTTGTGGGATGAACAATTGCATTACATACAACATGCATACAACAGGGCAAAGCATTCTTCCACAAACACATCGCCATTTGAGGCATGTTATGGATACTTGCCAAGATCACCATTGGACTTCATATTTGAGAAAGATGTTGCTATCGATGGTCATAGTGGCATTGATAAGGAAAGGAAGTTCATAGAGAAAATTCAATTGATACATCATACAATGCAAGAACAGCTTGAGAAAAGTCAAATCAACTACAAGACAAGGCATGAAAAACACCAGGTTGATCACAAATTTCAAGTTGGCGATGAAGTTTGGTTATATATTAGCAAAGAGAGACTTCAAGGGGAAGGTAAAAAGCTTAAACCAATCTGTTATGGTCCTTTTAAAATTCTAGAAAAGATTGGTAACAATGCATTTAAGCTTGATTTTCCTCCTTATATGCAAATATACTCTATTGTTAATGTTGAGAATTTGAGATTATTTGAGCCTCCTTTGATTGATGATTAAGGAGAGCATGTTCAGCTGCCATCAATAGATGATTTCTCGCCAGAATATCTAGATGAGCTTCAACAAGATCTCATACTTGACAAAAGAACCAAGACTTCAAAGAGAGGGGATGTTGAATACCTTAGAGTGGGACTCAAGGGACAAAAGCCTTCTCAAGACAAATGGTTGTAGATCGAGAAGGTGAGGGAGTTGTACCCTCACCTGCTAAACAATTGATAGTATCTTTTGGGGTCCAAAAGGCTTCTAGTGGGGAGGAATGATCAGGTGCTCAATATTTAGCTCAAAAATAAAAGTTCTCAGATTGACTCGAAACCTGTACGAATGAGTCTATCTCATCAAGATGATCGCAACGCAATTCGTTTCACTAAAAACCGAGTCTGGATGAAGGAGAAAAGGCTCGCTGTTCGTTTTTATAAACAACTAAAAAAATTGCAGAACAGGACAGAATGATGACATCGCAATACAGTCAGCATGATGGGAAGCTTTTTCAGTTTTTGCCCAATGAGGTTGTGACAAGTGTCACTTTAGGATTCACCAATTTGGTTGTGTGAAGATGAAATTGCCCAATCTCCCCCAAGGTGGAATTATGGGTTCATGATGAATATTATGTGGAAATTGTCTTTTAGAAATATATATATATATATATATATATATATATATATATATATATATCAGCATTATATAATTTCAAGGATTCTCGACCTTGAATACTCGGCTCTGCAACCTGCGATCCGCACTTCGCGGGTTCTGAAGACTGCGATCCCGCTCGCTCTCAGAGATCACTGATCCCTGCGGAAGAGCCCGCAGAGGGCTAGACTTCGAACTGCGGCCGACCGCCGAGGGCTGGACTTCAAACTGCGGCCGATCTGGTTGGATCTACTGGCTCCCCATGGAGGAGCTGACTCCCCCCCAGGGGTCTTCCCGTCCTCCTCCACCTTCTGCTACTGAGGCCTTCAGATCCTTGTTGGCCTCTCTGCCCAAGAAGAAACATGTGGAAGCAGCCAAGTTCGTGAAAAAGCTAGAAGATATCCCCAAGATCGCCCTTCCGCCTGAAGGTCCGATTCAGGTAGCCTTATCACTGGCAGATCATGCTCTGGTCGGTCAGTTTACAGGTCTTTGGCCTTCCCTGAAAGCAACGGAGAACTGGGTTGCTAGGAACTGGGCTCCTCTGATAAAGAATAAGGTAACCTCTTACTTCCTCAGAAGAGGATACTTCTTATTTGAATTTTCTGAGAAAGAGGACAAGGATCTCATTTTCAGGAATGGCCCCTACTTCATGGGCCCTCAAGGCCTGTATCTAAATAAATGGACGCCAGACTTCGATCCGGCGGTAGATGTGCCCTCAGCGGTCCCGGTGTGGGTAAGACTCCCCAATCTTCCCGTACACTGCTGGAACTGGGACTCTTTGAAACATATAGGAAACACTCTTGGGAAATTTATAGACAAGGCCAATAGCAAAGACCAGTACGATTGCGCCAGAATTTGTGTGGAGGTAGATCTGGAGGTAGGGTTACCTGAAGCCATCAAAATTATTGTAGGTCCCTGGACGCATGTACAGAAACTGGACTATGAACAGCTGTCGTTCAAATGCCGGAAGTGCCATGTCTACGGCCACTTCGCCAGAGACTACCCGTCCAAAGGGGTAGAAGAGAAAGGGAAGGAAGAAGGATGGCAATAGGCAAAGCAGCCAAAAACTACACACAGGAAGAATGCAAATGCAAATGCTAGAGCTCCCCAAGCGGAGCCTGCTCAAAAACCACCCATGGAAAGCCAAGGGAACAAATTTGAGATCCTTGGATCTGAAATCATGAACACGCAGGAGACAGAAATCCAGAAGGAGATCTCCCCTTCCAAATCCAAAAGTGTACCAGAGAGATCCAAAGAGAAGATGTCAGAAGAAGAAGAGGAAACCCAAGAGTCCGAGGAATCGGAGGAAGAAGGGGAAATAGGTGAATCACAGTCTACCCCTAGAAGATCTACAAGAGGGCACATGTCAGCAAAGGAAAAGAGAGACCAAGAAACATACAAAGACAAGCTTCAGGGTAGCCAACCAACGCTAGAGAAACTCCTAGCAAAAACCCCGAAGATGAAGAGGATCCAAACCCAGAGCTCCAAAGGAGCTCACCATAGCAAAAGTAAATAATGAAGATAGTCTCCTGGAATTGTAGGGGAATGGGCACCAAAGTTAAAGAAGAAGCAATGAATAGTTTAATAAGACTGGAAGCCCTGGACATTCTTCTCATCCAGGAGACTAAAATGGAGGATTCAACCTTCCTCCAGACAAGCAAAAAATTTTGGAAAAAAGACGGAGCACAAGCAACCTCTGCCCGTGGAGCATCGGGAGGACTTGGGTCACTCTGGAATCCAAATAAGTTCTCTCTAATCTCTGAGTCCTTGAACACTCATTGGATTATGTTAAAAATGCAACACTTAGAATCTAAAGAAATTATTTGCCTGTTCAATGTATATGCTCCTAACAATGCAGGTGAGAAAAAACTATGCTGGGATTCCATCAAAAGCTTGGCAGATCTAGAAAATCTGGAGAATATAATCATAGCCGGAGACCTCAACCTCACCCTCCTCTCGTCATAAAAAAGGGGAGGCAGTATTGTCAGGGATCCGGCAAGAGAATTAGTGGAAGACCTCATGCAAGACTGGGATCTGATAGACATTAAGCCGACCACTGGTAAGTTCACGTGGTCAAACAAAAGAGTAGGCCCGGGTCACATAGCGGCAAGACTCGACAGATTTTTGGTGCAAAGCTCCTTTCTACTTCTTGGACTAGAAGCTAGAATGCGCATTCTTCATAGTAGTGTATCAGATCATAAACCTATCAGCCTAGAGCTGCTGGCAACAAAGGATCTGGGGCCTATTCCTTTCAGATTCAGCTCTCTCTGGCTTAAAGAGACAGACTTCATGGAAAAGGTCAGAGACTGCTGGAAAGACCCAGTCAAGGGATCAACCTTCTTTGTTTGGGAGGAGAAACTCAGAAGAGTTAAAATCATGTTAAAAAATTGGGCCAAGACCTTGCCCAACCCTACTACAGAAAGGAAAAAAACTCAAATCGCTCTAGAAAGGCAGCACCTCCATCTTGAAACAGTTGAAATCACTAAAGATGAGTTGGAAAAGGATGCCAAGCTTCAGCAAAGTTTTCATAAGGCATGTCTAGCAGAAGAAGAATATTGGAGGCTCAAGTCCAGAAGTCTCTGGCTCAAATCTGGGGATAGAAACTCCTCCTTCTTTCATAAGCAAGCCCAGGCCAGGAAAGGACGTAATTCCATCACGGAAATAAAAGAAGAAAACAGAGTGCTGAAGGACTTTACAGACATAAAAAAGGCAGCCTCAACTCACTTTGAGAAGCTGTATAGAGAAGACCTAGGAGCTGAGCAAAACGGCATTCTGCTAGATGTTGTCCCTAGCCTTATCACCTCCAAAATGAATCAGGCACTTGAAAGCAAAATCACACAAAAGGAAATCAAGGAGGCTCTCTTCGCAATGGATCCCGACAAAGCTCCGGGACCGGACGGCTTTACACCTAGATTTCTCCAAACCTGTTGGCAGATTGTGGAGAAGGAGCTCTGCAAAATGATCCAGAAGTCCCAAGACTGTCAGAAGATTGGAGGCTGCACAAATTCAGCCTTTCTCGCCCTCATTCCCAAAGAGAAAGGAGAAAACTCTTTCAGCAGATTCCGCCCAATTTCCCTATGCAATATTGGGTATAAAGTGATAACTAAAGTGATAGCTAACAGGTTGAAAAGAATTCTCCCTAAAATCATCTCGGATAACCAAGGTGGATTTATTCAAGGCAGGCAGCTGGTGGACAATTTCGTGCTGGTTCAAGAGGCGATTCATTCCAGCCTACACCGAAAGGAAAGAGGTATGGTCATTAAATTAGATCTAGCAAATGCTTTTGATCGTGTTAGACATAGGTTTTTGTTTGATGTGTTGCATAAACTGGGGTTTGGGCACAATTTCATTAAGTGGATCAGAGCATGTATTTCGGAACCTTGGATTGCCCCCCTGGTGAATGGTAGGGCTGTAGATTTTTTCAAAGCCTCTAGAGGACTGAGGCAGGGGTGTCCCCTTTCACCCCTCCTATTCGTCCTTCAGGCCTCTGTCCTCAGCTTTTATCTAGACAAAAAGCAGCAAGATCAAGACATTGTTGGGTTGTGCATTGCAAGAGGGGTTAAAAGCATCAACCACGCCCTCTTTGCAGATGATACACTTTTGCTGGGCGCAGCTTATCCTCATTCAGCTATCAAATTCAAAGAAGTTCTGGATGACTACTGTAAGGTCTCAGGCAGTGTACTAAACAACGAAAAATGTCATATCTACTGCTGGAATACCCCTGCTTCAACTGTAAGCTCCATTGCCAGATGCCTCGGATTTGCAGCCTCATCCTCTTGGTCCTCATTTAAATATCTTGGTCTACCCATCTTTCACAAGAGGGCCTGGAGCAAAGACTGGTATCCTCAGTTAGACAAATTCAAAGCAAAAATGCAAGCCTGGGGATCCTCATGGCTCAACATTGCCGGAAAATCAGTGCTTATTAAAGCAGTGCTCAGCAGCCTTTCGATTTTCAAGTTCTCTGTCCTCTTGGCACCTGTGGGAATCATCAAAAGGATGGAGGAACTGATCAGACAGTTTTTCTGGAAAGGAGGCAAACAAAATGAAAAGAAATTTTCCTTAGTCAATTGGGAAATAGTTACCAGACCAATCCATGAGGGAGGACTGAACTTCAAAGATCTCAGAGCTCAAAATCTAGCCATGGGAGCCAAATTGATCTGGAAAATCATAGCTCCTAAACCAGGTTGGGTACAGGTTGCATTGTGGAAGAAATACTTCAGAGGAATGAGACTCAGATGCCTGGAGCAGCCTAAAAACCAATTCAGAACCCCTTTCAGCATGTTCATCAATAGAATTGGCCCACTGATTAGAAATCACTCCTTCTGGATACCAGGAAATGGAAAGAATATCCAGCTGTGGAAGGATAGTATTCTAAACAGACCTCCGATAGCAGATTCTAGAGAAACGGAGGAGTTGAAACACTGGATGTCTACAGCGAATATGAACACTCTGTGGGACATATCGAGTTGGAAGGACGATGCGTGGGCGGGATGGAAACAACCCCCAGTTCCTCCCGCCTTGCAATCTGAGCTGAGAACTCTCATCACCAATCTACACGGGCTGGCACCTATACATGCGCGCAGGCTGGATGCAAGAGGATGGGGATCAAAGCGGGTAGGCTACACTGTAGCTCAGGGCTACGCAAAATGCCTGGAACAACCCAACGTGCCTCCCAACCCTGCTCTGTGGGTAGGCATATGGAAAATCGCCTCAATTCCAAAAGTCGATTATTTCTGTTGGCTCCTCTGCCATCAAAAAATCCTCACAGAAGACAGGCTTCAAAAAAGGGGTATTCATGGACCCTCTAGATGCATGCTCTGCAAGGAAAACTCAGAATCTGCCTTCCATCTCATGATCGAGTGCAAGTTTGCAGTCTCCACATGGCAGGAGCTTCTTGTTGACTGGAATTACAAATTCATCTTCCCCTCCTCAGTTTCGGAGCTGTTCGCGGGCTGGATAGCCAGATATCCAGGTCCAACTCCAAAAAATAAAACAATCAGGGCAGCGTGGAGCGCTCTGCCTAAATTCATCAGCTGGAAAGGAATAGAAGGATATTCCGGAATAAGGAACAGGATTACAGACTAGTTGTCAACTCAGTGAAAAGCCAACTAGTCGAGTGGCTGGTAGACAAAGGAGATGACTCAAATTTAAGCCAGCAGGACAGAGATTTGGGAACCGCCCTCAACTTCAAGTTCCAAAATTCGCACAGCTCTCCTCCTACCCTCAAAAAATGGCAAATCAGGAAAAACGAAGAAGAATTTAAGGCCTGGTTATCCAATCAACCGCTTCCCTCTCTCTTCTTTGATGGGGCAGCTAAAGGGAACCCAGGAATTGCTGGAGCAGGTGGGCTCATCATTACCCCAGGAGACACTACTTCGCATAGATTTGCTTGGGGATTAGGCCATTCCTCAAGCATACAAGCTGAAGCAATGGCCCTTTTTCAAGGAATCAAAATCCTCAAAGAACTGGGCCTTGAGGAGGCAAATGTTTTTGGAGACTCCCAGGTTATCATTAAAGCAGTGGTAAGCAATTCTAATCCAGAGGACCTACAACTAGCAAGGATAATTACGAGGATCAAAGGCATTACAAAGTCCCTAAATCTGAATTACTTTCATGTTTTGAGATCAAACAATAAAGAAGCGGACATTGAGGCAAACAAGGCAGTTCAGTTAGAGGCCGGTAATATTCTCAGAGACAAGGAGATCCATTGGGAACCAATCCCTTAAAGAGCCATGTTTTATTGCATTCTTTTGCTCCAGTTTGTTTGTATCTTTCAGCTCGGGAAATTAGCAGTAGAAGTGCAATTTACTAAATGTAAAAAGAGGAATCTGTTAAGAGTAGGAGTAATATTCCTCTTGTGGGAAAGCCGTGCAGAAATCTGCTCCTCCTTTTGTAACCGAATTTGTGGCTTTCAGCCATTCAGTTAATGAAAATCCCATAACCGTTCTTGTTAAAAAAAACATTATATAATTTTGAATATATTCAAAGGGCATCGAAATATTTAAGTGGTAATGTTTTATTTGGTGGGAAAAATGTATTAAGGGACGGGTGGAGGGCGAGTCAAACCTGTGACCTGCCCCTCCCAACTCCATTGCAATACCATTGAACCAGTGGCATATTTGTAAACGGTGGCCCCAAACATTGTATTTAATCCTACAGCAATGCTGACGGCGGACGGAGGGAGCCAGCCCTGTGGGCCAACCCCCTCACCATATGACCACACAATGTAAACCATGGCCAACGCTAAAGGATAAGCACGCTTAGATCCTCGCTAATCCAATTTTAATTTAATTAATCCGTTTTTAAGTTGGTGGCAATTTTGGAGGCACATCAATTTCGGCGAGATTGCCAATTTTGGCGGTGCTAACTGGAGTCTTCTCCAGTTTTAGTAGGGTTTCCTAGGGAAACATTGAATGAAGCATATCTTGAGCAATTTTCGACCAAATTGAGCTCAAAAATAGGTGTTCTTGGCTAATTTGGATATTTTGAACACATTGGTATAGGTATCAGGATCCATAGAGCTTTGTAAACATCATTTTTTTCCCACATTGAGCTAATACAGAGGCCCAAGCCATGGAAGTTGGACCAAGGAGATGTAGCCCGGGAGGGGTTAACTCCTTCATCAAAACACTGATTTAATGTGTCTCTTTGATGGTTTGTTGCATTGTACATGTTTGTTATTCAGTGTTTGTTTCTTAAGCTATTTTTCTCATGAATGCCTTTTTAAACTTAAGGAAATTTACCTGATTGTATGCACAAACATCTAATTAAACCTCGGCACAAGAAGCAATAAGCATGCACAAATTTATAAATTTGTAATTGTTATTAGCACAACAAAAGTAATCATACAAAAACAGATCAGTTGGAAAGTGCAACACTCATTTGGTGGGAGGCCAAAACTCAAGAGGACATGAAGAAAAGTGGTAAGATTTTATCCTCTTGGAATGATTTTGTTGTTGCAATAAGAAGACAATTTTATCCATTAGCATACATGCAAAAAACTATAATGGATTGGCAAAACTTTAAACAAGCTAAAGGTAAAAATTTGCAAAGCTACACTCAAGAATTTTGCAAAGCTACACTCAAGGAAAAGAGCTTTCATTTTGGGTATAGATTTTTCCTCCCAAGACACTTTACTGAAATACATTGGAGGATTACATAGTTATTTGAGACACACAATTCTCATGTTTAACCCTACAAAACTAGATGAAGTTTGTGTACAGGAAACTCATTTAGAAGTAAGAGGGAAGAATGTTTCTGAAGAAACTAGTGAGAATTCATTTAAGTCTAGAGACAAAGGAAAAGGGAAGTTCAAAGGAAAGGATAAAAAGAATGCTTCAATCAAGAAGGAGGGAGAAAAAATCACATGTAAACATTGTTCAAAAGAAGGCCATGATGAAGATCTAGGATCTAGGATCTGATTTAAGATCTAGGATTTGATCTAAGAGATGAAACAAAAATCATAGCCATGGGATTGAAAGGTAAGGATTCTATTGCAAGTACTAGTTCTTCTAGCAAGCCCATTGAAACTCAAAATGAAAGAGAAAGAATAGAGATTTTCCATATTAGAGTCATCACAAAACATAACAAAGTAGATACTTTGTTTGATAGTGGATCACAAGAAAACCTTATTTCAAAAGACATTGTCAAGAAACTAAATTTGGAAACCATTCCTCATCCTAAACCTTATCCTTTGGGTTGGGTATGCGACAATGCAAAATTGCAAGTGACAAGAAAATGTATACTTAAATTCGCCATCACTGCAAATTTTATTGATGAGGTAGAACTTGATGTAGTACCACTTGACATTTGTGAGATTGTTTTGGGAAGCCCATACTTATATGACAGGAAAGCCATCTTTCATCACCATGAGAACAAGTATCATTTGTTTAAAAATGGGATTGAGTATATTGTTAGAGCACATCGCAAGAAGTTGAATTTGTCTCTTGTGAATGTTGGACAAATGAAGAGGTTTGTTAATGCTAGTCAGAATTTTGCATTGTTAATGATTAAACATAAAGATGTTAAGGAATCTGAAGCCTTCCAAGGATGTGATGCAAGATTAAAATATAATTTAGTTGAAGTTTCTAACACATGTGATAATATGTTTCATGAATCTAACATGTTGGCTTCTAAAAGAGGAAAACAACATGAAATTCATTTGCAACAGGATGCATCACTTTTGAACATTGATATGAACAAGATGCCAGTGTTATAGAATGTAGGTGATCCGAATGGATCCTAGAACACTCTCTAAGTTTTCATGAACTCTTTAAAAATCATGCCAAAGATTCAAAGTCTTATAAAGATCAAGCTATCAGGAGGAATCCTCAGACAGTTGCAATGGCGATCAGCGCGGATCAACGAGGGCCGTCGATCTAGCGCGCAAAGTGGCAGACCATGGTAACGCGCGCTGACACCAACCAGCAAATGCAGGGACAAATTTAAGTAGTGGAGGTAGTTTCTGATATGTAATTAGCGACAATTTTCTAATCACATATCGCAAGGCAAACCTCTCAGTGAAGAGAAGCCCCGAGCACCCGGACCCGAAATAATTATAAAACGCGGAAAATATTGTTTCGGTTCCGTCGAAGCAGGATTCCACAAAACCGGCAGGATATCGAATGGGCTTCGAGCGATAAGCAGTTTCGACCGAGTTCTGCCCGATGCCATATAGTGATTGCCACGCGTCCTGGTGGGGAGAGAGAGAACCGCTCACATCGGACGGGTAAACATCATGCTACTTAGCCGCCCGATATGAACGATGACTGTAGGATCTGGGGTCCCCAAATCAACGATGGAGACGCAATCCGATGGACGACCAGATTTGATGAGATTATAAAGCAAGATCACATAGGATTTGAAGTCCGATATGGATGATGCATTGGCAGAAGGTCGTGTTTCGTGGGAATTCTTGGAGTTAACGGAAAAATAGTCATTTCAAATATGTCCAAGAGAAATGGCACTCATCCGTTATGAAATAGGTGGCCACCTCCCTTGTGAGGCTTTATACAGTGACTAATTACGCAGGACAGAGGGATTCAAACGGACAGAGGCAGGGGAACCGGAAAGCCGGGAAGCGGAAACGAACAGTCAGGACGCAGATTGGCTCCAAAGCCACAAACTATCAAAGAGAGAAGTAGAGCAGTAAGCAGTAGGCAGTGAGTCGAAAGTAGAGAGAAGAAGTCGCGCTGACCTGTAGAGGCAAAGGCAGCATCGAGCCAGAGTTAGGACAGAGACAGAGAGAGTTAGAGAGTTTGTATACTCCAGAGAAGGCTTGAGAGGTTCAAGCGCACTCCTCTGTAATGCCTGTCATGTATTGAGTCTCAGATTGGGCTCATACTACTATGACCAATAGAGGTCAAGAGTTAGTAAGGAGAGTTTGTGTACTCCAGAGACTTGGGGGATCCAAGTACAATCTTGCTGATTTATACCTATTCAGTGAGACTCAAATTGAGCTCACTATTGTAAAAAATATGCTTTGAAAACGTAATAGAGAGGCCACCACTGAAGGTTGGACCAGGAGACGTAGCCCAGGAGTATTGGGTGAACTCCTTATTAAACTTGTTGTGTTTATATGTGTTGCTTATTATGTTTTCTTTAACTGCTTCATTGCATGTGTATTTCACAATCTTATCGATCTGTTGCACAAAATAACATAGGCACATCCATGCACATGAGTTTGTAATACCTTATTGTTTGTCTTAGATCAATTACAGATCAAGTGGTATCAGAGCTTTAGGTTGCTAAGGTTAGACAAGCTTGTGCTGGATTTTTTTTGTTGAATGCTAACTAGGACAAGGCTTAAATTAGGAGAAGGAGATTTGGTTGAAGCTAACCCAGAAATTGGAAGAGTCTACCCTAGGAGGAAAATGGCAGAAGAAATTCCCTTGGAATCAGACTCCCAGTTCATGGACAGTTTCATGACCATGAGAGCCATGGTAAAAGAATGTATAGAGAATTTAAGAAAGGTAGAGGTGAATATTCTTCAACCTCCAAACAAGATAATGGAGTAGAACAACTTCTTCTAGTTTCCCACCCAGAAGGAAAAGGAAAAGAAGAAAATCCCTCTCCACCATCTCCTTCATCATCATCTTCTTCACATAAAGAAATCCCTGAAAAGAAAAAGAAGAAACCTTCTTTGATTAAATTAGATGTGAAGTTTGATTTTCCAGTTTATGACAGAGAATTGAATGCAGAAAAGCTAGATAACTGGATTAGATAGATTGATGTATATTGCAGAGTGCAGAACATCAATTCGGAAAGGATAAAGATTCATATGGCTAGCCTACACCTTGGGGGAACTGCCCTAGTATGGTGGAAAGGTAGAACACAAGCTGATTTGAAGAAGCATGGTAAAATTCTTTCTACCTAGAATGAATTTATTTCTGCCATTTAGAAACAATTCTATCCACTAGCTTATATGCAGCAAGCCATGATGAGTTGGCAAACTCTTCACCAATTAAAAGGGAAAAGTGTACAAAGCTACACCCAAGAATTTAGAAAAAGAGCTTTGATTCTAGGCATGTCTTTAGACTCACCTGAAACTTTGTTGAAGTATATAGGTGGTCTAAATAGCTATTTAAATCACACCATTCTCATGTTTAATCCTACTAGCATAGATGAGGTATCTGTTCAGGCTACACATCTAGAGGCTAGAGGCAAGAATGTGAACCCAGAAGTTGGGGGATCATCAAAACCCACTGCAAGCAAGAACAAGGAAAAGAGAAAGCAGAAATGGAAAGAGAGGAAGACAAATGTTGTACAAAAGACCAAACCTTCATGCACTCACTGCAAGAAGGATGGGCATGATGATGAACATTGTTGGATTCTGCATCCGGAGCTGAGGCCCAAGAAGTTCGATGGCAAAAAGAAGAAGACTGTTGCAACTATTCAGAAGGATTTAGGGTCAAACTCAGGGGATGAAACAATAATCACAGCCACAGGTATAAAAGGTAAAAATTTTGAAGCATCTACTAGTAATTTTGCGCAATCTACTGATAATGAAGAAAATGAGAGGAAAAGACATGAGATTTTTCATATTAGAGTTATTTCCAAGCATCAAAAGATTGATACTTTGTTTGATAGTGGCTCACAAGTAAACTTTATTTCTGAAGCAATTGTAAATAAGCTGGGATTACTAACCACAATTCACAAGAAGCCATATCCATTGGGTTGGTTATATGATAAAGCAAAGCTACAAGTGACTAGACAATGTAAACTTAGGTTTTCTTTTGGGTCAGCATTTTTAGATGAGGTTGAGTTAGATATAGTTCCCTTGGATATATGTGGAATTGTTTTAGGAAGTCCTTACTTGCATGATAGAAAAGTCATTTTCTATAGAGCTGAAAACAAGTATCAACTCGTTAAATATGGAATCGAATATATTGTAAGAGCTCATAAACTCAATAATAATTATACTCTCATAAACTCAGGGCAGATGAAAAGAATTGTAAACTCATGCAAACAATTTTTACTGATGGTTGTAAAGGAAAAGAAACCTGATAAAACCAATGTATTTGAAGGTTGTAATGCTAAACAGCAAGCTGATTTAGATAAGGTTGTTTCTGAATATGATATGCTATTTCACGAACCTAAAGGTCTGCCACCCAAAAAGGAAATAGTACATGATATTAATTTGCAGCAAGATGCTCCATTGCTTAACATCGGAATGTACAGGTTGTCCGCTTTAGAGAATGCAGAAATCAAGAAGTAGGTACAGGAGCTGCTTGAGAAAGGATTCATAAGACCTAGCACATCACCATGTGGGTCTCCAATTGTCTTGGTGAGAAAGAAAGATGGCTCATGGAGAATGTGCATTGATTACCAAGCACTGAATAAGATAATGATAAAAAAATCGTTATCCCCTTCCTCACATAGATGATCTATTAGATCAGTTGAAAGAAGCTATTTACTTTTCCAAGTTGGACTTGCATAGTGGCTACCATCAGGTCAAAGTTGCAGAGCAAGATGCATGGAAGACTGCTTACAAAACAAAGCACGGATTGTATGAGTGGTTAGTTATGCCTTTTGGCTTAATTAATGCTCCTGCTACTTTCATGAGAGTAATGAATGATGTACTCAGGCCTTTTATCGATCATTTTGTCATTGTATATCTAGATGACATTCTTATATTTAGTAAAACATGGGAAGAACATTTGAAGCATGTAAAGCAGACTCTAGATGTTTTGAAAAGAGAAAATCTTTATGTTAAGCTATCAAAATGTGAATTTGGCAAAACATCTCTGAATTATTTGGGTCATATTGTAGGGGGTGGTGAATTGAAGATAGATCCCTCTAAGGTTGCATTCATTGTAAACTGGCCTAAACCCAAATCTGCTACAGAAGTTAGAAGCTTCCTAGGAGCAGCACAGTATTGGAGAAAGTTTATTGCTAACTTTTCCTTGATTGCAGCTCCCTTACATGCTTTAACAGGATTGAACAAGGTGTTTCAGTGGGGAGGCAAATAGCAGAAAGCCTTCAACACCTTAAAAGAAAAGATTAGTACAGCACTAGTACTAGCACTGCCCGATCTTCAAAGACCCTTTGAGATTGAAATGGATGCCAATGACTATGCCATGGGAGTAGTGTTGATGCAGCATGGTAAACCCATATGTTATCATTCTGAGACATTTAATTCTGCAGTAGTTAATTATCCCACATATGATAAAGAATTGTATGCATTAGTACAGAGTGTGAAAAAGTGGAAACATTATCTAATGGGAAAAGAGACAGTTATACATACTGATCATCAACCACTTCAATATTTACACTCACAAACTAAGTTGCAGCAATCAAGACACTATAGGTGGATGGGTTTTCTACAACAGTTTCATCTTGTCATCAGATATAAGAAAGGCATACACAATAAAGTTGCAGATATGTTGTCCAAACCAATCATAAATGCATCTACTATACTTAAGCATAACTCAATATTGCATGAAAGCTACATTGAACAATATGCTCAAGATGTAGATTTTAAAGATGTATATGCAACTTTAAGTCATGGAAAACAAGTAGAAGAATTGGATTATCATGTTAAGGACCAACTCTTGTATCATTTTGGAAAGTTATGCATTCCTCAAACCGAAAGAGTAAAGATAATTCGAGAAGCACACACTTCTCTAATATCAGGTCACTTTGGGGTAAGTAAAACAGTTGCACCGTTGCAAATATTTTGTTATTGGCCAAAAATAAATGAAACAGTTTCTAGATATGTAAGAGGGTGCACCATGTCTGCTAAAATCAAGCCCAGCAATAGAAAACTAGGCTTGTACACTCCACTACCAGTTCCTTCTCATCCTTGGGAAAGTGTTTCCATGGACTTTGTTGGGGGACTGCCTAAATCTAGAAAAGGTCATGACTATTTATATGTTATTGTGGATAGGTTCAGCAAAATGTGTATTTTAATACCCTGTAACAAACAGATTACAGCTAAACAAACAGCAAAGTTGTTCTTTTAGCATGTATGGGTTCATTTTGGATTACCCACTTCCATTGTATCTAATCGAGATTCTTGATTTGTTGGGAAGTTTTGGTCAAGTCTGTGGGAATTGATGGACACCAGACTGAAGAAGAGCACAGCCTTTCATCCACAAACAAATGGCCAAATAGAGGTGGTCAACCAGACAGTGATCCAGCTGCTCAGAGGCTATTGTAGCAAGCATCCCAAGCTTTGGGATGAACATTTGTGTTATGTGCAACATGCTTACAACCGGGCTAAACATTCTTCTACACGGAGATCTCCTTTTGAGACTTGTTTTGGTTTCACACCAAGGTCTCCTTTGGATTTTGTCTTTGGTAAAGACATAGCGGTTGATGGACACAACGATGTGGACAAAGCAACCAAGTTCATTGAATAAATCCAAGAAATTCACCAGGCAGTACAAGAACAGCTGGAAAAGAGCCAAGCCAAGTACAAGGCAAGGCATGATAAGCATCAGATTGAGCATAGTTTCCAAGTTGGTGATCAAGTCTGGTTGTATATCAGCAAAGACAGAATGCAAGGTGAAGGTAATAAGTTGAAGCTAATAAGGTATGGACCTTTCAATATACTTGAGAAAATCGATGGGAATGCTTTTCGCCTTGATTTGCCAGCTTACATGCACATCTATTTAGTAGTTAATGCAGAAAGCTTGACACTGTTGAACCTTCATTGATTGAAGATCTCGAAGAGCAGAGTTAGTTGCCTTCTATTGATGATCTATTACCTGAATATCTCAATGAATTGCAAGAAGTCACAGTTCTGGAGAAGAAGGTGAGAACTACACGTAGAGGGGATGTTGAGTACCTCAGGATTAGACTCAAAGGTTCAAAACCAAGCAGTGCAAGATGGATAGAAATTGGGCAAGCGAGGAATCTATATCCTCACTTGATTGATGCTTAAAAACCAACTTTTGGTGGTCCAAAAGTTTTTTCAGTGGGAAGGCGTGATCCGAATGGATCCTAGAACACTCTCTAAGTTTTCATGAACTCTTTAAAAATCATGCCAAAGATTCAAAGTCTTATAAAGATCAAGCTATCGAGAGGAATCCTCAGACAGTTGCAATGGCAATCAGCACAGATCAACAAGGGTTGTTGATCTAGCGCGCAGAGTGGCGGACCATGGTAACGCGCGCTAACACCAACCAGCAAATGCAGGGACAAATTTAAGCTGCAAAGGTAGTTTTCGATATGCGATTAGGGACCTCTTAGTGAAGAGAAGCCCCGAGCACCCGAACCCGAAATAATTATAAAACGCGGAAAATATTGTTTCGGTTCCATCGAAGCAGAATTCCACAAAACCAATAGGATATCGGACGGGCTTTGAGTGGTAAGCGGTTTCAACCGAGTTCCGCCTGATGCCATACAGTGATTGCCATGCGTCTCGGTGAGGAGAGAGAGAACCGCTCACATCGGACGGGTCGACATCATGCTACTTAGTCACCCAATATGAACGATGACCATAGGATATGGGGCCCCCAGATCAACGGCGGAGACGCGATTCGATGGACGACCGGATTTGATGAGATTATAAAGCAAGATCACAAAGGATTTGAAGTTCGATATGGATGATGCATTGGCAGAAGGTCGTGTTTCGCGGGCATTCTTGGAGTTAACAAAAAAAACAGCCATTTCAAATATGTCCAAGAGAACTGACACTCATCCGTTATGAAATAGGTGGCCACCTCCCTATGAGGCATTATACAGTGACTGATTACGCAGGACAGAGGGATTCAAACAGACAGAGGCAGGGGAACCGGAAAGCCGGGAAGCGGAAACGAACAATCAGGAAGCAGATTGGCTTTAAAGCCACAAACTGACAGAGAGAGAAGCAGAGTAGTAAGAAGTAGGCAGTAAGCCGAAAGCAGAGAGAAGAAGTCGAGCTGACCTGTAGAGGCAAAGGCACCATCGAGCCAGAGTTAGGACAGAGACAAAGAGAGTCGGAGAATCTGTATACTCCAAAGAAGGCTTGAGAGGTTCAAGCGCACTCCTCTGTAATGCCTGTCATGTATTGAGTCTCACATTGGGCTCATACTACTGTGACCAATAGAGGTCAAGAGTTAGTAAGGAGAGTTTGTGTACTCCAGAGACTTAGGGGAGCCAAGTACAGTCTTGTTGATTTATACATGTTCAGTGAGACTCAAATTGAGCTCACTGTTGTAAAAACTCTGCTTTGAAAACATAATAGAGAGGCCACCACTGAAGGCTGGACCAGGAGACGTAGCCCAGGAGTATTGGGTGAATTCCTTATTAAACTTATTGTGTTTATATGTGTTGCTTATTATGTTTTCTTTAACTACTTCATTGCCTGTGTATTTCGCAATCTTATCGATCCGTTGCACAAAATAACATAGGCACATCCATGCACATGAGTCTGTAATACCTTATAGTTTGTCTTAGATCATCTACAGATCAATAGGTATCAAGAAGCAGATGCAAGAGCTTCTTGATAAAGGGAACATTAGTTCTAATTCCTATTCTTGTGGGTCTCCTAATGTTTTGGCTTTGAGGAAGGATGGTGCATGGCAATGGCGATCACATTTGGTGAAGAGTCGAGCCAAATATAGGGCTAGACATGATAAGCATCATGTTGACCACAATTTTCAAGTTAGAGATGAAGTAAGGTGATCACATTTGGTGAAGAGTCGAGCCAAATATAAGGCTAGACATGATAAGCATCATGTTGACCACAATTTTCAAGTTAGAGATGAAGTAAGGCTTTGCATCAACAAAGAAAAGCTTCAAGGTGAAAAGAACTTGAAATTGGGCGAGCCTCCTTTCATTGAAGATCAAGGAGAGAATGTTCAGATTCTTTCAATAGAAAAATTCTCTCCTGGATATCTTGAAGAATTGCAGCAAGATTCTATCCTTGACAGAAAAATAAGAACTTCAATAAGAAGGAATGTGAAGCACCTTTGTATGAGGCCCAAAGGTACAAATCCGAGCAAATCCAAATGGATTAATATTGGAAGGGTGAGGGAATTGTACCATCATTTGTTTGTTAACTGAAAATAGTCTTTTGGAGGTCCAAAAGCTTCCAGTTGAGAGGAGTGATCTAGGAGACCAGTAGAGTGCTCAAAATTCAAAGTGTTCAAAGGTTCTCAAAACCTGTGCCAAAGCATATATCTCGATGAATGAATCCAATGCAACTTGAATCGCTTAAAACCGATATCGTATTCTCCCGATATTGTGTTCTTATCGTTTTCACAAACAGGAAAAAAATTTACAGATTGGATGCAGGACCGTTGACTGGGCAGTCCATATGTTGATTGGACAGGGTGATTGTGCAAGTTGACTTTACATTTGGGGGCCAATGGCAGGCTTCCAAGTGGCCTCGTCTAGTTGGTCCAACTTGGCAAGGTCTAATTGGTCAATGGTGTTGTTTGAGGTCTAATGGCAAGCTGCCACGTGGCACCCCCATGGCATGTAAAATTTGGGTGAGGTCTAAACTGGTCTCCATAGGAATCGAACATGAGAACTCTAAACTAGCAGAACAATTCTCTATCGTAGTGGCATGGGTGTGACTTAACCATTATAGTGGAGCATTTCTATTTAAACTTTATGCATTGTTATGTCAAGGGAAGGGGTTGGGGCTAAGCCTTGGCCCCCAGTCACCTTATCGCTCATGGGACTGCAAGAAAGTGGGCGCCGAGGGCTCGGGCTTAGCCCCAACCCAAGGTTCTATAAATCCATGTAAAACTTACCACCGACCGGAGCGCAAAGTCGTGGTTGCTAGAGTTAAGCCCAACCCACGATCGCGACACGTAGCATGGTGACACACGAGACCGTGGCGCGGGCAGAGCAGAGAGTTAGCAGGTGGGCACGAAAGTTCGGGGACCAACCCCAAGCCACATTGTGCAATAAGGTTGTGGTCACAGAGGTTGAGGGGCCTATGCCGACGGGGGCGGGTGATTAGCCCCAGCCCCGGGCATATCGCCATATGACCCATTTTTCCGCTCACGGAGGTCATTGGGAATTTAAATGAGGCAACAAAATGCACCCAATTCAGCATGAATCTCGCTAGTGCCGGGCGAAATTGTCGCTTGGCGGTTCTAGAAAAGGCGGATTCATAGAATGGTCAAAAGGTCAGTGCAGTTTGTAGATCAGTTAGCAGAAAAACTTGTAGAGAGCATAACTTCTTCATTTTTTTGCCAAATGGAGCCCAACAAGAGCCTAGCTGGGGGTTTTTGGCTATTTTGGAGCCATTGGAGACATAATTTTTACATTTTTAGCATTGTAAATCCATGTAAACACAAATTTGAGAAATTAATGAAAGAGGTCCAACATTAGAAGTTAGACCAAGAGATGTAGCCTAGGAGAGGGGTGAACTCTTTTATCATTTTATTGTTATGTGTTTTCTGATATGTTATAGTTGTCTCTGTTTTACATTGTTAAATAAGTTTTGAAACCATAATTTTAAGTTCTTTTGCAAAGTGATCCATTGCCTGAAAGACTTAAAATTTAACTTCCAAATTTTTCCTATCACCTTCAAGTTTTCATTACAGATCAATCCCTTGGCAAGATTTCCTCTCATCGAATGGTCCAAAAACCAAGGCACATTCCTGCCTCAAAACCATCATATTGGTCATAACATGCTCATGGAAATCAATGGAAACTATTGGGTATCGCTGTCCCACAATGAACCTGCTCGTGAATCCTTTACCAACGTACTGCTACATGTCCCCATTCCTTTTGTTGTTTTTGCTAATTCTAGCAGTCAATTTTAGCCACCCAAACTGGGCATTTCCCTACTTTCATGTACAAAGCACATATTTCCATTTGATTAAAAAGCAATTGAATTTAATTCAAGTCATACCTCATTTGTGGCTCATCAATAAGGTACACTTTCAATTTTGTTTACTTCATGTCACAACAAGTCAAACTAGCTCTTTGATCAAATCATCATGTATAAATATATCACATCGAGTTAGCTCAAAATGCAACCATCATAAATAAGAATCATAGATCACATGTGACCATCATAAACCAAAATCATAAACTATATGCATAATTAAAAATAAATAAAATATTGATACTTATCTTTCAAATGGTTCTTTTTCTTCTTCCTTTGTTCTTTGTCCTTTCCATACACACTGAATTAGTTTCCAAACTCGGGAAGCATCTAGTGCCTTCTCTTCTCTTTAACCACGTATACACACTAGTTTGGTTTTCCAAACCCGAAAATAACCTAATGTCTGCTCTTCTCTTTAACCACATATACACATTGGTTTGGTTTTCCAAACCCAACAAGCACCCAGTGCCTTCTCTTCTCTTCAATGAACAAGGGAATCTGGAGAATAAACCGCCTCCTCCCTCAATATCAGTGACAAGGGTATCCCGAGACTAAACCGCCTCAACCCTTAATATCAATAACAAGGGTATCCCAAGACGAAACTGCCTCAACCCTCAATATCAACAAAAAGGGCATCTAGAGACTAAATTGCCTCAACCCTCAATATCAACAACAAGGGCCCAAACAATCCCATACCTGCTTGTCCCAACACATTATACAACACATACACATACATTGTGTACAACTCAACACATACACTTACACCTAGTGTACAACATGATACATACACCTACACCAGGTGTACAACACGATACATACACCTACACCTAGTGTACAACACAACACATACACCTACACCTAGTGTACAACACAACACATACACCTACACCCGGTGTACAACACAACATATATGCGTACACACCATACAATACCACAAATATACATGTCGCAACACAATGAATGTATATACCCATAACACAGTACCACATATACACATCACAACATGTACGACATGTACACAACACCATGTGTACATAGCACCACCTGCACGATGTGTACATAGCACCACATGCACACAACACCACATGTACAACATGCACACGTCACCACATGCACCTAGCACCACCTAAACGACGTGTACATAGCACGACATGCACACAACACAAATGTACAACATGGGCACATCACCACATGTACAACATGGACACAACACCACCTGTGCAACGTGTACACAACACCACATGTACAACATGCACACGTCACCACATGCACATAGCACCACCTATACACCATGCACATAGCATGACATGGACACAGCACCACATATACAACATGGACACATCACCACATGTACAACATGCACAAAACACCATCTGCACAACGTGTACACAAAACCACATGTACACAACACCATATGTGCACAACACCGCATGTGCAACATGTACATAACAATGCATATGCAACATGCACACAACACCACATGCACCACATGTACACAACAATAGTACTACACATCCAACAACAACACTGTCTCTACCAAGCAACCTTGCTTCTATTGTATTAACCATGCTTGTCCCAGCATGGCACAGATCACATTGCTCTCGTGTCGTTGATGTATCCTTCAACATTGCCTGTCCATGACGTAAACATAAGCATAGTATAAGCACAAAATATCAATTCATATCCACACGATAATAACCTCATAGATCTGTAAGGACTACTCTGCCACTTGATTCCTCATAATACCAAGAACTTCTTCATGCCATTCACCTGCATAAAGCAACCATTTTTCCACAAGAATGATCCTTGACAACCCATCACACACACACACACAGTATATATATATATATCATTAGCATATTCACAATCACGACACAATTACCAATGTTCATAAGATCAAGGTTAAGAGACTTCCTTTAGTCATGCACAACATGCAATGTAACATTGAGAACAATAGTTTCCAACATAGCCATGGCATCTGATGCCTCAAATCCATTTACTTTACCTTTCTTGTTACCTTTCTCATGACTATATTGTCACCGTCCATTTCTCCCAATGGACCCAACCAATTCAATTGGTTGTCATATTCTTGCCTTCAGTTGTCCTTTACTCATGCACTGAGATTCATTTGGGTCTTACATTACTGTTGGGTTTCATTCAGCTCCATTAAATTTCATCTTTCCCCAACGAATTCCCAAGACCCTCAAAACATAAAAGGCAAGAACAAGAAACAAAAAAGGGGAAAACCACGAAAACCAATATCAATGTGACACCACAAACAAAGTGGCATGGCCATGCACTGGACATAAACAAAACTGAAAATCAAGCGAAAACAAATCACAAAGCACCAAAAGCACAAAAATTTCAACATACTTCATGACTCAATCCCCATGGGTTCCCAGTCATTCCAAGGAAAATCTCAACCTGAGCCTTCTTCAATATTTTATGACAGTCTCTTTTACCATGCAATCCCATGCATCATACTGCCATAAACACATAACTGTTAGTGCATAAACAAATATAACAATATACCAGTTACCTTACCTTGTTGTACCCAACACGCATACCTGTAATTGAACACGTACATATATCGTTGTCAGACCAGGCAGTAACTCCTCCAAATCAATTCACTATTTTTATTCAGGTTGGTCTTCATTATATACATGAGGGAGAGACTGTTCACTTCATCTCCCAATGGCTATTCATATTTCTTATTATTTATTTACATCAGTTACACTTATTCACCCAATCCTAATGATTAGGTGTCAACATTCCCCCCTTAATCTGAAGGGATGTTGGTGAGTCCAAGCATCGTTCTGAATCGTTCAAGCTTTTCTCTTCCAAGCGCTTTGGTGAAGATGTCTGCAATTTTCTCATTACTGGAACAATGGCGGAGATGGATTGTTTTGGCCTCAACATGATGTCAAATAAAATGATATTTAGTATTGATGTGCTTCATTCGATCATGGAACTTTGGGTTCTTGGCCAGATTTATTGTCGAGGTATTGTCAATCATGAGTGGAGTCGATTGTTCTTGTTTTACCTGCAAATCTTCAAGAATTTTCCTCAGCCACACAATTTCTTTTGTTGCCTCAGCTGGTGCCACATATTTAGCTTCTGTTGTGGAATCTGCTGGAACTGATTGTTTGCGTGATCTCCAGGAGACAGCTCCTGATCCAAGACTCATAGCATAACCTAAAGTAGATACCCCAGTTTCTTTGTCTCCATTGAAGTCAGAATCAAAGTATTCAATCAAGCTGAAGTCATCCACCTATATATACTTGATTTCAAAGTCTTGAGTTCCCTTCAAGTACCTTAGAACTCTTTTTGCAGCAAACCAATGTCCCTCACAAGGCTTTTGCTAAACCTGGAGAGGATTCCAACAGCAAATGAAATGTCTGGCCTTGTAGTAGTTAGGTAGTTGAGACTTCCTACAAGCTGTCTATATTTTGTTGCATCCTCAAATTCTTTTCCTTCAGTGGATGTGAGCTTTAAGTTTTGTTCCATTGGAGTAGTAAGAGGATTGCATTCTGTCATGCTAAACCTATTCAACAGATCTCCAATGTACTTCTTTTGAGAAAGGAATATGGACTTTGGATGTTGAGTTTCTTCAATACCAAGATACTAATGAATATAGCCCAAATCAGTCATTTCAAAACTTTTCCTCAATTCCTTCTTTATGGATGCAATGTAGCTTTCATTGTTCCCTGTCATCAAAAGATCATCTACATATACCACAAGATATACAACTGTTTTGCCAACTTTCTTGACAAATAAAGTTGCATCATCAAGATCATAATGTTTGAAATTGAGTTTTAGAAGATGCTCAGTTAGTTTTTCATACCAGGCTCGCGGTGCTTGTTTGAGGCCATACAATGATTTCATAAGTTTGCATACTTTATGTTCATGTCCTTTCACAGCAAATCCTTCAGGTTGGGACATAAAAACATTCTCTTTTATATCTCCATTCAATAAAGTAGTTTTTCCATCCATTTGATGGACTTTCCAACCGTTCTGAGTTGCTAGGGCAAAGAGTGTCCGAATGGTAGCCCATTTTGTTGTGGGGGCAAAAGTCTCCTCATAATCGACCCCTTCCTTCTGTGCAAAACCTTTTGCCACAAGCGTGGATTTGTTCTTGTCAAGTGAGCCATCAGCTTTATACTTGTTCTACTAGACCCACTTGCATCCAATTGGTTTGGTTCCTAATGGAGGATCAACCAACTTCCAAGTGCCATTCTTTATCAGGGCATCATACTCCTTTTGAATCGCTTCTTTCCATTCATCATGAGAAGCAGCTTCTTTGAAGGAAGTTGGTTCGAAATCTGTAGACAAATTCAATTCACAATCATAAGAAACATCCATATCAATAGGTGAATCAGAGTCATATACATCACTTCCATTTTGCCGGTTTGAATTTCTAGTTCCTGTCTTTCCAACCTAATCAGGATGAACACTTTCAAGTGTCTTTATCAACCACTTTGGAGGACCTTTCTCAGATGGTCCAGTCTGCTTTGTTGATTGAGTTGGGACTGAATCAAGATTGAGTCTCCCAATTCTATCAGTCGCATCACTTAAAGCATCATCCGTTGTTGGAGTTTCATGCGAGGGAGAGAGTTCTTCAAAAGAAGATTCCACATGTTGATCTAGGATAGGAATCCCCCCTTCAAGATGTGGAATCTGATTATCAAATTCTTGAAATGATTTTGCATTTGTGAATCTATCCAAGCGATCAAGTTGCCGCTCAACAACAATGTTAGTATTGGATGATTCAAGAAAGATTACATATCTAGATACAACAAACTTTTTATTGATTTCATCATAGAGACGATATGCTTTGGAGGTGTTTGAATACCCCAGGAAGATACACTTACGACTTCTTGCACCAAGTTTGTTTCTATGTACCTTTGGTATCAAGGCATAACAAGTGGAACCAAAGACCCTGAGATGCTTTACCAAAGGAATGTGCCCATACCACATTTCATATGTGGTCTTGTTTCTAATAGCATTAGATGGACATATATTCTTTATATATACAGCACATAGAACTGCATCAGCCCAAAACATCAACTTTACATTTTTGAAAAACATCATGGAGCGCACCATATTTAAGATTGTCCTATTCATTCTTTCAGCTACACCATTCTGTTGGGGATTATAAGGCACAATTGTTTGATATTTGATCCCATGTTGGCGAAGATAGTTTTCAAATTCATTTGAAGTGTATTCTTTTCCATTATCAATGCGAATAGAGCCAATATGAGATTATGCATCATTTTCAATCCATGTATAAAAGTTCTTGAATGTTTGAAAAGCATCAGATTTGTTCTTTAATAAATAAACCTAACACATTCTGGTGTAGTCATCAATAAATGTCATCATATATTTATTTCCATTTGCAGAAGGAACAGGTATTGGACCACATAAATCTGAATGAATGAGTTCAAGTTTTCTATGTGCTCTTGAATGTGAATCATGAAAAGATTGTTTGCTATGCTTTCCTAGAATGCAAGCATCACATTGCTTAAGTTTCCTAAGAATTGTAGGCAAACCAGCAAAACCATTTTTCTTCAACAAGCAGAGGCTGTCATAGTTCAAATGTCCAAATCTAGCATGCCATAATAAACTTGATGGAAGTGTACCTTCTTCATAATGAGAATTGTATGAGAAATGTTGTGCACGAGCAGAGGTACCTTGCAGCTTGAGAAGCATTTCTTCTTCTATTCCCCTCATGACAAGTGAGTGGTCAGATGCTTTTCTCACCTCAAGCTGGCCATCAAACATATGAATGGAGTGACCTTGCTGGCAGATGTGGACCAAGGATAGCAAGTTTCTCTTCAGCTGTGGGAGATATAGAACATGATGCAGAAGAAAGTCTAGAAGACCAGACAATTTAAGCTTGATTGTGCCAAGCCCTGATGGCTTGATTTTGGATTGGTCTGCAAAGTATACTGCTCCATCAACATTGTCAGTAAATTCTTCAAACAAATCTTTTCTATGAGTCATGTAGCAAGTTGCTCCTGAATCAAGAAACCAATCATTTTTCCAAGAAGCAAGTGAAGCATTAAATAAGTCTTCATTTACTCCAATATTACATTGTGCCACAACATAATGAGCGGATTCAGGTGCTTTACCTTTTTCTGTGTCATTAGTTTTACCTTTCTGTTGGATCTTTGCTGCTCAATTTTGTCCCATGGTAACTTGCATGTGGAGGCATCATGTGATACATTTCTTTTGTAGTGTATGCAGTGCAAATCTGACTTTTCTCCTTGAGAGTGTCTGCTCCCCCCCCCCTGCCTCTGAAATATCTTCCTCTTCCTCTTCAACCACCTCTTCATCTGGAAGAATCTTGAGCAAGATTCTTTTCTTTATGAGCAAGGCACATAGCCTCTTCAGAAGATTCAGGGGCTGTCTTCTTTCCAAAAGCTTTCTCTCTTTTAGCAAATTTTTTCACAAGAGAGTCAAAGGTAATATCTTTAAGATTTCCATTTGCTTGCAATGACTCAAGATAATTGATGTAGGATAAAGTGCCTTGAGAAAAGCGATAAGAGGAATATCCAATTCAACCTTAGTGGCTTTGATATCATGCATTATAGATTTTACTTCGGATGCAAGAGCAAGAGGATCATTATTTTGCAATTCAATAGTGAAGAGTTTAATCATGACTTGAACAACTTCAAGTGCAGAATGTTAGTCATAGAGTTCTTTCAGCTTTTGTAAGGCTTCAAAAGCAGTTGAAAATGGTGAAATATGGCGACTCACCTCTTCACTTACAGATGTTGCAATTAATGCATAGACTTTGTTGTTCTTATTTTCCCAAATGGCGAAAGGTTGTTCTGGCTCTTTGTCTCCGTCTCCAATACACACTCCTTTCCACAACTCATTGAAAAAGAGGGTGTGTTTTATCATCCGGGACCATTCAGGATCGTTCTCCTTGCCAGTAAGAACTATTCCCATAATAGATATGATTGAATGCATACTATAAAAAAAACTTCTGCTGGAAAAAAATTTGTGTACTGTAAAAATACTTATGTTTGGAAAATGTGCTTCAAAATAATACAGCCTTATTCTTCCTTCTTGATTTAATATACAAAGATAAAAACTATATTCTATGCATATAGAATATCACCATTTTTTTTTGCATTACAATATGGTTAAAATTCAAGAGAAATAATATCAACTGCTCAAAAGCAAATCGGAATTCTAATACAAATCATAATTTTCCAAACACTTGGATGGAAATATAAATCCCTATGCTCAAATCCTATGCTTTATACCTTGACTGCATACTTTCTCATAGGGAAGAAAACATCTCTTTCTTTTTCTTTCTCTCAGTCTTCAATGATGTCTGATGCTTGGTAAGGCATCGCCTGATAAGGGAAATTAAATAAGTCTTCAAACTCAGCTTCTGGACTTTCGAGCGAGTCTTGAAGGGAGCAGCGTATATATACCAGCGTATAAGCAACGTATATATACCACGACTGTCACCAAGCGTATGGAGGGAGTAAGTTAAATCAGCTTAGATCTCTTTGACTCCATCTTCATTCAACATAAGCTCCAGCTCATCATGTTGGCCCACAGAAGAACTCTGTTAAAGGTTATCATCCTTGGCGATAGCAGGGTTGGTAAAACCTCGTTGATGAATCAATATGTAAATAAGAAATTCAGCAACCAGTATAAAGCAACCATTGGAGCTGACTTCTTGACTAAAGAAGTTCAGTTTGAGGATAGATTGTTCACGTTACAGATATGGGATCCCACCGGGCGTGCTAATATACCACTGGCTAGGAAAGATTTTCGAGCCTTGGTGTTGCCTTCTACCATGGTGCCGATTGTTGCGTTCTTGTTTACGATGTTAATGTGCTGAAATCATTTGATAACCTAAATAATTGGCACGATGAATTTCTAATTCAGGCAAGCCCTTCTAATCCGGAGAATTTTCATTTGTTGTGCTTGGAAATAAAATTGACATGGATGGTGGGAATAGCAGCGTATGGAGGGAGGCTGAGGGGCCGAGGTCGATTCATATACCACTACAATGGAAACATCAACGGAGCTACACAGATTTCTGAGTTGGTCTAAGGTGCCAGATTTTAAAACGCATATGGCAGAGGGCACAGATTTTAAAACGCATATGATAGCCTGGAGCAGGCTTCAGGCAAACAGGCAGAATATAGGCAGGAAACTGACACTAGGAGTTACACAAAAACTAATTTCGGGAGCTGGCTCTGATACCATGTCAGACCAGGCAGTAACTCCTCCAAATCAATTCACTATTTTCATTCAGGTTGGTCTTTATTATATACATGAGGGAGAGACTGTTCACTTCATCTCCCGGTGACTATTCATATTTCTTATTATTTATTTACATCAGTTACACTTATTCACCCAATCCTGATGATTAGGTGTCAACATTTCGTCTCTCAAGGGACTCAAATTCCTTGATGAACCTAGACATAACTGGAAACTAGTCGTTATACCTATCAAATACATACATGTTCATGAATATAACACATATCCACGTAATGTTAGACAAAATCAAGGTTAAGAATACTTCTTGTATTCATGTAAAGCACTCATTCATTTGGAATTCTGGGTTCCAAACATAGCCAAATGAATTCTCATCCAATTCCTTTCTTTTACTTTTTCCCTTATTGCAATTGAGTCTTATTATGTATTATCACATCACCCAGTTATTAGTTATATATAAACAAATCAATTGTTACCTTGTCATGTTAATGCCAAACATGTTTCCCTGTACTGTCAGTCACGTGTTCCAAATATAAAGACATCATATCTATTAATTTGAAATCAACCTTTACCAAGACTAACAACCATGTCATAATCAACAGTCAACTCACAGTCATTAGTCATAATACTACAACTAGCACCCACTTTACACTCAAGTGCATATCAGTTGTCTCAGTGCATATTGTGTTAGTAAAACTGTCTTAAAACAATATCATTCCTTCATGCAATCTTATAGACACATACTCATATCATGCAATTAATCAAACATTCAAACAACATGTAGACATACCCCCTTACTTTCCATGGTCCACACTAAGGTAAAAGGAGACAACTACCATAATGGTTCGATCTCCAATGTCCACTACTCCACTCTTCATCCCCGATCCTTTATTTCCTGCAAACATGCCATGTTAGATAAACCAAATAGACTACGTAATCAAATTCATACTTCAATGTATCTCACGGGAGGCTATCACATCTGCACAGTTCAGCCCAGATTAGTGCGACACAATAGCACAAGTATATATCAACTCACACATGAATATCATAGCCATAACCATATGTATAGGCCAATCCAAATTAGCACGATACATATAACATCAATATCTTAGATACAATGGCCATACTCATCATGCATATGACCGCAATGCATATAACAACAAAGTTACTATAATTCATGACCGACGCATGTGAATATGACCGCAATGATTAACTGGCATCTATCATGCATGTAATCACAACAACAATAGAATGACATGCATGTACATAACCATAATGCTAATAACAATCATTAACCAACATACATGCATACCCAACATACAAACTTGTATGACGATATACTCTTACCCCGAGCTCCAGTGCTGCAACCTCACTCTGATGATCTGCATCTCCTACTCCATCTCGGCCAACATATTAGAATCATGATGACACAAACTACATAATGACCACCATGATGCATGTATGACCCACTATACATGCATAACCATATACATTTAGTTGGATGGGATAAATGGGATAACCATAACCATATCCAATCCAAGTGTTTGAACCATGCTCTGATATTAATCTGTGGTATCAAATATCACCCAAGAGAATGAAACTCACTCTGATACCAATCTCTAACACCCCCTCCCCACATTTACGACATGACTCGACCTCCTAGCTCCAGTTAAGGAAGTGGGGCCTACAAATGATACTTACTCCCCACAAATTAACATCCTACAGGGCTTACAGGACATTAAGGGGACAAAGAAACACACCAGGTGACTAAGCCCTGAGTTAGGGCTCATTTTCATTGACCTGGACTCCCAACCACATGAACAAGCCTACAAGGGTGTGATTATAGCGTTCCAACCACATGCATGAACTGCTTCCATGTGATTATAGCCCAAATTTTCCAGGTCAGAGGGTGCGGACTCGAGATTTGAGCCACAATTCTAGGCCAACCTCCAGACAACTAGCTAGAACTACCTATAACTTCTCAGAATGATAAATGACATAATTACAATGTTATTCATATAAAACTTGAACATGGACTTGGCCTAACCAGGCCTAACCATGACAATCATTTCGTCAAACATATGGAAAACATGTAAATTACGGGTCATGAATGCATATCTGATCAAAGGAGTCTGAAACTTATATGAGAATAACTAAGAAGGTTTAATGCCCTCTCATAATAGTTGAAATAACACTTGTTAGCCCATGCATTCATCAACCATAAAATGCTTATCAAATCTCGAACAAGTCATAGCTAGAGTACATCACAAATCCATGCTTATAACCAGCAAATAACCAGATTAATAATCATGATATAACAACCATCAAATCATCACAATAATAAGTACAAGTACTCATAGAATACAATAGAAAAATAACTCTTATTAACTAATGAAAAAGCCAACAGAGTTAGGGACTTCCACGTACCACCCGACCATAGATTGGGTTGAACCAAATCTTTCTTTCAGCCAGTCACCCCCATGCCATATTCTAAGCATGAATGTGTGAACTCAAGACATAAACCAACCAGGACTTCCCGTAGATTAAACCACCCCCACCCTCAGGCTATCATGATCTTGCCAAAATCGGTCAAGAGATCACAAAGCCCAAAACAAGCTTGGATGTCTAAGAGTTTCTTCACCATTACCATGAGGAATTTTACTGTCTCCACCCACCTGTTGATGGATTCCTAGAGATTAAACCACCTCCACCCCCAACCCTTGGGAATTTTCCTAAGACCACCTGTTGACGGGCTGGAATTCTCTGCCAACAGCATGGGGGACCTCCTCAGTGTAAGTTCCCAACTAGAGCTTGCACCGTTTGTGATAGGGGTCCCTTCCGGTATGTAGGCCCGGCTGTCGTTCAGTTTTGTTGAGCTTTCTTCGGAAGGAGGCGAAATATAAACTCAATTGAAAGCATGTACCTCAATAAATACAAGGAAATAATTGACAAATATTTTATGCCACATAAACCATGAATAGCCAGACTATAAACAACATAAATCTTATGTAAATTTACTGTTAGCAGGCTTCAAATAAGACTCATGTTTGCCCAGATAAAATGCTTAGTAATTGTAAATTAGTTCACAATGATCAAACATTTATGAGCATAAACAAAGGTGCAGTCAAACAGATTATACCAATACCAAAGAAATAGTTCACCGACATGAGCATAGAGTTAGTGAATCAAATACCATTCATACGAAGCAACACAAATTTTGGAGTATGAGACAGCATATGAGGAAACCACACATCAAAGAGCTTTCAGGAACATCTGATCCATCAAGTGAAGAAAATACTCATGGCATTAGAACATAAAAGATCTAAAGAATCCAATAGTGGAAACATACAAATACTCCTTGTATCAATTAGAAGGACATAAAGTCTCTTAAGTAATGTATATATATCTCAAAAAGAGTCCTTCTTAAAAGCCCCCACCCCCTTTTACAAATGAGGCATGAGGGTATATTTATAGGGTGAGAGTGACTCTTGGCCTACCCTTGACACTTGAACTTCCTCATGACTTTTCATATACCTGGTGACTTTTGGTATTCCACATGACCTTTCATATTCACAAACATGTTCTATGCTACTACAAAAAATGGCGATATCTCTCTACCTTCCTTCTGCCTTGGATCTAGCTTGACTTCAATATTTGTTGTTGACCAAGATCATGCATTTCTGTAACAACGATCCTTTGGGTCATTTTAGCAACAAATAGGCTCAAGTGTCTGCATAAATGACAGGGACTTGCCTTCGCCACTTCAATCCTACACATGTACAAAATCATAAATTAATCATCAAGAAAAAATGTACTTTGATGAAATATAAGATATAAATATCACAATTAATACGAGCCAGAATTTGTAGCCTTGACATTTCTTGCAATTTCATGGTCACAAATCTATGCGTTGATACGTTCCATGTCTTGGCATCAATCGTTTCTTTCCTTGAGTGGTTAGATTATCATTTTTATATCACCTTTCACACTCCTTTTCATCCTCATCGTAAATGCTGGGCATTGTTGCATTGTGTTGTTTTTAAACATTTGCAAAGGTACTAAGTAAATGGTCGTTGAGGCCTATATTTATAGTCTTAGGTCGCACATGTGGGGTCGCATGGGTTGCAGGGCCTGATATAGGTTAGTGTGCGACCTTTGTGACCCATGCAACCTATGCGACCTGTGAAACCTTTGCGACATATGCTATCTGTGCGACCTTTGCGACCTGTGCGACGTTGTGACTTGTGCGACCTATGCGACCTTTGCGAGTCGCGAAGTCGCATAGTCGCACGAGGGACTGACAGTAATGAAGGTGACTTTGCGACTTTGCAACTCAAAAGGTCACGGGATCATGGGGTTTCATGATAGTTGAGCGGTTGGAGGTGCGACTACGCGACCTTGCGACCTATGCGACTTGAGACCTATGTGACTTACGACCTATGCGACCTGCGACCTATCCGACATGTGACCTATGCGACCTTGCGACCTCTGCAACCTCTGTGATCTTTGTGACCTATGCGACCTACAACCTATGCGACCTGCGACCTATGCAACCTGTGACCTACGACCTTTGCGACCTATGCGACCTACGACCTATGTGACCTGACCTGCGACATATGTGACCTGCAACTTGTGCGACATATGTGACCTGCAACTTGTGCGACCTATGTGACCTTTGCGAGTTGTGGAGTCGCATAGCTGCACGAGGGACTGATGGTAATGAAGGGGACTTTGTGACTCGAAGGTCGTGGGGTTGCGGGGTCACATGATAGTTGAGTGGTTGGAGGCACGACTACACGACCTTGCGACCTGCAACCTATGCAACCTGCGACCTATGCGACCTGCGCCCTATGCGAGCTACGACCTATGCGACCTGCGACCTATGTGACCTTGTGACCTGTGCGACCTATGCAACATGCGGCCTATGTGACCTGTGACCTTTGAGACCTGCGACCTATGCGACCTGCAACTTGTGCGACTTGTGCGACCTTTGGGACCTGTGCAACTTTGTGACTTGTGCGACTTGGTTTGGCTTATGAAAGAGACGTGAGTCTTTTCTAGACCTTTATGGGGTTTCCTGGCTTCCGAATAGACTCTAAGGATGGGCAGTAGCTACGAAAAAGGTGGAGGGGCTCCAAAATTTAGAAGAGTTTGAAAATTTTGGAGGGGTTGTTGCAGCGGCTACAACAATTGGCGATTCACTGGTAGAATTCAGCATCTCGGCCCACATCCCTACAATAGCTCGAGTCTAGATAACGATGCAAGGGAATATTGAACAGTTACTATGGGTACCTGTTACCTTGACCTTTATAGATATGCCTTCTCTTTGTGTCTCATCCAAGTCCTGTTAGTCAGTAAACATCCAATTAGGAGTTCACACGTGCCAATAGTCGATGATGATGCAAAGCATGAGGCAGAGGGCTTATTATATTCAGAATTTTAAAATAAGTTTCTAGTGTTGCTCCACTGCCAGCAGGCCTGGACAGTACCCCGGTGGAGTCACTCCAAGAAATCACAAACATTGCTCCGCTGCCAGCGAGCCTAGACAGTACCCCAGCGGAGTCGTTCCATTACCTCTCTGTGCAGGAAGCCTTTCTCGATCCTTTACCCTTTATTTAACTTCATTTTCTTTTATGTGTAAATTTACACTTATTACTGGGTGTTCATTGCGCTAGGGTGGACGAGGGATCCCAACTTATTTTACGAGCAAGAGAGGTTGTTTCTTGTTTGACAGAAACTAAAAGATATCCTGATTTAGGTTTGCCTTCATGTCAAGCTTTCTCATCTCATCTCCAGTTAACAAGTGAACAAACAAAAAAAGTCATTGAAACAGTCACAAGCATGGTGAGCACAAGGTTCAAGTTAAGGGTATAGGTCATTCAAACTGATTAGGGTTCCCCACGAGCAATTTGTTCTTATCTTCCTTGTAAGTAAATTAGACTCGTAGGAAAGATATCTAGGAGGAAACTTTGATGGTTGGTTCTAAGAGAAGCTACCCATTGGTGTGACCATCACAACTTCACACAATCATTAGGGCTCAGGTTTTAATTCTAGGGTTTCTAATGACTAGGGAAGCTCTCCTAGGGTTTCAACATGTGCGAAGAGGTTGAAGTAACATAGTTTAAGGTTTGAGCAAGTGCAAAAAAAAGGCATGAGAAATATATTCACAGTACCAAAGGTTCGAAAGCTTCAGGCTCATGGAGGCTCAATCAAGTGGTATGCGAAATAGAGGGAATTTCCAGGTTAGGTCCAAGGCAAGTGTTTGTTAAGCAAGAAAATATGTATGATGTAATGCAACAGACAGGGCTTATGATGCAAGGTAATGATATGTACAGAAGAGATAAGCTAATTGCAATTAAAAATACCAATGCAATGCATATGCAGAGGTTTCACAGATTCCATGTAATAATAAGAAAATGCAAGGACATGAGTGCAAAATAAACATGCAGGGAACTAACTACCTACAGTAAAGAAAATGAAGCATGACAAATTTCAATCATAAAGCAAATTCCAATCAGCCAACTAATAATAAAAACTAAAACCTAGCTAGTCTAAAACCCTAAATCCTAATTTAACCAAAGTATAGGTCGAGTTATGTGAAATCAAACTTCCAATGCAGCCACCGCAGCAGTTCCCAACCTGCAAAAACAAAGATGACAGCAATTAGAATTTGTGGAAAGAGTTGTGCAAAACATAACATGTTTACCTGTAAAACATGCACAATAGCAAGAACATCTCATCCACCTACAAGGAAATGTGTCAGAGAAGACCTTTCAAGGCGAACTACCACCCAATCCTGATAAACCGAACCACAAGCATGAAATTTATAGTCATCCAGCCATAACATACATTCGTTTATGCCTAACCCTAAATCCAATGCAAGTAAGGCAAGATGTTGTCGGCTAGTAAAGGCATCTACTACATTCAGCCGATCAACGACCCTATCATGATGTAGAGGAAAACCAACTTGATAACCCTTAAGAAGGGCCCCTGTTGGGTGTAACTGAGATCCCTGAGGATTCAAACACAGAAACCCCAATTTCAGAAACCCTAGTTTGAAATTGTTCATGGACTTCGTCAAGGACGTGAGGACCTGACATAACCATTAGCAGACGCTGAAGTGCCTCATTGTCCTGGCCAACTTTTGAACCTTCAAACAACACACCATCCAATATTGGTAGCTTCACAAGATTAATATGTGAGTGCATATGGTTATCGTTGGTTGTGACCGGACAACTATCAGTGAAAATATTTTGGATTGGATCCATTGACTGAACATTGATAGAATGGTAGCTCGACAAATGAGATTCTTTAGATTCCAGAGAATGAACTGAATCAATCGCAAGAGTATCAAACGAAGGGGAGATCAGGTGATTGGCACCCTCCCATCTAGGATATTGTAAGGTATCATTTGATTGCATATGTTGACAAACTGTATTGGCTGGGAAACAATAAAAAATATTCAAGACAATGGCCAGAGCACTCCCCTTAGCAAACAAAATAGGATAAAGAGGTTGATGCGCCTCAGTTGAAAGGTGATGGAAATATTTTCTCAAAGAGACATTGCTCCAATCAGAGGGCTTCCAAGATGAGCTCGCATCCGGTGAGAAACTATTGTGAGGAGTGCGATGTGCAGAAACCCTAATTCGACTAGGTTCAGGGGTCTCATCGGGAACGTGGCAACCTGGCATAACCACCAGCAAAAGCTTAAGTGACTCAACTTCCTGATGAGTCCCTAAACATTCAAAGGTGGGTAATCAAATTCTGGGGGCTCTGTAGGATCAACAGCCGGATAAGTAGGAAAATCACCACAGGCGTGAGTGAATATATTTCCGGAAAAATTAGGATTGCTGAAAAAGGGATCAATGAGAGACCCAGCTTGAGTTGGGCGAGATGTAGGGCCCTCTTCCTCACTTGTTAAAGGCTGCAAGTGGCAAAGGTCCGACATAAGGGATTTAGACTCTACATCCCTTGACTATGAAACCTCCACCCCATGCACATGATTGCAATCAATGCGAGCGAGATAAGGATATGAATGATCTAGAGGAACTGCCAGTGCAGTAGACCCATAGACTAAATCAGGGTAGGATGGATGTACAGTGTCAAATGAAGGAACACCGATCGGACCCAGACTCAAATCCTGCCCATTTATGTTCACCAAAGAGAAAGACGAATTTAAAGGCCTGATATTCTCTGTGGATTTGATAAGATGGTCAACATTACTTGAGACAAGACCAATGCCATCATGCACAGTTGAATGAGATCCCGAGATATAGTGCGACGTATGGTGAATGGACTCGAACGGAACAGATGTTGATTTTCAAATTCCAAACCAAAAGAATGTATGAGGGATTTAGAGATGAGACCATCAAATCTGTTTCCCATAAAGCATTGTTCATCGTTTGAACCATTTACGGTCACAATATTATTATGTAACAAGTCAAGAGGAGGATGAGAAATCCCACAAATAGTAATCTCTTCCACGAGGGTTTGAGGTTGTTCCATATTCAAAGAGATAGGCCAAACAAAATTACAGGAAGAATCTGGACACTTTGTAATATGCAAATTATGGTGATACTCATGCGGAACAGGACTTGTTTCTAATTGTAAGGGTTTGAGGTTGTTCCATATTCAAAGAGATAGGCCAAACAAAATTACAGGAAGAATCTGGACACTTTGTAATATGCAAATTATGATGATACTCATGCGGAACAGGACTTGTTTCTAATTGAAAATGTTGTATAGAAACGAGAACCAATTGTTGAAAATTTATATTCAAAGACACCCAGTGAATATCACTTTCAGGAAATTCAAAACAAAGATGCACAAATCTGAAAGCAAAACCCTCTAAAGATTCCTCAGGTTTCATCTTAAGCTCATTTATCCTCTTTAACACATCTTGAAATTCGTACCTATCAAATGCTTGTTGGAGCTTACCGACGAATTGCTCGAACGAATGAATGGACGTTGCTGGCAACATGTGGCACCATTGCTTGGCATGACCTTCAAGGGTGAGGGAGAGCAATGCACAAGCAAACTCTTCATCGTCGATCTTAAAAGATACACAAAAATCAAGAAAATCAGAAATGTGCTCGTTTAAGGTTGTTCCGTCCTCACCACCAAACTTTAACTGAGACAAGTGATGCAGCTGCTCCTGGGGGATGGAAAATCGGAAAATAGACAAACTATATAAACACCCTAGGAGCAAGATTTTGGTCGGAGCCATTAACAGATATGAGACTAAACTGCAAGCTCCAAGGGCTTAGCTTGTCAACTAGCCCTCCTTCTAGCACCAAATCTGTTGACGGGCTGGAATTCTCCGCCAACAGCAAGGGGGACCTCCCTGATGTAAGTTCCCAACTAGAGCCTGCACCATTTGTGATAGGGGTCCCTTCCGGTATGTAGGCCCGACTATTGTTCAGTTTTGTTGAGCTTTCTTCAGAAGGAGGCGAAATATAAACTCAATTGAAAGCATGTACCTCAATAAATACAAGGAAATAATTGACAAATATTTTATGCCACATAAACCATGAATAACCCGACTATAAACAACATAAATCTTGTGTAAAGTTACTGTTAGTAGGCTTCAAATAAGACTCATGTTTGCCCAGATAAAATGCTTAGTAATTGTAAATTAGTTCACAATGATCAAACATTTATGAGCATAAACAAAGGTGCAGTCAAACAGATTATACCAATACCAAAGAAATAGTTCACCAACATGAGCATAGAGTTAGTGAATCAAATACCATTCATATGAAGCAACACAAAGTTTGGAGTATGAGACAACATATGAGGAAACCACACATCAAAGAGCTTTCAGGAACATCCGATCCATCAAGTGAAGAAAATACTCATGGCATTAGAACATAAAATATCTGAAGAATCCAATAGTGGAAATGTACAAATACTCCTTGTATCAATTAGAAGGACATAAATTCTCTTAAGTAATGTATATATATCTCCAAAAGAGTCCTTCTCAAAAGCCCCCCCCCCCGCTTTTACAAATGAGGCATGAGGGTATATTTATAGGGTGAGAGTGACTCTTGGCCTACCCTTGACACTTGAACTTCCTCATGACTTTTCATCTACCTGGTGACTTTTGGTATTCCACATGACCTTTCATATTCACAAACATGTTCTATGCTATTGCAGAAGATGGCGATATCTCTCTACCTTCCTTCTGCCTTAGAGCCAGCTTGACTTCAATATATGTTGTTGACCAAGATCATGCATTTCCGCAACAACAATCCTTTGGGTCATTTTAGCAACAAATAGGCTCAAGTGTCTGCATAAATGACAGGGACTTGCCTTCGCCACTTCAATCCTACACATGTACAAAATCATAAATTAATGATCAAGAAAAAATGTACTTTGATGAAATATAAGATATAAATATCACAATTAATACAAGTGAGAATTCGTAGCCTTGACATCTCTTGCAATTTCATGGTCACAAATCTATGCATTGATACGTTCCATGTCTTGGCATCAATAATTTCTTTACTTGAGTGGTTAGATTATCATTGTTATATCACCTTTCACACTCCTTTTCATCCTCGTCGTACATGATGGGCATTATTGCATTGTGTTGTTTTTTAAACATTTGTAAAGGTACTAAGTAAATGGTCGGTTGAGGCCTATATTTATAGTCTTAGGTCGCACATGTGGGGTCGCATGGGTCACAGGGCCTGATGTAGGTTAGTGTGTGACCTTTGTGACCCATGCAACCTATGCGACCTGTGAAACCTTTGCGACCTATGCTATCTGTGCGACCTATGCGACCTTGCGACTTGTGTGACCTATGCGACCTTTGCGAGCCTCATAGTTGCACGAGGGACAAACGGTAATGAAGGCGACTTTGTGAGTTTGTGACTCAGAAGGTCGCGGGATCGCGGGGTTGCATGATAATTGGGCGGTTGGAGGTGCGACTACGCGACCTTGTGACCTATGCGACTTGTGACCTATGTGACCTGCGACCTATGACATATGTAACCTATGCGACCTTGTGACTTGTGCGACCTATGCCATCTTTGCGACCTATGCGACCTGCGACCTATGTGACCTGCGGCCTATGCAACCTGTGACCTATGCGACCTGCAACCTTTGCGACCTATGCGACCTGTGACCTATGTGATCTATGCGACCTTTGCGAGTCGCAGAGTCGCATAGTCACACGAGGGACTGACGGTAATGAAGGCGACTTTGCGACTTTGCGACTCAGAAGGTCGCGGGGTTGCATGATAGTTGAGCGGTTGGAGGTGCGACTACGCGACCTTGCGACCTATGCAACCTGCGACCTATGTGACCTGCGACCTTGCGACCTTTGCGATCTTTGCAGCCTGCGAACTATGCAACCTACGACCTATGCGACCTGCGACCTATGCAACCTACGACCTATGCGACCTACAACCTTTGCAACCTGCAACCTATGCGACCTGCAACCTATGCGACCTGCGACTTATGTGACTTGTGCGACCTTTGGGACCTGTGCGACTTTACGACTTGTGCGACTTGGTTTGGCTTATGAAAGAGACGTGAGTCTTTTCTAGACCTTTCTGGGGTTTCCCGGCTTCCAAATAGACTTTAAGAATGGGCGGTAGCTACGAAAAAGGTGGAGGGGCTCCAAAATTTAGAAGAGTTTGAAAACTTTGGAGGGGTTGTTGCAGCGGCTACAACACCACCTCACCTGGTTCCAAAACCTTTCGGCAATCCAAAGCTCAACTAGAAAAGAATTCCATCACACCATGGTTATCCAGGAAATGGCAAGGCAAGGCTAAAACCATTGTGAAACCCAACAAAACCAATGCCAATGACAACAAATGAACCAAATAAACCGATCCATGTACCATGCATTCGTACATCAGCTAGGAAATCACACATGCAACCTATTACTTGCAAAATCTTCCTACTGACGCTGTTGATCCAACATTCCTCACTTGTCCTTTGCTTTCCTTGTTCTTCCTTTACCTTGCTTTTCTTGTTTGCTTGCTTTCTCCTCTTGGTGCTCTTATCTCTCTCTGAAAATAATTCCAAAGCAAACTGACAAAAAAGGTTGTGAATTGATCCTCATAGGCCTTTTTATCATTAAGGCCTCTATTTTCTTCACTTTCCTATATTTTCCTTCAATTTCCCTATCATGCAAATTTGTGACCCTTCATCTCCCTTTTCTCCTATTTTCCTTTATTTTCATAAATAAAATGCCAAATAATGTCTCTATTCCTTTGCCAATTTCCTTAGCCACAATAAACCGAAGTGACACCTACTAGAATGTTTTGCCCAACATTCAACTTGGAATATGTGTCCCATGACTTTGGTCTTATATTGCCTTTATTAACCTTTATTACATGAACTTTTAACCCAGGATTGTTACAATAAACATATACCTCATGACATAAAAAATGAATTAATAGAAGTGAATAGGAGAGTGAGTTTAAAGACTATAAAGAAAACCTAGTAGTGATGACTCTAGAATTATAGAAGTTGCATCTCCATAACTAACTAGCATTTTAGAGCAAAGGGTGCAACATAGCAATGGATGTTTTAATAAGTGCAGGTTTAGTTCCTTAGTACATCTTGGTGAAGTGGGACAAAATTGAAACACTAAAGGCCACCCTTTTGTTTCAAGAAATTTTGGCTCTCACACTTCGACTTACAAAACAACACGAGAGAATTGTGGTGGGAAATGGGAAACACCAAAGGAACTAAAATGTATATTTATTAGAAAAATATCAAAAACCTCAAAATCAAGTTTAAAAAATGGAAGAATGGAGAGTTTGGAAACATTTTTGGGACAAATAACCCCAATTTCATTAAATTTGGTCTTATTACTAATTATTCAGACTAAGAAACTTGAATTTTGATTATAAAAGTGTGAATATCGGTTTTTTCAAAGACCAAAAGTTGAATCGTGAAAGTGTGAGTAGTGTTTTTCAGAAGTGCAACTTTTTATTCCAAAAGTGTGAATTTCAAATAATTAGATTTCAAAAGTGAAAATTTGAATTCCAACAATGTGATTCTTGAAATCCAAAATTGGCAATTTTAAATTCGATTTGAAAAGGGTCAATATTGAATTGCTATAATGTGAATTACAACCAGTCAATCTAGTGAGTGATCACTGTTAGATCCCATCGAGTTATGGTGTCTCACTTAACTCACACATAAGTCTCAACCCGATATCAACAACATTTTTTAGATTGTGGTATTGTTGACATTACAAAAATATATGAAGTTGGGTGTGTCTAGGAATATGGGAGTCCGTTCCTTTATCGTGTAGAGGCTCTGACATTGCCTATCATGATTGTCATGATTGATTTGTAGTGGAGATTGCAGTCTATGCTAATGATTTGACCACAACGATTGACGACAAAGGTTTCATGGCACATATCCATGACTGGAAGAGGGATGAGATGCCTTGCGTTGGGGGGGGGGGGGGGTCTATACTGCAATTCCCTCTCTCTGAAACCTTGTGTTGCACCAATACACTTGTGTTATTCGTTGAAGCACCAATGCACCACTATGTGTTCTCTAAGGCAATCTAATTGACCAGTTTGTACTCAGGTAGTGCCAATAATTTTCCCTTTCAGTGGTACCATATTTCTAGCTATAAGTATGAGCCTTAGTCCAAAAATGAAATTTTGAAATTCCACCCCTAGTTATCACATTTCCTAATGATCCATGCATGTGACTCAATGCTAATTTAAGAAGGAAGAATTCTTATTAATTATGAACATAAATTCTTATTGGTTGAAAATTTTGATGAATTAAAGTTCTATCATTTATGTAACTCAGAATATATAGCATTTTAATGATATTCTAAAATTTGAATTAATATTTGTTTTTTCATAGTGCTATTGTTAATCTCTGCAACAACTTACGATATACAATATTAGGTCATGCCCCCTCTAAGGTCAAAATCGCAGGTCATTATAAAATATATGTATCCATTGTTTACCAGACACCTTTGTGCCCAAGCTTAGTTCAAGGTCCTTAATCCTTATCCCCTTGTCACTATTTATCTAAATAACCCATGTGTCGTCGCGTAGACAACTAATCCAATGGTCATGATACACATCATGTAGGAATGTGCATACAAAGTAACAATCATATTGTTACTCGATGCCATCTAATGGCCTTGAACCGATGATATCAATTACCCTCACTCACATCATACATGAACCTAATTCAAGGTTAAGCCGTAAATTTTGCTCGATGCATCCAACGATCAATATTACTTTCATTGAGTTGTTGAAATTTAAACGGTTGTGTGCACCAACGCTACTTTCCTTGTTCTTAAGATCCGATCATCCGAGAATGTTGGCTATGAAGAATCCTTAAAGAACCCAAATTCCAGTAAGTCTGGATATGCTCTTGACTGAGTCAGTCACATTAAAAGTTTCTGACACCAAGATAGAATAAATTTTTCCACCATATAATATAAACTGAATATGTATAAATCTCTATCAAATAAATGCATGTACTTTACAACCTCTTCATATAACTTGTTGACCAAACAAGTAACACACTTAAAAAAATATTCTAGATTTAATATGCCAATGCTAGTATTATAATAAGAGTGCACAATTGTTTATGTTCTGGTAGATTGTTATCTCCAAGGACATAAATAAGATTAAATCAATCATAATCAAGATTGGAAATATAATAATTGATCGTAGTATAATAGCCCAGTGGGATCATATTCATAATTGGCAATATAATGGCAATATTTGCGAAGAAATGAAGAGAGAATTGCATGTCAAATGCGCTCGTGATGGTACCTATGAAACATAATTCCTAGACAAATGGAAAAAAATAGTATGCAGATACAGCTTATATTTCCTTTTGATTTGAATTCATGTCATAGATCCCAAATTGGACTCATATTCATGGAGAGTAATTTAATCATTGTTTCCTTTGTATTATGACCACAAAAAATCTCTAGAAGATGATCCTCCATACCTAAAACATTGGATCCAAGTATCTCCCATTGGTTTGATACTTGAGTCGTAACTAGTAATCTGGTTCTGGACCAATGGGAGGCAAAGCTATGGAAATCAAGGATGTAATAATATTCCCATAATAACTAGGATGAATATCTCGTGTTCAAGACTAGGAATTTTCTTAGTTAAGCCCTCAAGACCTAAATGGCTCAACTTTTTCCCATGAGCCAAGTTTAGCTAGTTTAGGAAAATCGACAATGAAAAAAGGTAATGGAACATATGTCACATTTATCGAAACAAACTTTGATCTGACTTTACCCAACTTGTCACATTACTCCTAACATGAACACAGGGGTGGGTTCTGTAGAGCACATGGAAATTATGGGTAAGGCAAAAGTCTCTCTGCATTGAGGTAATGTGTTAACCAAAAGGTAGAGCAACGAGCCTATTATTGTATGCCAAGGCATTGAAAGCTCCTAATCCCCTCTCACTCACTACATTTTGATTGGATAACACACTATTTGATTCTCGTGCCTTCCCTCATTGTGACACCCGCCAGCGACAGAAAACAATTGTGGTGTTAAACCCTGCCATTAAACTTAGTTCAAAGGGTGATAATGTTCTAATGAACTATAGTTACAATGTAATTTGATGTGGATTAAATATAAAATAACTTCATTGTCATGTGATGTGGATTAGTTTATTTTACTTACAAGCTTAAACCCATTAAGACATCCAATTTTCCACCTTGGTTTTCAAAACTGGATATTGGGCCCTCTGCAAGGTGGTTTTGGTGCAACTCCTTTGAAACCCAATATCAAATCAGGTGAGGCCATGTCAGCACAGTGGTGTGGACCAACCCACCATTTGGGTCGCTTGTAGTTAATGGCCCCCCTATTTCACACCTCATATACATTGTCCACCATTGATTTAGGTAGTTGGCCACATGCCAGATCTTTCAACTAAAATTCATTTTATATCTAATAAGGGGATTGGAACTATGAAGGAGGAACCATGATTGTGGACCCCTCCCTTCCCCCTAGCAAATCATAGATCTAGTGTAAGAGATCTCAAACATTGGTTTATAACGTGGAACTTGGAGGAGGAACCACGCCTCTCCCCCCATAAATCGTAGATCTAGTGTAAGAGATCTCAATCATTGATTCATAAGGCAAAACTTGGAGGAGGAACCATGCCTCACCCCAACCTCACCCCCGTCCAGCCATGGATCTATGGTGTGAAACCTCAGTCATCGATCGTTGTCGTTAGAGCATTAGCATATACTGTAGTGTCCACTGCAAATCAATCATGATAATCATGACAGGAAGTGTCAGAGCCTTTACAACAATCAATAAAGTAATTCCTTTTTTTATATTTTAAAATTATTTACTAATGTCTGACAAATACTAAAATTAAATCTCTCTCCACTAGGGGTATTATGTCACATCAATATTCACTCAACCAATGGAAATTAGAAATAAGATTTTCAAAAATTAGAAATATATTTTTTTTCAATTATGAAAAATGAAATTAATAAGGATTTTTCCTTAAAATTTTGTTAAAGTTACCAAAATTCCATGAACTAATAGACAGTGAAAGGTCTTTGACCATGAGGCAAAAGCTATAGTCCCTCATGGAGGCAAGAACTAATAAAGAGCTTTGTTCCATGTTATTATGCCCTTAATTGGATCACAATTTCCTATCATAAGTGAAGTAGATAAATTTAAAATAGAAACATTTAGAATATTTGCATATTGTGTATATTGTAATCTAATTAATAATTATAATTAAAATTGCTTCAAGGAGGGTGCTCAGGGATAGACGTTCTTCTCAACTTTGATATGGTGTAAGCTCACATGAAAAGGAGTTGTGGATTCCATTATACTTGGCGCATTGCATGCACTCTCGTCACTTTATCGATCATGGCACAAAGCCAACACGTGGTTAATCATCATTTCAATATTGCTAACTACATATGAGGTACAAGATGATTCAATAGGAGAATTCTATCATATTGGTAGAGTTGGAGGAAAAAAATGACGATATAGACCACAAGATGACCATTCTAGTTAGGAGATTGACCAACATCTCCTTCTCCTTATATGAGGATAGTGACCAACGAACACAGATGCGTGGAGATTGTGCCCAATAGTTGTTATGACTCACTAGTTTTTTGCTTGCAACATTAATAGTATTTTTGTCTTCTCATGTCGATGTATATCAAGGTCTGGCACAACTAGATTCTTTTTATAAACTTCTATGTATAAGATGCTCTAGTTAAACAAGGTCTTAACAACCTCAAAACTCTTAACTTATTAACTAGTCTAGTTCTCTTCGATTAGACTAGTAGCAAAAAAAATAGTATGTATAATCCCCATTTGAAATAATGAAAAGTGCCTAACTTCAATATATATATAATAGTTATAATTTTGAAATCAATCAAAGCTTAAAAGTAAATAATTAATTTAATAAATTATATTATTAATTAAAATAAATCAATAAATATTTATTTATAATTAATAATTGCAATTAAATTTTAAAAAGAAATAATGAATTTAATAGTTTATTTATTATTTATTAATTAATATTTTTTAAAATTTTTATTATTATTATTATTATTATTTAAATTAGTTTTAACTTTATTAAATATAACAAAGCATAGAGATATATTTAAGAAATGAATTCCTTATTCAAGTAGTTATAATTCTAGGTTGAAGTTTATATGAAAGCGACATTCAATTGGACCAAATGTATAAGTGTATCTTCACCATTAGTGCTTTTATTGGAGCCATATTGAGGATGACATAAAAAGTTATATTTTTGTGTGAGGCCTAAGTTCCAAGTTGGGAGAAATTTTTAATGATTTATTGTGATTTTTGTGAATTTTGTAGTCTTTGTGATTGATTTTTAATGGTGTTTTACGAGATAAAATAGGATGGTGTATTGGTTAAGTGTTGGTCAGGATGACCAAGGAATTACACCTAAGTAGGGGTAAGAAATTGTGAGGCATTGAGATGAGTGCTTTATTGGAGGATGATGTGATCTAACAATGTAGAGGTAATGTGTTGTTTACATTGAGGTGATGTGATGATGAGTTAGTTTAAAAGATGTAAAAGACTACTGCTACAAGAGAATATCTCCACATTGTAATACCCTCATTTTAGGATGCAAAATCCTACTCCCACAAAAGCATAGCCCTTTCTGATACCCTTGTTTTGACCTTTCAAAGGCATTGGATTCGATTATGTATAGTTATAATAATGAGAGTCAACCCATGTAAGCTTAGATAAATTACCTCGTATATAAATGAGGTAAATATGCACCTATATATGCATTTTAATTAATTCAAATCTCTATGGGAGACCTTCTCTTTTGGAGTAACATGAATGGGGCTTCAAGGGCCAAAATTATAAACATCCTATTTGGTGTCTACCATATTGTGGGTAGGAGCACTGGGTGGAGACAACACATTAGGCACTATCATGTTTTCATGTTATATGAATGACAACACTTCCTTGCATTAAGCTGGCGTTTATTCAACTAAAATTAATTTGGGGGAGGCAATGGTAGAATATGGTTTATAGTTAAGTGGAGTTGGTGAAACATCGAGTAAAAATATGTGGAAAAACACACTCACCACTTTGTTTAACATATATTTTAAGTTCAATAATGATACATTGACTAATTGAAATCTTGGTGATATAAACAACTAGTTACGTTGTAAGTCGTTCCCTCAGGGGAGAACTCTCCTAGCTGCCACTCTGCACTCTTTTGCGCCGTCAGATCCAATGTTAGACGATTGAAAGTTCTTCCACCATTGGATCTCATTGCTTTAATTTCAACTGAATCTTGATTTGGGCAACCATTCAACTTGTTAATCTTTATTATAATCCATGAACATATTGCAGATGGGGGCTAATTATATGGCATTGGGCACCTCAGCTCCTCATTCTCTCGCATCCTTCCATCGGTGCATTCCTCACTCACTACGGTTGGAACTCTACGCTGGAGAGCATAAGCATGGGAGTTCCCATGATCATGGCCCATGTTCGCAGAACAACCGTTTAACTCGAGGCTCGTAGAACACTTGGGTATAGCCATCAAAATGTGCGTGGATGAGACTATTGTGCCAGATGAAGAGGACATGAAAAATGCAGTGAACATTCTTCTCGCGTAGCAACTAAGCAGGCTTGCCAAAATTGTTGTGGATAAAGACAAACCTTCTTACAACGACCTTCAGTCTTTTGTTCAAGAAATACAGAAGATGCACAAAAGCTCAATTGCCACCACATCTACACGAGGTCGCCCAAGTAAAAGGGTAAAAAAGGAACCATGAACTGTGATGATCTCTTGAAATTTGCATATTATATACTGGCCGCATCTCATAGTTTACAGAACTCATTCACATTTATAGAGTAACAACATGAAAGTTGTGTTGTAATTTCCATTGGACTATCATGAGATCCAAACTTTCATTTAGTTTTCTAAGTTGGAGGAAGATAGGTCTATGTTAATTCCAGTGGGGATAGAATTGAATTGAAACTTTATGTTACGGAAATTTTCTTCCTTCTATGCAGGAAATTTGACTAGTCTAGCAATCTAAATCTCTCTCTTATACACATATTTTCAGTATTATAACCTGTCATATTAATCCAGTGAGCTATTGAGATTCAGGTCTATGCTCTAATATTTGCTTGAAATTCAAAATCAATGAAATCTCGTCATTTAATTCATTTATTTTGTATTAATAAAAAAATATAAAATATGGGGAACAAACATAGCGTAGGCTTTCAAATTAAATTTACAAAACAATCCTAGAGTAGAGCTACTATGGAATTTTAGATTTTTAATTACAAGTGTATTAGTAGAGCTAATAATATGTGATATGAAATTTTAGACATTTAATTACAAGTGTATTATCAATAATTATTAACTGAATGTACAAATTTAATTTCCTTAAAGTTTTTAGTATTGCTTATATTAGTTAGAAATAAAGTATTGAGATTTATTTTAAAGGTATTTATGTCTTTTTCTTTTAATTTAATTGAAAAAATATCATATTCACAAGTATTGAATTAGATTTTATTTTTATTTATATCATTAAATTTTTATTATTTATTATATTGTTTACATAAATGGAGATTTGTTTCCCTCGGTCTTCTTTTAAAATTAAAAGCAATAAACCTTAAAATAATATTCCATAACATGGTGGCATAGACAATAACAATTACCTGTATGATGACCTGTACATCTATTTTTATTAACAAAAGATCCCATAAATAATATTTAAATAGATTTATTAGACCTCTACCTCTCTTGACACAATTTTCCATGATAAATCTACTCCCCAAGTAGTCATTGCATATAGCAGCATTTAAATCTGAAAAGAAAAGTGTGGTACTCTATTGTAATTTGCTCTACAAATGTGATGGCAAGTGTGCCTTAAATGTTGGCAATTTCATGGTTAATGTTGTATAAGTTAAATGCAAATTTATAGTCTCTTATACAAGATCAAAAAAGTTATGCCCAATAGCCAACACCACAGAGCAAGATATGTTCACCAATTCCATAGTTGTTACCAAATCTCTCTCAATGTTGGAGTTGTTTTCTCAATAGACTTGTTTTTATTGCTCTTGAAGTGATGAAAGCCACCGTTTTTGCATATAGGATCATTTAGATTTGAAATGAAATTTACAAAACAATCCTAAAGTTGAGCAACTAAGAAATTTTAGTTTTTTAATTACAAGTGTATTAGTAGAGCTAATAATATGTGATATTAAATTTTAGACATTTAGTTGCAAGTGTATTATCAATAATTATTAATTGATGATACGAATTTAATTTCCTTGAAGTTTTTAGTATTACTCATATTAGTTAGAAATAAATTATTGAGATTTATTTTAAAGGTATTTATGCCTTTTTCTTTTAACTTAATTGAAAAAAATCAAATTCACAAGTATTGAATTAGATTTGATTTTTATTTATATCATTAAATTTTTATTATTTATTATATTTTTTTGTTATATGTTTATTTTTTGTTTTTTGTTTTTAATAGGTGGAAAAACCTATCATAACTGAGTTGTCAAACCAGCAATGAGGATAGTCATCTCTAGCTGCTAACCGCGAATGCAGGCTGACTCATCATCGTTATTCAAGGAAAACCACGCCACCTGGAATAACCCGTTGGTGGTCTATAAGGGGGCAGGTTTTCACTCATGCTAGATGCCTCTGGGTCTTGGGTTATTAACCTGTTTCCTTATGTCCAAGGAAGACGAGCTCTTAGCCAAGCAGTATCAGTTTTAGGGCATACTCCAGGCCCATTTGTTATATGTTTTCCTAAATGTATATATATTAACTTAAATATTAATTCTTAATTATATTATAATAAATTTCTAAAATAACAATTAGTCAATTTTACTCTTTAGCATAAGAGAGTGTTACACATTTGTAAATGGATGTGATATATGAATAAATTATTTCAATGGGTATTTCAACATTGACGTTATTGTATTTATATGCAAATATTTTTTACAATTAAATTAAAGCTACCTTTAATGTTGTTGCATTCAAACATCATGGACAATAGTAGTTGAAAAGACAAAAACATAAAATAATAAAATTAACAATTGCACCACATTTGCAAAGGAAACACAAGCAGTAGCATATAGAAGAAGAGCATAGATGAAGAGAGATGTGATATGTTATGCGATCTAAATTTTTCCCAGTTTGGAACTATATCCTTTGCAACATAAATTTTTGCCTCTCCATTTAACAAGGTTTACATAAATGGAGATTTATTTCCCTCAGTCTTGTTTTAAAATTAAAAGCAATAAACCTTAAAATAATATTCCATAACATGGTGGCATATACAATAACAATTACCTGGATGACCTGTACATCTATTTTTATTAATGAAAGACCCTATAAATAATAATTGAACAAATTGATTAGACCTTTGCCTCTCTTAACACAATCTTCCATGATAAATCTACTGCTCGAGTAGTTGTTGCATATAGGAGCATTTAAATCTGATAAGAAAAGTGTGATACTATGTTGTAATTTTCTCTACAAATGTGATGGCAAGTGTGCCCTGAATGTTGGCAATTTCATGGTTAATGTAGTATAAGCTAAATGCAAATTTACAGTATTCTATACAAGATCAAGAAAGCTATGCCCAATAGCCAACACCATAGAGAAAAACATGTTCACCAATTCCACAATTGCTACCAAATATCTCTCAGTGTTGGAGTTGTTTTCTCAATAGACTTGTTTTTATTGCTCTTGAAGTGATGAAAGCCATTATTGTTGCATATAGGAGCATTTAGATATAATAAGAAAAGTGTGATACTCTATTATAATTTTCTCTACAAATGTGATGACAAGTGTGCCTTGAATATATTTTTCACGCTCCATATATTTTTACTATCTGCACAAAGAAAAAAAGTGACCAACTTCATATCAGCTACTAAAATATAAATCAGTTCCTTTTAAGACACTCAGAAATACAATGAAAACTTAGTAGATTAAACAATCTTTAATAGGTCAAGAACCCACAAAGAAAAAAACATACTCAGTGAGTATGAAATCAAATCAACATAAAATGGTTAACGACATCCATATAAAATCGTCATCAATATGGAAGTAGGATTTGTACAAAAGCTAGGTTCATTATAGTACAATATTAAGATTCTTCAGGTTGGAAAGAAGAGTACCTAAAGAAAAGATAACATAGAACAACATATTCTCAAGAGAAAAAATCTCCATGCATGAATGACACAGAATCTATTAATTCAGTCTGAACTCTCATCACCTAGCATTGGAAACAAGGAGATAGAAAGATATAAATCAAGAAAAGTCTATGCTTCCTTTCCAAGTGAACTCTCATCACCTAGCATTGGAAACAAGGAGATAGAAAGATATAAATCAAGAAAAGTATATGCTTCCTTTCTAGGCAAGGAGAAGTTGATGATGAAGTGCATGTGATGTTGTGATGTATTGTATATCAAGAAGGACGAAAAAATAATAAAGGATGAAGATTTGAATAGTTTATATAGCACATTGAGTTTGGCCTCTAAACAAGTAGTTATATCAAAAATGTTTTACAACTTTAAAAGATGAGGATTGACAGTAAACAAGGAAAAATAACAATAGAACCTGAAGATCTAAATGGTTTAAAGTTTACATAGCTTGTTCAATTTTTCCTCTAAGCAAGTGAGCAACTATATGAAAAATGTTTTAGAACTAGTATTTACAACACACACAGAGTAAGTTGAGACAACCTTGAGGAGTTTTTTGTACAAATTTTATTATAACCTTTCCCTTCATCCAATAGATATTGTAGATCCTCCCGTATGCGGGTGATTTCACCGCGCGATAGGCAAGTGGCTCGTCACATGGGCAGGTGTCAGCCCGGACGAGCCACGATTAACTAGCACGCAGGCACAGTAAATGCGACGGAGGGTGAAGTAACTTGGGTTTTAAAGCTAGTCTTTTCGGCATTCATTGCGCAGCAGAGAGCGAGGAGGATGGCGCTCCATAAACTCGAACCCCATGCCGCTTTCCTGCATTCCTTTAAGCCATCCGAGCAAGCGCTGGCAGAGACGGAACATTATCTGGTTCAGTGTAAGATTTCTCAGAGGAATTCTTGTCTGGAGATGCAGAGAGAAAGGCCCAGAATGAGCAGCAGTCGTGGCGGTTCCAAGGGTCGTGCTGCTACACAGAGGCCAGTCATTTCGCCTTCCTCATCGGTGGAAATCACTTCTGAGCAGAATAGGAACCCGAGCAGACTTGCAGGCCGCAGCAATATGCGTGAGAGGGGAGAAATTATGGATTGTGGTCATATGGAGCATCCGGCTGTTCGCTACCGGATCCCCTGCACTTTGGAGAACAACACTCTCATTGTCTCAGTCTCGGTGGAACATTGCAGCAGTCTCAGGGGGCAATTGGAAGACCTGAATGTGCCAGTGGTCGATATGCAAGTTCCTATGGTTGATATGAGGCGGCCAACCAGAGCAGACATTCCCCCAGCCACACAAGCAGCTGATGCTGGCCCCAGTGAGCCGGTACAGAGGTCTTTGCTCTCGGACATGGAGGAATCCCAGAAGCTCAAAGGCAAAATGAAGGATGAGCCTTACACAACTGATGAGGAATAGCTCAGCCATCATTATGAGCTTCGCTGCCGGGAAAGGAACGCAACTCTCTGTTCGTCTCTTCCGCTCTCTTTGTCTGTTTGTCATTCTGTCGGTTTATGTGTCCACTATGTTGATTTTAATGTCCCCTGTGTCGGTTCATATGCTGTCTGTCGGTTTATGTGTCCACTGTGTCGATTCATATGTCCACTGTGTCGGAATTTGCACCGTCAAAGGTCGCTTTGCTAGTCAGGGTGGTAAGCTGATTCATTTTTGTAACTGTGTTGCTCTGAAAGGTCCATTATGGGGAAAATGCCAATCTCTCTGGAGATGCAGGGCCACGGCCCTGATGTAAAAACTGCTATAATTTTTGATATTTTGTAATATAAATAGCATAGTCTTACGTAGAAAAAAAAATAGATATTGTAGATCCTTTTGAAGAAAGAGTTTATTCGAGTCTATAACTTGATCCACAATCAAAGAAAAGGGCTAGAGATGTCACAAGCTAAAATAAATGGTCTTTGTCATTGGCGCAGTGATGTATTGACATTCTCAGTTGAAATGGATCCTATTAGATACATGGTGGCTAGAGACACTAGAAAATTTGAAATAGATATATGTTATGGCATCTAGATTGCCTACAGACCATCCAACTTTCCCATCCTATATAACAATTTCTAACAATAACCACTCAAGTTTCTCTCCAATTTCTGAAACCCCCACCCATGTTGGGGAGATCATAGTGTAAAATCAAATGTTCCTGTGCTTTTTTAAAGGGTTCATATATAGAACAAATAGTGAAAAAGTCAATATTGAGATATAATAACTAAGTTTTGAATCATTGTGACAAACAAAACATCACATTAGCTCACAAAATATATCCAATGATGCAATGGTCTGAGATGATGACTAATTTTTGAATCATGATAACTAGGTGACAACCAAAACTAAGTTGTAGCCACAAGAAAAACATCACATCATCTCATAGAATATATCCAAGGCTACAATGAACCCCCATACATAGTGTTGGACCTCACAGGTATTTTAGTTCACATAGAACACCACCCTAAAAATTCTATACTCTTGATCAATTAAGAATAACCTAGGATGTCTAGAGTGGATGTTGAGGTGGGTGGTACAAGAATTGAGGATTCTCTTTAAAGGGTAATGGCATTTAGATACTCTGTTTGATATAACTCACAATGTTGCTATTATTAGGCGTAAATTACTATTAAGGTAGGAAGATAGGAAAAATAACATTATAGAAGAAAGAACCCAAAAGACATAGTTCATTTGCATTTGTTAAAACTGAGCATATTGAACATGCTTCTCAAGGTAGTCCATCGATTCCAAGTTACATGATTGCTACTAAGTCGACAAAAGCAAAGCTTCGTGGTCATTCTCCAAGGTCGAGTCCAGATGTTCAGGAGAAGGGAACTCCTATAATAAGGAGACATTCTCTTCCAGCAACTCCTAATGGGAAACCCAATTTTGTATCACCAAGGACTCAGAGATTGTTGCCACAAGTTCAATCAACCAGGAGGCACATAAAAAGTGATTGATCTTTGGCACTGGTAGGAAGTCAATTCTCTCATGATTTGGAGATTTATCTTTGTTCATCTTTCTTTGGAGCAATTTCTTTAAATGCTGACATTTTATCTTTTTTATTTCAGAAAAGGAAATCCATGTTCAGGTTGATTGGCGAAGGTGATCGGTATTTGAGCTTATCTTGATATTTTGTGCATTTGGAGTGTCTTCTCAGTTAGTAATGAATGTGAATCTCTAGAGAGACCTTTTATATGTTATGAGTTTAGATTAAGTGTGATGGACTTGATATTCACTCTAAATGCCTTGTGAACCCTAAAATGCACCAAATTATGTTGTATATACAAAGAATATACCATGTTTCATATTCATGACGTGACTGCGAGCGTACATTTTTATGGGTTCACATGGGACAACTAATTCATTGACTATAAATTGTCATATTACATTTTTTTTAGCTTCAAAATGTTTTGAGAAGGGTTTGGATATTATGCATGCTTTGAGCTAATATCTGTTCGATTTTATGATGTATAATAATATGGGTTTTGACTTTAGAGCTAATGACTTGTACTTGAGAAAGCACAACCAAATTTTTCTTGGAAGGAAACACACAAAATTTTCTCAAGAAGAAGTGTAGTTGATGCTATTCTTGGGTTCAATTTCTAGATGGGAGATATGTGCAGTTTTATTCAAGGGTAGATCTTAATTCACATAAAAATTCAAAATTTATTTACAAAATTGTTATAGTCTTTTGGTGACACTTGTTTCAAACTAAAAAAAAAATAAAAAAATTCTTTGTATTGATTAAGGTTGTCTATAGCAGGAGGAAGTGATCAAGAAGAAATATGGAGGAATTGTACCAAAACAACCTTTGATTTCAAAGGTAGCAAATCACGATCTATTTCTTTATTTATGAGGCATTCATGTTGGCATAATCAGACAAGGTCTTTAACTTCAACATAGGCCTCATGATTTGTAAGGCTCAAGGAAGCAGTATTGCAATAATATTTCATTGTAGCATGGTCAATGGATGCCATAAAATAATTTGGACTTGCCAATGACTAAATTCTCATGGGACCACAAAGGTCACTATGTGCAATTTCCACATGCATGTTTTTTATTCATCCAACTTTTTTTGTCAAATTTATCCCTATGTTTCTTGTCTAAAATGCAAAATTCACAATAACTCTTTCATGTTTTTACTAATTAGATAGACAAGTAGGTTATATAAATTTTGCAGGCATTATTTTAAAACCAAGGTGAGGTGTGGTCTTTTGATGTGTCGTGCTTATGGACCACACTTGCTTGATTTTAAAGATAAAATCATTTAAATGTTGTTGAATGATCTCTACATTATTTTCAATTACATGACATGGGTTAGATTTACTTAAGCAGAATTTGTTGGATTAAAACAAGAACATGGAGATTAGTGGTAAAGAGCACTATGATCTTTTGAATAGTTTCAAGGATCATGAAAATAATACAGAGGTGAGTTAACATTCAAAAGAGTAACACAAGAATTTTCTCAACAAGAGGTGTAGTTGATGCTATTCTTGGGTTCAATTTCTAGATTGGAGATATGTGCATTTTTATTCAAGGGTAGATCTTAATTCACATAGAAATTCAAAATTTATTTACAAAATTGTTATAGTCCTTTGTAGACACATGTTTCAAACTATAAAAAAAAATTGCTTTGTACTGATTAAGGTTGTCTATAGCAAGAGGAAGTGATCAAGAAGAAATATCGAGGCAAGAAGATATATGGAGAAATTGTACCCAAAAAACCTCTGATTTCGAGGCTAGCAAATCACGATCTATTTCTTTATTTATGAGGCATTCATGTTGGCATAATTAGACAAGGTCTTTAACTTCAACATAGGCCTCATGATTTCTAAGGCTCAAGGAAGAAATATTGCAGTAAGATTTCATTGTAGCATGGTCCTTGCCTTTTGTTGATATTTTTATGTCTTTCAACAGTTATCAAAGAAGCATTAATTAGTGCTATATGTTATTGCCTTACGATGTTTCCTTTGCAACATCTGGTGCAATTGCTAGTGATTAAACCCAACAAACAATAATACAATATAGGGCATTCAATTATAAAAAAGAAATTGTTTTCCTCAAATAACTTCCATCCTTTATATAATATTGAAATTCATCCTAAACAAAATATAATTGTATAATTAATATTTTTTCCCATAGTTAATTATTAAATAATTATAACAATAGACCTATTTATTTTGGAATAATGTTTCCATCATTTTAATTTAATTATCAATAATTATCAGGTGTAATTCATGGATATTATTTGTAGTAGTCATATACCAAAGGTTGAAATTGATCTCCAAAATAGTTAGGTCTTTTATTCCCTTTTAAATAAATAAATTAATTAAAAAAATGTCATATGAACATGAATTATGGTTTTTTGGGCATGTGGTATTAGTAAGTCTTTGTATTAGTCCACGATATTATAACAAAACTTATCTACAAGTTAAAAATCTCTATAATAAAGTGGAGTGAATTTTCACAAGAATCTTGTTAATGTTTTTAAATGTATATATGTTTAACAAATATATTAATTCTTTTAATAATAATAACGATAACATAGAAATATAAAATAAGTTATAATTACGACAATAGGCTTGTCTATTTTGGAATTTTAATTTAATTATAAATATTTATATGGTGGATAGTACATATTTAACATATAATTGAAAATATTTTTAATATTATTCATAAATTAAAAGTTGATATTTGTCTTAAAAGTAATTATGCTTATTAAATTGATTAATTAAAAAAATGTTGTATGTACGTGAGTTAGTTTTTTTGGGCATGTGGTATTAATAAGCTATAATATTGGACCACAATATTATAACAAAGTTTATTTATATGTTAAGAATATGTGTGTGTGTGTGTTCACGATAATGCGGTAATACAATTTCAAGCAAGATTGTGATTTGTTGTCATTTTAAATATATTTTTGAATACATAAATGGATTCAACACCCCAAAAAACCCTTGGGCGCTCGAATTTTATAGATTAAACAACTTAAACTCAAGTTTTTACAAATCTGTACTGGATTTTGGTGAAAATTAATTAGAAAAATTCCTTGAAAATGACCATTTTGCCTATACGTTACACTATATATATATATATATAGTAATGTCAATATAAACATTTTAGCTTGTTAAAAATAAAATAAAATAATAAGAGACTCAAATCTTTAAATAATTAAAATGATAAGAATAAAAAATAAAATAAAATTAGTAATTTTAATTTTAACTATAAAGTTATAAAGTTAAATTAAACTATAAAATTACAATGGTTTACTATGATGAAGCCTCTTTAAATCCCTAAGGAAATCCATTATGGAATGCAAACATACCAATTTAGATTTATCTTAACTCTCGACTTCATCCCTCTATGCGTTTGGTAGATCCAAATTTAAGATGAATTTAGACTAGTTATTGTTTTTTTTTTAAATGTGAGATGTATCACCACATACGTGTTTTGATGTCAATCAATGTTCCCTAACTATAAAGTCAAACATTAACTTTTTTAAATTAATAATAATAATCTAAAAAATTGTTGTCTTCGGAGTGAAGCTTAGTGCAATGATAACCATGATATGAAATATTATGTAAACTAAAAGATCTAAAGTTCAAATTGGGTAGAAGTAACTCAGTCTACGGAAATGGCAGGTATTGACCTCGTGTTAGTCCACTGATTCCTCTAGTTACTAATTCCTCTAATTATTAAAAAAAAACCTAATATTTACGTCGATAGGCGTTCCTCTGTGGGGTTGGACTAGGCAAATTCAACCAATCACAATTTTATTTTCGTCCTCCTTCTTCAAACCAAAAAAAATGACACGTGGCCTTCATCTCCATCCAGATATTGCACATCGAAAATTGACATGTGGGCTTCGCCTCCATCCAAATCCTGCACATCGAATTCGAAGGCTCCGTTAACTTCCATCGACTCCCACTTAGCCTATTGTTGTTCAAGAATAAGTTGTTCAAGTCCACCATAGTAGACTGGTGCAATTGCCCAACTCGGTGGGGATTTTGTCTTCTATAATCGAAACCGAGAAGAGACCATAAATATTATTGTTTTCTATATTCAAAATATGCAAGGAAGAACATGTGGAGAATGATGAGGGGAATGGAACAGAGAGATTGTTGGACGAAAGAAGAAGTTGTACTAGCGATTGGAAATCAGATATTAGAATTTGCTGTAGAGCGATGGGGGCAGAAAACAGGCAAAAAAGGTGTAGCAGAGGGTCGTGTCTCTATGTCTTGGTGTCCTAGATGAGAAGAGCCTAGAGAATGATTTGATTTATGGTTTCAAGGGCCCCTTGCCACCACTCAAGAGGAAACGCCCACCAAGGCTGGATATTCTCCTCCAGTTGTCAGAGGCACAATATGCAATAGTCCTCAAGTAGTCGATGGAGATCAATGAAGAGGGTTTTCATTATGCGATTTCCTGCAAAAAGGACCATCAAAGCTTCAAAAGGTCGCCATGGGCTCCCAATCGAAATGGCTAATCATAGGTTTGAAACAAGCCACACTTCATAAGTGGACACCAATCCTTCCTTCTCATCATCCTCAAAAAACTATCATAAATCCCTTGTTTCCCATCACAAGAGACCTTCAAGGCCTCCTCCCATGGTTTTCCCTTATTATGCAAATCCTTCTACTGAGAAGAAGAAGACACTTATGGAGAGAAGGGCATTCACTTCCCTATTCAATGAGCCTGCTCTTTAGCCTCTTCCCAAAGAGTTTGCTCATTTGAATGGATTCCTTACACATCCAAGGGTTCGACAGAGAGACAAAGTCGGGCTCAAACAATAACTCCAATACTTGCATCCCTTATACACCTTTCAATACACTCTCATCTACTCCCTTCTGCACTCAATCTAAATTGAATCAGTTCCCAATAACTGACCCAAAGGCAAAGGGGACTGCTTACTCGAGACTGTCCACTTGCCCACATACTCGAATGGATGTTGTCGAATTGAGGGAGAAAATAAATGTTGTTAGGGCATACCATTGCATCACTGAGAGGAAAATATGTAGAGTTGAATGCCTTTGAAGGCTATAGTAGCCAAAATATAACTTGTGAATAGTCTATGATTTTACTATATTAATTATTATTTTCATGCCTATGGATATTTTTGTAAAACTTGAGTTTTTTTGTTGTTGTGTTTTCTATGTTAAGCAATGTTCTCTTATTTTGTTTTCATCTGTTTATTTTGTTCTTGCAATGAATTAACAATATAATACCATCTGTAAATGTTATGTATGTCTTTGTTGCCATTATGATTCTGGTTTGGCTCTATGGTACAGTTGTTGTACTTGCTGTCAACTCACTCAAGTGGCAAATTTCTGTTCAGGCTCTTAAAATGATGGAATATAAGAGGTTCGCAGGTGCATCGTTCAAAAGGTGCGGACCCGTAGGTTCGTCGTCCAGGGAGTGCGGACATACCCGCAGGTTATCCGTTCATAAGGTGCGGTCCCCTAGTTCACTCACTCCAATGCAAAGAAGCGCGCTCTCGTGGGGTTTCTTATGTTTGGCCCGTGGTATTTAGCCCGTCAATTCATGATCCTATGGTTTTGACCCGTGGTATATGATCTAAATTGTTGAACCCCGGTTTGGATCCCTTGTATTGGCGTTTGATGGTTTTGTCCCATGGTGTGCATAAGGGATTGACTATAAAAAGGGGAAAGAGATCACTTGACGGATCACTTGTGAAATTTGAATATCTTAAGATCTGAAATTGTGTTTGGTTTTACAAAGCTAGATCTAAATCAAGGAGAAATCTTAAGGCGAATCTATTGATAAGTCGTGATCTCTCGGGCGCATGATCAGATCTGTGGATCTGACTGACTGTGGCACATTGGAGGACTGTTAATTTGGCCCTAATCAGAGGTTCGCAGGTGATCCACGGTGAAATTGCGGGGGTACGCAGTGCAGGAGAAGACGCAGTGCGGGGGTACGCAGCGCAACAGAAGGCGCAGTGCGAGGTACGCAGCGCAGAAGAAAACAAGGTGCGGAGATACGCAGAGGCACAGAAGGAACAGTGCGGAGGTACGCGGTCAGACAGAGAGTACAGTGCGTATCTGACTTGAGGTACGCAGTTTAGCAGAAGGAGAAAGTGCGGTGGTACGCAGAGCTCAGAAGGATACAGTGCGGATCTGCGCAATTCAGGAACAGAAAGGCTGCGGATATCCACAGGTTTATATCAGTGAAGTTGCGGACCTGTCTTAAAACATTTGTTGACTGTCTTTTATCTATTGCTGCAAATTTCTGGGTTTAGATTTCTGGTATTACTTTTCTGTTTACAACATTCTGAGAAGTTGGGTGACTCATTGGTTGATTGTATAAGGAGATTGGGTGATTTGCATATACTTGATGATTATTTGATCTTCTTGGATCCAGTCTGAAAATTAATGAAACGTGGTCCTTAAAGAAGAGCTAAGGGGGTTGTAGCTCCCTTCCAGGAGAGACTGGAAAACGAGAGAGAGTTGTAGCTCTCTGCAGGTTGCAGCCTGCGTACTGGTAAAGGACTGCACCAGTACAAAATCCTTGTAAAAGAAGTTTCTAATTGAAAGAAGATAGAGACATATTGCAGCAGGTGGTTTTCACCCACATTGGGTTTCCACCTTATATCTGGTGTTCTTTGGTGTGCTTTACTTGTTCTTGTTCATTTTTATATGGCACTAACATACAAATTAATTAAAGTATAAATTTGGAAGGCATATTGAAAAGAATTTGATAATACTGATTCACCCCCCCTCTCAGTATTATTTCCAACAATTGGTATCAGAGCAGGTTCTTCAGAAGAAGCTTGATTGCTTGAAGAAAGATCTTGCATCATGAGCAACTACGAGAGGGAAGCATCAATCAGGCTACCGATTTTTGATGGGACAAACTTCGTTTATTGGAAGGTAAGAGTTACTGCCTATCTTCAATCTCTTGGTACAAAATTCTGGGATATCATAGATACAGGGTATACTTTCCCTTCTGCAACTCCTACAGATCCGGCTGAGAAGAAGAAATATGAAACAAATGCAAAGGCAATTAATACTCTATTAGGATGCCTATCTCAATCAGAATTTGTTAAGGTAATGCAGTTTAAATCCGCAAAAGAGATATGGGACAAGATTGTTCTGAGCTATGAAGGAGATGATCAGGTAAAACGAACAAAACTTCAAACCCTCAGAATTCAGTATGAAAATCTCAGGATGTATAATGATGAAAGTGTGGCTAACTATTTTCTTTGTGTAGATGAGATTGTTAATTGTATGAAAATTTTGGGTGAAGAAATAAAAGAGGCAGTTGTGGTTGAAAAAGTTCTAAGATCTCTGTCCCCTAGGTTTGAATCTAAAGTTTCTGCAATAGAAGAAAAGGAGAATCTACAAAGCCTTAAAATGTCACAGCTGCACGGAATTCTAACTGCTTATGAAATGAGGAAAGGAGGTCCATCAGACAGGAGAGAAGCTGCCTTCAAGGCTTCAGGCAAAGGAGAGTGCTATGAGTCAGGACACGTGTCAGAGGAGGAAGAAGAATCAAATTTTGTCAGAAATCTTCAACGGGGTACTGGTCGTTTCCGAGGTAAGTTACCTTTCAAATGCTTTGCTTGTGGAAGAGTCGGTCACTATGCTGCCAAATGTCCTCACAAGGATAAGATCGACAAAGGGAAAGAACCTGTTAGATGGAACAAGAAACAGAATGCAACTAAGAAAAGTTACTACACTCATGAAGACAGTGATGGTCTATCAAATAGTGACGAAGATGAACGAGGTAATGATTATAAACTTTTAATGGCTTTTGAAGATGATGATTACATGGATGCTATAGATGTGGATGATTTTTATGAAGAGATTTCTAGACTCAAGACATGTTTAGAAGAAAAGAATGTGATCATTGATACTCTGTAATTTCAACTTGATGAAAAAGAAAAATCTCTTGAGAAGTTAGAATGTGAAATTGTTGGCCTTAGAAAAGAAATTGAGAAAACAAAGGTTCTTAATCTTAAGTTTGTTAAAGGATCTGAAACTCTGGATGAGATTATCAATGTACAGTGTTCTCCACTAATTAAGACAAGTCTGGATTATAATGGAGAAACATCTCAAGCATCCACCTCAAAGAGTTATCTTGATGCAGCAAGGAGGAATGAGAAAAAGCCAAATGGAGATCATCAGGTAAAGCAGGGACAAATTACAACAAGAACAAACAGAGACTACCAGGTAAACCAGGGGCAATCCATCTTAAGGGTGAACAAAAGCTACAACCAGCCACAGGTAAAAACTTCTCAATTTGCTTCAAGAATGGATGACAATAGAAATTACAATCATTTGGCTGGTAGATTTGATAATCGCAGAAGTTTCTTCAATGGCCAATGTTTCTCTTGCCATAACTTTGGTCACAAAGCAGCTCAATGTGTTTCCTATAAGACAATCATGACTAGAGAAGCTCAAAAAACAAAGAAGTATGACCGGGATTATGAAAAGGACCTATAACAATTTTTCGGCCCTTGAAAATGAAATTGAATGTTCTATTTGTAATAACTTTGGTCATGAAGATTCTGAATGCAGGAGCAGGTTTCGGCAGACAAAGGAACAAGCCTCAAGCAGCCGAACATGGAGAATAAAGGAACCACAACCAGAAAGATGTGGGATAGCTTTTTATGCAGAAGGACAAGAAAATATATGGTACATCGACAGCGGATGTTCGAAGCATATGACAGGTGATAAAGAAAAACTTGAATCATATACTGCTTTAGAAAAGGGTAAGAAAGTTTCTTTTGGAAATGATACCCCTGCAGCCATAAAAGGGAAAGGCACTGCTCACTTGAAAGAAAAGGTCAAAGCTGGAAATGTTTTGGATGTTGATGGCTTGAAGCATAATCTACTGAGTGTCAGTCAGATGTGCGATCAAGGAACTGAGGTAATATTTCGATCAAATGGATGTAGCATTCGTGATCTTGATACAGGAAAAACAGTGATCAAAGGCAGAAGAACTCCAAATAATCTATACATATTTGAAGAAGGACAACAACAATGCTATTTGAGCAAAGATGATGAACATTGGTTATGGCACCGGAGGTTGGGGCATCTAAGCTTTTCACAAATAAGGAAAGCATGCAAATACCAGGCAGTTCGTGGTCTTCCAGATATCAAAATTCCAGACAACACCATATGCAAATCATGTCAGTTTGGTAAGCAAACCAGAACTAACTTCCCTGAGAAGGAAGGATCAGCCAGCAGGCCTCTTGAACTAGTCCATACAGATGTATGTGGTCCATTTAGGACAAGGTCACCTCGAGGAGAAGAATACTTTATATTATTCATTGACGACTTCTCCAGGATGGTTTGGTTGGGACTTATGAAACACAAGGACGAAGCATTCGAAAAATTCAAATCCTTCAAAGCCTTGGCTGAAAACTAATCAGATCACAAAATTAAGTGCCTTAGGTCCGACAGAGGTGGGGAGTTTACCTCATATGAATTTTTTGATTTCTGTGAAGAAAATGGAATAAGAAGGGAATTCTCTACAGCTAGGACTCCTCAGCAAAATGGAGTGGTGGAAAGGATGAACAGAACGGTCCAACAAATGGCTTGTGCTATGCTTGATGAATCTAGGACTCTTGCAACCTTCTAGGGTGAAGTGGCATTTGCTGCAGTTGTTATCCTCAACAAAACAAATGTTCGAGTGAACAGCACTCAAACTCCTCATGAGCTTTGGTATGGTGAGACTCCTTCGGTAAAGCATTTCAAAATTTTTGGGAGAAAATGCTATATCAAGAACACTGATGAACAGCTTGGCAAACTTGAACCTAGAGCAGATGAAGGCATTCTCCTTGGTTATTCTCCCCACAGCAAAGCATATAAGTGTTACAATAAAAGACTTGGAAGAATTGTTGACAGCATTGATGTAGTGGTTGATGAAAAAGGATACATCCCTAGGCAAGTAAATCATGAAAATATCGAAGAAGATGAAGACTACTCTCCAAATCAGACAAATGATGAAGAAGAACCTCAAGAGGCACCTGAGGAGCAAATAAGGATAGAAGAAAAGACTCCATCCAGGTATGTTCAAAAGAATCATCCAGAATCTCAGATTTTGGGGCAGAAAGAAGCAGGTGTACAAACAAGAAGAACAATTGCAGAAGCCTCAAGCTATTTGGCATTGCTCTCCTCCACTGAACCACAAAATGTAAGAGAGGCATGCAAAGATGAATGCTGGGTCAAAGCGATGGATGAAGAACTTGAGCAGATCGAAAAGAACAACACTTGGGAGTTGGTTCCTAGACCAAAAGATAAGAATGTCATAGGGACAAAATGGATCTTCAAAAATAAGTTGAATGAAAATGGAGAAGTAATTAGAAACAAGGCCAGACTTGTGTGTAAAGGGTATGCTCAACAAGAAGGAATAGACTTCGAAGAAACTTTTGCTCCTGTTGCTAGACTTGAGGCCATCCGAATGTTCCTTGCTCTCTCAAGTTTTCAGAAGTTCAAAGTCTTTCAAATGGACGTGAAATCAGCCTTTCTGAATGGGGACTTAGAAGAAGAAGTGTACATTGAGCAACCAGATGGGTTCATCCTTGGGAATGATCCAAATCTTGTATGCAGACTAAAGAAGGCTCTCTATGGTCTTAAACAGGCTCCAAGGGCTTGGTACTACCGTTTAGACAAATATCTTCATCAACAAGGTTTTTCAAAGGGATCAGCAGATAGCAATCTTTACATAAAAATTGAAAATGACAAATTACTAATACTTGTTGTGTATGTAGATGATATTATCTTTGGCAGCAATGAAGAAGCTATGAGTCAAAGCTTTGCCTTGGTGATGCAGAAAGAATTCGAAATGTCTTTGCTTGGAGAACTAACATATTTTCTTGGATTGCAAATCCAACAAAATGAAGGCGGGATCTTTTTGTCTCAAACCAAGTATCTCAAGCAGATCTTGAAGAAGTATGGCATGGAGGATGCAAAACCAGTATGTACCCCCATGGTCACAGGATGTAGCCTCAGTGCAAATGATGAATCAGCAGCAGTGCACCAACCAACCTACAGATCTATGATTGGAAGCCTACTTTCTTTAACAGGTACCCAACCAGACATCATGCATGCAGTGGGAATAGTTGGAAGATTTCAGGCAAATCCAAAGGAAACTCATCTTCAGGCAATGAAGAGAATTTTCAAGTACCTTCAAGGAACTCAAAACTATGGTTTATGGTATCCTAGAGATACAAATCTCACACTTCATGCTTATACAGATGCAGATTGGGCCAGAAGCATGGATGACAGGAAGAGCACAAGTGGTGGTGCATTCTTTATGGGTTCCAGATTAGTATCTTGGTTCAGCAAGAAACAGAGTTCGATTGCTTTATCTACAGCTGAAGCGGAATATGTGGCTGCTGCATCTTGTTGCACTCAACTCCTTTGGATGATGCAGACCTTGCAGGATTTTCAAATCACTTGCACTCCACCCATCTCCATCTTATGTGATAATACAAGTGCAATCAGCATTTCAAAGAATCCTGTCATGCATTCAAAGACCAAGCATATCCCGATCAAGTATCACTTTCTCAGGGAACAAGTGCTTGAACAAAAGGTCAAGTTGGAGTATGTTCCTTCTAAGGAACAAGTTGCTGATATACTCACCAAACCATTGCCTAGAGAGACCTTTGAATACCTCAGGCAAAAGCTGGGGGTTGTTGATGTATCATCTTGTTGTTGAATCTCATCTGTTGGTTGTACGCATGTTGGGTTGCGGATTGGTCGAAGATAGAATGGCACAGGTTCAGGGGGAGCATATAATGCATTGTTGGCATTATGGTAGAAGATCTTGGAGGAAGTTCAGAAGGAGATCATGGGTGTTGATCTAAATATTGCTGCAATATGTCTCTATGGTGTATGGTGGATTATGGTTTGTAGATCTGGTTTTTCTCAGGGGGAGCATAACCCTTTGCCCTTGATGTCAAAGGGGGAGAATGACGATGAGAATCTTGATCCTCATTGAGGTTGCCATCAAGTCCAAAGGGGGAGATTGTTGGCATTATGATTCTAGTTTGGCTCTATGGTACAGTTGTTGTACTTGATGGCAACTCACTCAAGTGGCAAATTTCTATTCAAGCTCTTAAAATGATGGAATATAAGAGGTTCGCAAGTGCATCGTTCAAAAGGTGCGGACCCGCAGGTTCGCCGTCCAGGGAGTGCGGACATACCCGCAGGTTATCCGTTCATAAGGTGCGGTCCCCCAGTTCACTCACTCCAATGCAAAGAAGCGCGCTCTCGTGGGGTTTCTTATGTTTGGCCCGTGGTATTTAGCCCATCGATTCATGATCCTATGGTTTTGGCCCGTGGTATATGATCTAAATTGTTGAACCCCGGTTTGGATCCCTTGTATTGGTGTTTGATGGTTTTGTCCCATGGTGTGAATAAGGGATTGACTATAAAAAGGGGAAAGAGATCACTTGACGGATCACTTGTGAAATTTGAATATCTTAAGATCTGAAATTGTGTTTGGTTTTACAAAGCTAGATCTAAATCAAGGAGAAATCTTAAGGCGAATCTATTGATAAGTTGTGATCTCTCGGGCGCATGATCAGATCTGTGGATCTGACTGACTGTGGCACATTGGAGGACTGTTAATTTGGCCCTAATCAGAGGTTCGCAGGTGATCCACGGTGAAATTGCGGGGGTACGCAGTGCAGGAGAAGACGCAGTGCGGGGGTATGCAATGCAATAGAAGGCGCAGTGCGAGGTACGCAGCGCAGAAGAAAACAAGGTGCGGAGACACGCAGAGGCACAGGAGGAACAATGCGGAGGTACGCGGTCAGACAAAGAGTACAGTGCGTATCTGACTTGAGGTACGCAGTTTAGGAGAAGGAGAAAGTGCGGTGGTACGCAGAGCTCAGAAGGATACAGTGCGGATCTGCGCAATTCAGGAACAGAAAGGCTGCGGATATCCGCAGGTTTATATCAGTGAAGTTGCAGACCTGTCTTAAAACATTTGTTGACTGTCTTTTATCTATTGCTGCAGAGTTCTGGGTTTAGATTTCTGGTATTACTTTTCTGTTTACAGCATTCTGAGAAGTTGGGTGATTCATTGGTTGATTGTATAAGGAGATTGGGTGATTTGCATGTACTTGATGATTATTTGATCTTCTTGGATCCAGTCTGAAAATTAATGAAACGTGGTCCTTAAAGAAGAGCTAAGGGGGTTGTAGCTCCCTTCCAGGAGAGACTGGAAAACGAGAGAGAGTTGTAGCTCTCTGCAGGTTGTAGCCTGCGTACTGGTAAAGGACTGCACCAGTACAAAATCCTTGTAAAAGAAGTTTCTAATTGAAAGAAGATAGAGACATATTGCAGCAGGTGGTTTTCACCCACATTGGGTTTCCACCTTATATCTGGTGTTCTTTGGTGTGCTTTACTTGTTCTTGTTCATTTTTATATGGCACTAACATACAAATTAATTAAAGTATAAATTTGGAAGGCATATTGAAAAGAATTTGATAATACTGATTCACCCCCCCCCCCCCTCTCAGTATTATTTCCAACAGTCTTCATTTCAATATTTCAAGGTATCTATTTTTCTATATGGGCTCTACATGACAACCCCATGCCCTGAAAATTATGTGTGTTAAATGATAGCCCAATCTCAATGCAGTGGGAATATTGGTTGCCTGCAAGATATCAAGCCACACATACCTCCTCCGATCATTGTTATTATTATTCATGATGACTCCAGAAAACGTTATCTCTATCGAAATATGGTGTTTTTATAATAAAATAATTTGCAAGAAGGATTACTAAGTCCCATTATTATTATCTGATCTCCATGATTTGGTTAAATTTATCATTGTTCCATTTCTGCAAACAAATTTCATTGGGATTTTGGTATTTGGTTGAATTTTTCATTGTTATAGACCTGCAAACAATCTCACTAGGATAGGGTTATCGTGCTCACTAACCTATGATGAAATAAGTAAATAGTAAATGTAAGGTTTGGAGTAGAGCATGCATGTAAAGGTGGGGCACTCGATGGTTTTGTGAAATTATGACAAGGAGGGCGTTGTGGTAGGCAAAAGAATTTGGATTTGTAGTGACAGGTGGGTTGGGTATATGCAATTTAGAAACCGAAGGCGTTTATAAACCAATGGAAATTAAGCTTGTCGACTATAGCGATTTGATGTATAATCATCACAACATCCGACCCTGAATGGGGATGGGACAATACTATGATTACTGAATGCATTGCGTAAGGCCTCGTGATAAACAAGGTCCTTCAGCTCTCAAATTCGTTCCTTCAGACAACACAATGTAGCCTTGGCCAGTAACAATATTTGCTTAAGTCATCTCTTCGGAGACATCCGATAAAAATAGAATGATACATAGAAGATTAGCATGGCCCTGCGCAAGGATGACATGCAAAAATCAAGAAATCGTCCAAATTTTTAAACAGTAAAATCCCCAGATGCTCCCAATCCCGCTGGTGCTGCGTTGCGCTGCTGCTCTGCGTGACCTAACTTGGAAACTCCCAGCCTGCAACTGCCTCTCAGTGGCCTCCTGCTGCTGAGGTCCTAGATCAAAATGGATCCTCCAGAGGATGGAGATCCTCTACCAGACCGCGAATAGGAAACGGAAGAGACTGCAAACGCCTTCGCCTCCCTCATCTCTGCATTGGGTCCTCCCAAAAACAGACCATCAGTAACCAAGTTTGTTAAAAGATTGGAAGACATTCTTGAAATCTCCCTCCCTCTTGCTCTCCCTCATAGAGCAGCATTGTCTCTTGCTGAATGCGGATTAGTTGGGCAGTTTACTGGACTATGGCCTTCACCCAAGACGGTTCAGAAATGGGTTGAAAGGAACTGGACTTTGTCGATCAATGGGAAAATATCAATCAAATTCTGTGGAAGAGGATACTACACCTTTCATTTTGAAACCAAGGAGGATCGAGATCTAATATTCAAGAACGACCCATACTTCATGGACATAAGAGGACTGTATTTAAACAGATCGGAAATGTTGTTGGGAAATACATAGACAGATGCCAACCAAAGGAGAACATGCATGCCGGCGCCAGAATCTGCGTAGAAGAGGATTTAGGGAAAGGGCTTCCGGAGGTGATAAAGATCAAAGTGGATCAATGGACGCACATTCAACAACTGGATTATGAACAAATCCCATTCAAATGCAAGGTATGTCACGAATATGGCCATTTTGCTAATAGATGTTCCAAAAAAAAAGAAAATGAAAATGAAAATGTAGAAGATTCAGAAAACAAATGGGAGCAGGCTAAACGGAAGAAATCATCCAATAAACAGCCCCCCCCCCCCTCAACGCAACACTTTGTCCCCTCTGACCCCCTCCCTCCTTCACCAAAAGTAGACATCCCCTCTTCTCTCATTAACTTAAACCCCTTTGGGCCATTGGAAGAACCTTCAGCCCCTCCTCCCCGATCCCCTCTCCAACCTCATAGCTCCCCCATTATTTCTCCTCCTCTTACAAGCACCTACTCCCCGCCTACCCCACTAGTTGATAGGATTCTAACCAGAAATTAGTTTAAGGAATCCCTTCAAACCTTTGAACACCAAAAAAAAGCAGGAAGGAAGTCCAATAAGGAGATAAGGGATGAAGTAGCAGCTAAGGAGATGGCTCTAGGTACGCAACAACCAATGGATTCTTTTTTTGGGAAAAGTTCAGGAAACAATGACAAAATCCAATAGAGAGGGAAAGGTCCCACGCACCACCAAACAAACAAGTAATGATTGTGGTCTCCTGGAATTGTCGCGGACTGGGATCAACTTTCAAAGAAAATGCAACAAGGGACATATTAGTAAAAGAATCCCCAAACATATTCATGATTCAAGAGACCAAAATAAATAGCCAAGAAACTGGAAAAATGATAAAAAAAACTAAAAAATTATGAAGGAGCAGCAATACAGGCTACAGGAGCCTCAGGAGGAATCTGTACGATCTGGAAAAAAGGAGAATGGGAAATGATACTACAAAAAAAGGAACAACATTGGATCCAAACAGATCTAAAGCAAACAAGTACAAAGGAGCAGTACAGTTTCATCAATATATACGCACCAAATCATTACAGGGAAAAAGAGCAATGCTGGAACACTTTAAAGGAAACTCTAACTGAAATACAAAATGGGAAAATAATCCTTGGAGGGGACCTAAATTTGGTTCAAAATATAGAAGAGAAGTTTGGAGGGATATATCATGCAGATCCATCTAGGGATGCCTTGGAAACAATAATGGAGCAGCATAAACTAATTGATATCCCTCCAAGCAATGGGAAATATACTTGGAGCAATAAGAGAGTTGGCAAAAATAACATAAAGGAAAGGCTGGATAGAATATTGGTCCAAGAAAACATCACATCAGGTTACAGCTCGATAAAATCTAAAATTATTCACACAACAACATCCAATCACAAGCCAGTGGCAATAATATTGGGCAAAATGGAAAATCAAGGACCTCTTCCATTTAAATACAACCCAATATGGGACAGCAATGAAGACTTCAGGAACCAAATCACAGAAGCTTGGGCACCAAGAATTACAGGATCACCTCAATATGTTTGGGAAACAAAGTTAAAAAATTTGAGAATTAGGCTCAAGGTGTGGGCAAGAGAGAATGAAATTCAAAAAAAAAAAAACAGAGCTATAAATAAAAATTTACAGCATGCAAAATGAAAAAGAAAACAAAGAGGAGGAAAAACAAGATTATTTAAAAGAGAAGGAGATATTTTGGGAAATATACAGGGAAAATAGAAAAGAGGAAGAGGAGGAAAGACTAAAATCCAGAAGCCTTTGGCTCAACGCAGGGGATAAAAATACAACGTTCTTCCACAACACCATGAAAATAAGAAGAGCAAGAAATCACATAGACAAAAATCAAGTTGATGGGCAAGATATCAAAGGAGCAGAGGAGCTGAAAAAAGCAGCTCATAATCATTTCAAAAACCTCCTTACAGCCAACGAAGATGCAACAGATCATGAAAGCTTCCTCCAGCACACCAAAAAAAAAAAAGAAGAGAAAAATTCAGAAATAAACAAAGAGATCTCAGAAGAGGAAGTAGTTGCAGCCATTTGGAGCCTCCATCCAGACAAGGCCCCAGGGCCAAATGGTTTCACAATAGCATTCTACAGGCAACATTGGAACATAATAAGAAAGGATTTTCTAAGAATGGTGAGAAATGTTTATAAAAAAAAAAATTAGGAAGCAATACAAAATCCTCTTATCTGGCTCTAGTCCCAAAAGAACCCAATCCATCCACCTTTAATAGATTTCTCCCTATTTCCCTTTGCAACTCCTCCTACAAGATTATTACTAAAATAATTGCCAACAGAATCAAGAAAGTGCTCCCGGAAATAATATCCGAAAATTAGGGAGGCTTTGTGCCTAGCAGGCAAATTATTGATAATGTAATTATTGTACAGGAAGCCATCCATACCAACATGCAAAGGAAAGAGAAAGGAATCATTATAAAATTAGATATGGCAAATGCCTTTGACAGGGTCAGCCTTCCATATTTAATGGCAACACTCAAAAAATTCGGATTCTCTCAAGACATAATAAAGGTCATCCAGGCCTGCATCTCGGCCCCATGGATTGCACCTCTTATAAATGGAAGACCAAGTGAATTCTTCTAGAGCTCCAGAGGTCTCAGACAAGGGTGCCCACTTTCCCCTTTTCTCTATATTATAATGGCTGAAACTCTAAGTAGAGCCTTAGAAAAACAAAGGAGAGAAAGAAATATTACAGGTCTCCAAATAGCAAGAGGAGTAAAGAGCATAAACCACTCCCTTTTTGCGGATGACACCCTCTTACTGGGAGGGGCTTCAACAATAATTGCAAGAAGATTCAAAAAAGTTCTTGAAGACTTTATTCAGGTCTCAGGGGGGCTCTTAAACAACTCAAAATGCAGAATATATGGATGGAACACTCCTTCCAGAACCATGCAAAGGATTTCACAAATTATAGAAATCCCCACTCAGGAAAAATGGACCCATTTCTTCTATTTGGGGCTCCCCATCTCTAAAGAAAATATGAAGGCAGAATTATGGACCAAACAGATTGAAAAAATGAAAAATAAAATTCAAAACTGGGGTATGATGTGGCTAAATATGGCAGGCAGGGTGATCTTGATAAAAGCATTACTCGCGGCACTCCCAATCTATCAGTATGCAATAATTTTGGCACCTGCAAGTGCACACAAACAAATGGAGCTAATACTAAGAAGTTTTTTATGGCAAGGAGGGAAACAAGAGAACAAAAAATTTAGTTTGGTCAAGTGGGAGCAAGTAACATTACCTTATGAACAAGGAGGCTTATCAATAAGGTTACTTGGCTTAATGAATGTTGCTTTGGGAATGAAAATAATATGGAGAATGATAATAGGAAAGGAGAGTTGGTGGAAAAAAACTCTCGTCACAAAATACATGGACAAATCTAGAATAAAGCTATTGAGTGAAAATGTCCCCATAAGGCCATGCACACAAGTATGGAAGCTTGTGAAAAAGACAATCCCACTATTCAGAAAGCATATATCTAAAATCCCAGGCAATGGGAAAACGATCTCGATCTGGGAGGACATAATTATGGGAAAAGAGCCTTTAAAGTTTCATTTGGAACTTGAAGGCATTCAAAACTGGATGACAGAAAGAGGCCTAAACACTCTTCACTCAATCTCTATTTGGGATCAGCGAGAATGGCAAGAATGGCAAAATATAATAACCCCTCCAAATCTGAAAGGGAAATGGGTCAAATTAAGGCAGCACCTCAAAGAAACAACGCCCACAAGCACTGAGGAAGAAGATGAATTTGTCTGGGATCCAAGTGGAGGAGGATACACAGTCAAAACTAGTTATAAATCCCTACAAGATCATCCAAATCAACGTGGTTGGGGCTTTTGGAAGACAGTATGGAAATTTGAAAGTTTACCTAAAATAAAAATATTCATGTGGACCCTCTTAAAAGGTAAAATCCTAACCAATGAAAATCTCCAAAAAAAGGAATTCGTGGTCCCTCCAGATGTTCTATGTGCTTGAAGGAAGAAGAGACCATCCAACACTTATTCCAGGATTGCAAGATAGCCAAAGAGTGTTGGAAACAACTCTCAAGTCCCCTTGAAATCAACTTAAACTTCACAAATCCTTTTCCGGAATTTTATCAAGCTTGGGAGAAGGCATACCCGTATTCAACAAAGAACAAGGTGACAATTCAGAGGTTCTAGAAATGCATCTCAGTAGTCCTATGTTGGCAAATATGGTTGACAAGAAACAAAAGTATTTTCAAAAACCAGACCCCAAGAATAGGGAAAATTTTATCCAAAACTTGGGGCTTAACATCTGAAATCTTAAATGCAAAAGGGACTACAGCAATGGACTATAACATCCTACAACAAGAAGAGAAAGACTGGATCAGAAAAGCCATAACAAAAAACAATGGGCAAAAAGGACACAAGAAAAAACCTTCAGCTCAGAGTTGGAAAATTAGGCTAAGCAAAGAAGAATTTGCAAACTGGAAAAAAAAAAAAAAAAAGATATTGTCTTTTCTTTGATGGGGCATCAAAAAACAATCCCAGGAAAGCAGGGGCAGGAGGAATCATAATCGATCCTGATGGGAAAGAGATAGTCTCATATGAATGGGGCCTTGGAGAAACATCAAACAACAAAGCAGAAGCTTACAGTTTGCTAATGGGGTCAAGAATAATTAAAAAGAGATTTATTCGAGACCCAATCATAATAGGAGATTCAACTATTATTATAGAGGCAATGGCTAGAAATAAAAGCCCCAACAATGTAGCCATAAACAGAATATATAAGAGGATAAGAACTAATCTGGAAGGCTCAGGAGTGGTGACATTCAAACATGTTCTGAGAACACACAATCAACTGGCTGATGAATTTGCAAACCAAGTAGTCCAAAGAACAAAAGGAACCACACGGGAGAACGAAGAGATATACCACACCTCAGTTCCATAGACCAAACTGTATGTCATGAAGCAAGAATTTCTCCTTAAAAAAAGAGTGAAAACTCCCAAAACACTTTCAAAAGGACAACAGGAAATCAACAAGAAGATATCCCTGCAGGAGATATCAGATGGAACTCACGGGATATCAAGCAAAAAATATGGGGGAAATCAGAATCATTATCTAGTCTGAAGATCAAGGACGATTGTGATCCTACTCCCATGAAGTGCGCAACAAAATGTCTCATCTTGGACAGGTACCGTAGTATCCCGTCTCCCTTAAAGTCTAAGTCGGCCTGCTCTATACTTCGTTGTGTTAATATTATCCAAATCCATTTAACTCTTTCTCAGCCATTGCACAGTGCCTCTGAAATTCCTCATGCAAATTCACCCCCTCTGAGCCTTCATCTGATCCCTTCCCTTCGCATCACGCATCAGACTAATCCACATCAGGAGGCTAACATCAGTTCGCAAACAAGGAGGCACTCGGAAAGTTCAGCACATCAGCACCTCCTACGCCCTTCCTCTCACCATTACGCTCCCTTCAATCCTTTAATCACAGTTAGCAGCAGGCTCGTTGTAGGCTTGCCAACCCATAGGTTTCATAATTCCTCTCGCTCCTCCATCCGAGCACACCTGAGCTCCCTTCCCTTTAATTCTCAATCAGTTATCCTCCACTCTGTTTCCTATTACTCTCCACAGGAAGAACAATATACATCAACTACAACAGTCAATATAATCTCGGATTTCAACAGAACAACACACAGCAAAAGGAACAACAAACATTTCAAAAATTCAGAGAAGGAAGTGAATCAGATGGAATTCAATCCAATAGAAAAAGTTGCAAGGAATGACGGATGTGCAACATGCAAAGCAAATAAATTTATGATCAACAGATTCCAAGATGCTCTGCAAGACATTAGGTCAGAAATGAGAAATGAGTTTAGTTATCAAAAGAGAAGCATGGAAAGCCAGAAAGTGGAGATATTGGCACTCAAGAACAAATGTGTGCACTTAGAGGAAGCAGTGGCATATATCAAATCCACCACCATGAGCCAAGAAGGAGAAAACTTTGTCCATCAAGGCAAGAAGCAGCAGTCCTCCCAGGAATAGTCAGTGCATAAACCATGAAAAACAACAAGCAACTCAATGTTATGTAAATTTATATTACTTGCAGGCCAGTATGTAAGGCAGTACGCCAGGATAGATATAGGAATTTATAGAATTTTGGATTTTAAGCATAGGAGTAGGGACTGCGTTCCCAGTACACTCTTACTGCTTGAACATTATTATCACCGAATGTAATAGGAGCATGCTCCATCTCATCTTTTTGGTAATATAACCACTATCCGAACTTGTTAAAAAATAAAAAATAAAAAATAAAAAAATTGCTTAAGTCATTCACTTTTGAAATTCCAACCCATTGAATGACTAAAGTAACAATCACTTTCATGGTTTGGGTAGTTTGGTGATTTGATTCCCCCTCCATTTCTAGGTTCAACCAATGTTTGTGATTGCTATATGTATAAAACACATTGGATTTAGGTTTTTGAGTGGGGTGTTTTTGGGGCTGGGTTGATGTAAAGATTCAAAGAATCATGGAAAAAAAGGATGGATATTGTAACAAAGGACATGGATGAGTTAAACAAGCATGGTTTCCAAATCCTTATGTTGTAGCATTTTTTGGTTTTGATAAGGTAGAATAAAATAGTCAAAAAATAAAAAATATTTTGAAAAAAATGCTAAGTTAGGATACAGACATAACAATAGTGAATAAAATGTTTTTGAAAATATCTTGATGATGATGTCCATATCAAAGAAAATGTTACATTAGATGTCCTAAAAAATAAAGACAAAAAGAAAATGTTAGGTTAGAAAGAAAAGAAAACAAATAAACTCTGAAAGTGAGCAAGTCTAAATGCCACTACTATTTTTCTGCAAAATAATGGTTGTGTGTAGCTTGTCATAAATGCCACAACCCATGACAGTCAAATAGTTTAATCTTGACTGCTTCATGCTTTAAATTTGATGTTATAGTTAGAGAATAAAGATCTGGCCAAACTGTTTAATCTTGGCAGATCAATAGTTAGGTAGAGAATAATAAGGTGCTCATCAGTTTAATCTGAGCCCTTGGATGTTATAAGGTTAGAATTAGATAGTTTGATTTTGTAAAATAAAAAGAAAGGAAAAGGGTTTGCTAGCTTAAATGCACCCATTAAGTGAAGAAAAATGATAGGATAAGCAAAGGGTAAGTAGAAGAAAGTTGCAGAAGTTTGATGATTCTTTGGACAAAAGGTACATTATCATGTTTTACCATATGTTTCTATGTCCATGATTCAATTACACAAAGCAAATGAAGGCCTACAATATCAATTAATTAACTTCCTATTCATCCCCATTCATCCCTATATTCACTAATTTCCCCTTCCCACCTTCATACAGTTCATATTCATTCATTTTCCATAAAAACTCATTTTCCTAAGGTTAAAATCCTTTTTACCTAGGAAAAGTGAAAACCCCATGTAAAACCCCTTTTAACCCAAAAAACCCACAAAAGGATGTTTAGCCTAAGTATTGATGTATATATGCGAAAAGAAAATAACTCATAAAAGCATTATACTTAGTGTATTTCTCTTTTCCGCCTATATTTCCCCTTTCTGCTCATATTTCATATTAACACTAACCTATAGTATTAAACCCCTAAAAGCCCCTTTTCCCATATATATTAACTCCCTTTATTAAATAACTCGAAACCTTAAGTTTTATTATAAAACTATGTATTTTCATTAACATATTGCAATATTGGCGGATTGCAATCTTTCAACGTGCATCCATTCTCCTCCAATAGCGATATGCGATGCACGATGGACCCGGACCCGACCTAAATATATAATATATTTTATTGCCATATCGCATCCGCCCCCATCGCAAGTCCCAGCTAAATCATATATCCTCCGCCATTGCGATCTTCGATTGCGATGGGAATCCGGACCCGATCACAGTATTATCTATAATTTATTTCCATATCACATCCGGCCCTTATCACATCCCTTTGAGATGGGCCTTCCTCCGCTAAACCCCAATTGCGATATGCGATGAACCTGGACCCGATATCATTTATCTGCCTGAATTCATAATTTTTCAAGTCTGCCATACCCTGTTTTGCAAAGAATTTCTTTGTTAAAAGGTTTTTATGTTTTAAACGAAGAACCTCCATTTAACCGCTAATCTCAGTTTTAACTCATAATAAATCCCATTGTCACCATAATGAATCGTTGGGACCCTCCACGTTGTTGTTTTGCTCCACCATCGTCCGATCTAATGCATTCAAATCCAACGTCCCTCGACAATTTTGGGTTGGCTGTCTGTACGGGCATTACCCACCCGAAAAGCGGTATTTCATTGACCTTCCCTTGCTACGTGTCAGGCTCTGGGCTATATCGGGTAACCCCTCCCAAAACCGCCCGCGACTTATAAGCGGTGCGATGAAAACCAAAACCGCCTCCCGCATAATGACAAAATGACCACTGTTCACTTTGCGCCATAATTTGTAAAGTAGATTGTTTTTCCATTTAAACCAAAAAATCACCATTTGGCTTTGTTTCGCCTGTTTTCACAGTAAACTCTCCATAAGCCTCTGTGACCAATAAAGCCATTGTTTTACCTTCCGATACGCCGTGGACTCCTTCCAATATCCTTTCAAGCTAAATAAAGCCATTGAAGACCTCCTTTGTCACCTATGTTTTCTTAACAATTTCTGTGTTTTGCAGGGAAAAACTTATGTTCCAAGCTTACAAAGAAAAAGCTTGCATACAATTAGAAGATAAATATGAAGATCATATCAAATTACTTTACCATGTGACATAAAATCTAAAAGGATTTACTGTTGAAAAACACAGTAAAAACTTGAAATGCATAATAAAGGTAAAAGAACACAGTAAAGGCTACTCAGCAGGGTCAAAGGATATTCAAAGAGTTTAAAGAGTATCAGATGAAAGATCAAATGAATGAATCAACCAGTGTAAAGGATACAAACAATCAAGCAGCTTAAAGGGGCAAAATATCAAACAACAAAGCCAGCACAACCTGAATAAAAGGGACAGCAAGAAGCAGTTAAATAGCTGCCCCTATCTTCTTGCATGAAGATCTTTTCCTTTCCTAGAATAAATCTTAATCAATTTTAGGATATTTTCTTAGTTTCATTATTGTATAAATAACTCTCTTCTCAAGTTATTATGGGTTCGAAGTTCGAGGTTTATTATTCATTGCTTGTTAAGTAGTGACTGTTCATTCTACTTTGAACCTGGTTGCACCTTTGAAGGAAGCTTTTCTAGACACTTGATGTACTCAGTTTTTCTGGAACCTTAATACAAAGCAGAGGATTCTGAATTTGGTTTTACATAGTTTGTGTTATCTTGTAAGTTTTTCCAATTATCAATCATTATGTTTTTCTTCATATGCTTATGACTTATAGAGATATCTAGGTAGGAATAATTGTGTCTCAATTTATTCCTATAAGCTCCTGAAGTGATCATCTATTAAGAGAATGGATTAATGAACTGTCTATTTAGCTAATCCCCTCTAATCAATAAATCATCAGCATCTTTTGTAAGCTTAAGTATATTGCCTTGAATCTTTGGAATGTAGTTTAGAAGCTTTTCATACTTATGATTGTTCTGTTTTACAGTCTGGAAATTGTGGTAATCATATTATTTTATGTCTTCTTCTCACCACTATTTGATCTATATCACTGTGTAAAGCTTTATAGTAGCCCTTTGCTGAGATATTAATATTATCCAAAGGATTAAGTATTTCAATTCTACATCTGTCTTCATTCATTGGTCTTCCAAAACTAAAACCAAAAACCCCAAAACAATTATTTTAGATGCTCTGGCATTGGTAGCTGACCTACTACTATCTCAGAGGTACAACATCAGACTAGCGTCGTTGCCGGGGATTCGAATTTCTTTTAAGTTTCCCTTGGGACAACGATATTCATTCATTCTTTTCCTTTAAGGTGATTAAAGGGTTTAGAAAGGTTAAAATCATTCACCTAGGCGACTCCACACTCCCAAGCTGGCACCTTTTAAACATACCAGATCTCATTCAGAAGCTGACATAGTTAGTCCTCTGTCAGATCTTGAAAGGCTTCTGAGAAAAGATAGTTCTAAAAGGGGACACCAACCATCTTCTTCTTCTTCTTCAGTCCTACAGTCTGAAGAATTAGAATCATTTGACCCCTATAGTAATATCCCATCTGATCCTGATTACTCCCATTTATCACCTAGGGTTGCTGAACTTCTAGATAAAGGAGTTGATTTTAAGTCAGCCTACCTTATTCATTCATTAGAATCTCATCCAATACCCACACTACCACCAGGATCACCTAAAACTGAATATGATTTGGGTGTTAATCTACCATAATATAAACCCACAGATTTCATATCCCCTACCACCTATCATTTTCCTTCCATTTTTGACCAACCTGAAGCTTCTTCTTCTGAACAACCTGAGGAGACCTTCTCTATATATTCCAATCCTCTCTTTGAAACAAAAGAAGGTATTCCTTTACAGGTCCCAAAGTTATTTCTTAAGACTCCTTTGAAATCTTTCAGGAGATCTCCTCCTTCACCTCCAACTAGTTCATCAACCTCTAAATCACCATCTTCTTCCTCTTCTTATTCTTCATCTTCTTCATCCACACATACACCACATACTCCACCTGGACAACCTCATACACCTCGAGCACCTCATACACCTCAAGCATCTCATACACCACCTATTGTCATGGCTTTCCGACCTATTGTACAGGCTAGATATGCTGCCTTAGTCTTACCTAATAACCTTGATGCATTCCCAGCTGGATACTTAAAATACCTTCCCAAGTACAATGGAGAAACTGGTCCCTCAGCTGAGGACCATCTTCAAGCTTTCCTAGACTTTGCAGACAACATGAATATTGAACAAGAAAACGTTTATATGAGATTGTTTGTATAGTCACTTGAAGGAAATGTGAGGATTTGGTTTAGGCAGTTACCAGCAACTTCCATTAGAAATTGGGAAGAGCTTACAAACATATTTAAAAATAAATGGGGTGTGAAAAAGGATCCTCTTTACTTCCTCACAGAATTTGAAGAGCTTAAAAGGAACTTTGGTGAACCAGTATCAGATTTTATCAAAAGATTCAATAAACTCTATCACAAAATGCCTGCTGATTGTAAGCCCCCTGTAGCAGCAGCTAAGTCTAGATTTTCTAAAGCTTTTGATGATGACTTTGTTGTTATGCTACAAGAGAGAACTTCAAGAAATCTTGAAGATATGCAAACAAACACTATAGAAGTAGAAGCAAATAGGGCAGCCTCAACTTCTTTAAAACTTAAGGAAGAAAAGGCCCAAAGAAAACTCAAATCTGTTCAAGAAGCCTCTAGTTCCTCTAAGACTAAATCAGAAGACTCAAAAATAGATGAAATAACATCTCTTCTTAGAAACCTATCAAATAGGATTTCAAAGACTAAGACCCAACCTAGGACAATACAACAAACAGTGACTAGACCCCAAAACCAAAATCAAGGTCAGTATAAAAGAAATCCACCATTACAAATTCTTCAGAGACCTAGCAATGATCAACAGGTTCCTACTCCTCTATTGATAGATGATAAACAACCTGATGATAATACTATGACAGTTACTGAAGATATTAATAGTATGGATTCTTCTTCCAATCAAACAGCGATCATTCCTCTATCACAACAAAATTAGGTTCAAGAAGATCAAGAAGCTTCACAAGTCTCTAAATATCATGCTTTCTCTGAATTTTTAATCGCAGAGTTGAACAAGAGATATGATCTTAGGCCTAGCCCTGGTCTTGGGAGACCTCCAAAGGAAACTCCAATAATTGAACCACGTACCAAAACTGTTGAAGCTCAAACAACTCTTATTCAGCCCTTAGATCAGTCAATTGATACTACCCAAACTAGTAAAAACATTTTTACTACATTTAATGTTGAAAAAGAATTAGAGAGGGTTAAGATCCCAATTCCACTGTCAGAACTTTCTAAAAACCCTGGTTACAAAAGCCAAGTCACAAAATGGATATAAAATACCTTGGTTGATGCTAAAGATGATGTCATAAGTCTGCAAGATGAAAAACCAGCAATAGTTTTTGGCCCTAGTTCAGACATGATAGATAAGATAGTGCCTCCTTTCTATGTAACTATTAAAACAAATGATTCCATGTTGTATAATTGTATGCTTGATTCATGAGCATCACACAACCTTATGCCAAAATCTATCATGGACCATTTGAAACTCGACATAACTAAATCCTACCATGACCTGTACACCTTTGATTCTAAAAGGGTGCCCTGTTTGGGACTAATCAAGGATCTAGTGGTCACCCTTGCCCAAGTTCCAGTGAAAAGTGTAGTACTTGATATTGTTGTCACAGATATCCCTCCCAAATTCGGAATGCTCCTTTCTAGGTCTTGTTGTGCCAAATTAGGGGGAACTCTACAGATGGATATATCATATGCTACTATTCCTGTTTATGGAGGAGAGCAATTAAGATTATATAGAGAGGTAAGATTTGTACATATTGTTTATAAGACTGACCAGCCAAGGAACCATCCAATTTATGCAATAGATCAAGACTTTGGTTGTTTTCAACTCGCTTCAAACCAACATAAAACTCAAGTCAAAATTGAAGAGGTAGTTGAAAGTCCTGAACCAAACTAAACTGATATTTGGAAATTGTTCTTTGATGGCTCTTGCACAAAAGATGGGGCAGGAGCTGGAGTAGTTTTAATTTCACCTGAAAAAAGAAAATATAACCCAATAATGTAAATTAGACTTCAAAGTTACAAATAATGTGGCTGAATATGAAGCTTTCCTTTTAGGATTGCAATTATCCAAAAGCTTAAAAGTTCAAAACTTAAGTGTTTTTACTGATTCAGAACTTATTGTTAAGCAAGTAAGAAATGCTTGCCAGACCAAGCACCCTAGACTTAGGTCCTACCGAAATGAAGTATGGGATTCAGTTGAAAACTTCTTTGATGCTTTTAATTTGACTCATATTCCCAGAGATCAGAATATTCATGCAGATGCCTTAGCTGTCTCTGCTAGCTCTTTTAAAATTCCTGATCATATTGATGTACTCTATTAGATACAAGTCAAATATAGGCCATCTATCCCAGATAATCTGAAACATTGGCAAATATTTGAAGATGATGAACATTTGAAATCATTTCTGCAGGTAATAGATGATTTCATTTCTACAAATTGATGAAGATAGAACTAAAATAAATGAAAATGCAGATGGTAATGATACTTCATATTTTAAAACCCAAATTGCTAATCATGACATTATTCAATTATCTAATAATTTTATTCCAAAAGGACTCATTCCTTTATAAAAATTGTTTGATCAGAAATATGTCCTCCGAAACCCTCAGTCCATTTCCTCAAAAGATGACCTAGAAGAGATTAACATTGGAACTGATGAAGATATCAAAAACATCAAAATATGTGCATCTCTAGACCCTGAGATCAAAGCTCAATATCTTAAGTTACTTCAAAATTATAAGGATGTTTTTGCTTGGACTTATGCTAATCTAAAGACCTATGATAATTCATTAATACAACATAAGATTCCTTTGAAGCCAGAAGCAAAACCTTATCAGCAGAAACTTAGAAGGATAAATCCAGCCCTTCTACCAACTATAGAAAGGGAGATTAAGAAAATGCTAGATGCTCAGATCATCCTCCCTCTTAGATATTCTAATTGGGTTGCAAATCTAGTTCCTGTTAAAAAGAAAAATGGAGAAATAAGATTGTGTGGATTTTAGAAATTCGAACAAGGCATCATTAAAAGATAATTATCCTTTGCCCTAAAAGGATCAGTTACTTCAAATGGTTTCAGGAGCACAAAGACTTTCTATGCTTGATGGTTTTTCAGGTTACAATCAGGTGAATGTTGATACAGTAGACAGAGAGAAGACAACCTTTACTACATCCTGGGGTACATTCATGTACGCTAGGATGCCATTTGGCTTAACCAATGCTGGAGCAACATTTCAGAGAGCTATGGACATAGCTTTTATGGGTCAGGTAAATTAATTTGTGGTTATTTACCTTGATGACATAACTGTTTTTTCTAAATCTGATCAGAAACATCTAAAACACTTGATGAAGGTTTTTGACAGGTGTAGAAAATTTGGAATATCATTGAACCCTAAGAAATCCTTGTTTGCTATCAAAGAAGGAAAATTGTTGGGCCATATTATTTCAAAGGAGGGAGTAGTAATTGACCCCAAACGAGTATCTGCCATTAAAACATTGACCTTACCTAGAAACAAGGAGGAGATTCAAGCTTTTTAGGCAAGATTAATTTTCTAAGGAGGTTTATTCCAAATTATGCAGAGATTGTAAAAGATATAACTGACATGCTTGGAAAGGACCATGAAATCAAATGGACTGCCTCTTCTAGGCATGCATTTGAACAAATAAAAAGGGCTATCTCTGAAGCTCCCACCTTAGCCAACCCTGATTATACTAAGCCATTTAGTATTTTCTCTTTTGCCTCTGAAACAACCCTTGCTGCCGTTCTATTAAAGAAAAATGAAGATTCCCATGACCAACACATAGCCTTTTTTAGCAAGGTTATGAGAGATGTTGAGCTTAAGTATGACATTATTGAGAAGCAAGCCTATGCCCTCATTCAAGCCCTGAAATCATTCAGAATGTATGTCTTACATTCACCTATTACTGCTTATGTCCCTAATAGTGTTGTGAAAATTGTCCTAACCCAACCAGACACTGATGGGAAAAGAGGTAGATGGATCACTCAAATTCTGGAGTTTGATCTAACTATCAAGACTACCAAGCTAGTAAAAGGTCAAGGATTAGCCAAGCTTCTAGCTGAATCCAACTGCAAAGTACTTGGAATCAATTATGTTTTAGAAATACAAGGGAAGAATACACAAGAACCTTCTGTCCTTGCAGAAGGGGAGAATCCACAAGAACCTTCCTTTCATGCAAAAGGGGAGAATCCATAAGAACCTTCCCTTCATCCTAAAGGGGAGAATCCACAAGAACCTCTACCTTCAAAATAGATCAGTCCTATACACATTGATGAAAAATTCTTGTTGTCAAACTGGTATCAAAATATTGTAAATTTCTTGATCCATTTTAAGTGTCCAGCATCATTCTCCAAAACCCAGTGTAAAACCCTTAAGTTAAAATTAGTCAAGTACTGCATTATAAATGCAAATTTATACTGGAAAGATCCACTGAATATTTTGTTATTATGTTTAACAGAATCGGAAATTGAAGGAATCGTTGATCAGTTTCATACAAGATTTTGTGGGGGACATTATGCTTGGAGAGCAACAGCATACAAGATTCTGAGGGGAGGATTTTATTGGCCCACATTGTTCTTACAAGTAGGGGCAAAGGTCAGAGGTTGTGTTCCTTGTCAAATGTTTGCTGGTAAACAAAAATTAACAGCTCTTCCACTTGTTCCATCAATAGTTTCAACACCTTTTTCTCAATGGGGATTAGATTTTGTTGGAGAGATTCACCCCACTTCAAGTAATCAACATAGATGGATCCTCACTACAACAGACTACTTTACTAAATGGGTGGAAGCAATTCCAGTCAGAAATGCTACTGATTCAGTAGTAATTAAGTTTATTGAGGAGAATATCTTGTCTAGATTTGGTTGCCCAACTCAAATTGTCACTGATAATGCAACATATTTTTCTAGTATTAAATTGATTGACTTTTGCCAGAAATATCAGATTTTGTTACATCATTCAACTCCATACTACCCTCAAGGTAATGGCCTTGCAGAGTCATCCAACAAAAGGTAAAGGTAATCAAAAAGACTCTAGCTGATCATAAGAAGAGCTGGGATTCACATTTGATTTATGCAGTATAGGCAAACAGAATTACTCCAAAGAGATCAACTGGCAAATCTCCATTTAAATTAGTCTATGGGAAAGATGCAATTTTCCCTACCAATTTGGCCTTCCCTGTTTTAAAATTCCTGTAGGATTCAACAGATGAACCTGGTGATTTTTCAAAAAGAATAAATCAGATTATTGAACTTAATGAAAACAGAGATGAAGTTCAATACAAATTGAATAAATATCAAAATAAGATGAAGGTCTTGTTTGACAGAAGAGCTAGGGAAAGGGACTTTAAGGAAGGTGATCTAGTTCTAAGATGGGATGGCAGGAGAGAAGAGAAAGGAAAGCATGGGAAATTTGACAATCTATGATTTGGACCTTTAGCAATTGTTGAAGTCAAGGGTAACAACACTTTTGTACTGCGGAACCTTGAGGGGCTATATTCCACTTATCCTGTAAATGGAAGGTTTCTCAAACATTACATTCAGTACTAAGAAGTTGAAATAGCTTTCATTGTAAATACTCTGGTTTTCTTTTACCTTTCAAGATGTCAGTGTGATTTTCTTTACAGCAAGGACTCCATAGCCTGAGGAGAAGGCACATGGATCTGCAGGTTCTCTGCATTCTACAGGAGAAAGCAGTCCCCAGTTGGAGCCAATGTTGTAGCATTTTTTGGTTTTGATAAGGTAGAATAAAATAGTCAAAAAATAAAAAAATATTTTGAAAAAAATGCTAAGTTAGGATATGGACATAACAATAGTGAATAAAATGTTTTTGAAAATATATTGATGATGATGTCCATATCAAAGAAAATGTTAGGTTAGATGTCCTAAAAAATAAAGACAAAAAGAAAATGTTAGGTTAGAAATAAAAGAAAACAAATAACCTCTGAAAGTGAGCGAGTCTAAATGCCACTACTATTTTTCTGCAAAATAATGGTTGTGTGCAGCTTGTCATAAATGCCACAACCCATGACAATCAAATAGTTTAATCTTGACTGCTTCATGCTTTAAATTTGATGTTATAGTTAGAGAATAAAGATCTGGCCAAACTGTTTAATCTTCGCAGATCAGTAGTTAGGTAGAGAATAATAAGGTGCTCATCAGTTTAATCTGAGCCCTTAGATGTTATAAGGTTAGAATTAGATAGTTTGCTTTTGTAAAATGAAAAGAAAGGAAAAGGGTTTGCTAGCTTAAATGCACCCATTAAGTTAAGAAAAATGATGGGATAAGCAAAGGGTACGTAGAAGAAAGTTGCAGAAGTTTGATGATTCATTAGACAAAAGGTACATTATCATGTTTTACCATATGTTTCTATGTCCATGATTCAATTACACAAAGCAAATGAAGGTCTACAAGATCAATTAATTAACTTCCTATTCATCCCCATTCATCCCTATATTCACTAATTTCCCCTTCCCACTTTCATACAGTTCATATTCATTCATTTTCCATAAAAACCCCTTTTCCTAAGGTTAAAATCCTTTTTACCTAGGAAAAGTGAAAACCCCATGTAAAACCCCTTTTAACCCAAAAAACCCACAAAAGGATGTTTAGCCTAAGTATTGATGTATATATGCAAAAATCAAATAACTTATAAAAGCATTATACTTAGTGTATTTCCCTTTTCCACTTATATTTCCCCTTTTTGCTCATATTTCATATTAACATTAACCTATAGTATTAAACCCCTAAAAGCCCCTTTTCCCGTATATATTAACTCTCTTTATTAAATAACCCAAAACCTTAAATTTTATTATAAAACTATGTATTTTCATTAACATATCGCAATATTGACGGATCACAAACTTTCAACGTGCATCCATTCTCCTCTGATTGCGATATGCGATGCGTGATGGACTCGGACTCGACCCAAATATATATTATATTTCATTGCCATATCGCATCCGCCCCCATCACAAGTCCCGGTTAAAGTATATACCCTCTGCCATTGCGATCTTAGATTGCTATGGGAACCCGGACCCGATCGCAGTATTATCTATAATTTATTTCCATATCGCGTCCGGCCCTTATCGCATCCCTTTGCGATGGGCCTTCCTCTGCTAAACCCCGATTGCGATATGCAATGAACCCGGACCCGATATCATTTATCCTCCCGAATTCATAATTTTTCAAGTCTGCCATACCGTGTTTTGCGAAGAATTTCTTTGTTAAAAGGTTTTTATGTTTTAAACGAAGAAATAGCCTAAATCTCCATTTAACCGCTAATCTCAGTTTTAACTCATAAGAAAGCCCATTTCTGCCATAATGAATCGTTGGGACCCTCCGCGCTACTCTTTTGCTCCACCACCGTCCGATCTAATGCATTCAAATCCAACGGCCCTTGGCAATTTCGGGTTGGCTCTCTGTACGGGCATTACCCGCCCAAAAAGTGGTATTTCACCAACCTTCCCTTGCTACGTGTCAGGCTTTGGGCTATATCGGGTAACCCCTCCCAAAACCGGCCGCGCCTTATAATTGGTGCGATGAAAACCAAAACAGCCTCCTGCATAACGACAAAACGACCACTGTTCACTTTGCGCCATAATTCATAAAGTAGACTGTTTTTCCGTTTAAACCAAAAAATCACTATTTGGCTTTGTTTCGCCTATTTTCACAGTAAACTCTCCATAAGCCTCTGCGACCAATAAAGCCATTGTTATACCTTCCAATATGCCCTGGACTCCTTCCAATATCCTTTCAAACTCAATGAAGCCATTGAAGACCTCATCTGTCACCTATGTTTTCTTAACAATTTCTGTGTTTTGTAGGGAAAAACTTCTATTCCAGGCTTACAAAGAAAAACCCTGCATACAGTTAGAAGATAAATATGAAGATCATATCAAATTACTTTACCATGTGACATAAAATCTAAAAGGATTTACTATTGAAAAACATAGTAAAAAACTGAAATGCACAATAAAGGTAAAAGAACACAGTAAAGGCTAATCAGTAGGGTCAAAGGATATTCACAGAGTTTAAAGAGTATCAGATGAAAGATCAAATGAAGGAATCAACCAGTGTAAAGGATACAAACAATCAAGCAGCTTAAAGGGGCAAAATATCAAACAACAAAGCCAGCACAACCTGAATAAAAGGGACAGCAAGAAGCAGTTAAATAGCTGCCCCTATCTTCTTGCATGAAGATCTTTTCCTTTCCTAGAATAAATCTTAATCAGTTTTAGGATATTTTCTTAGTTTCATTATTGTATAAATAACTCTCTTCTCAAGTTATTATGGGTTCGAAGTTCAAGGTTTATTATTCATTGCTTGTTAAGTAGTGACTGTTCATTCTACTTTGATGGAAGCTTTTCTAGACACTTGATGTACTCAGTTTTTCTGGAACCTTAATACAAAGCAGAGGATTCTGAATTTGGTTTTACACAGTTTGTGTTATCCTGTAAGTTTTTCCAGTTATCAATCATTATGTTTTTCTTCATATGCTTATGACTTATAGAGATATCTAGGTAGGAATAATTGTGTCTCAATTTATTCCTATAAGCTCCTGAAGTGATCATCTATTAAGAGAATGGATTAATGAACTGTCCGTTTAGCTAATCCTCTCTAATTAATAAATCATCAGCATCTTTTGTAAGCTTAAGTATATTGCCTTGAATCTTTGGAACGTAGTTTAGAAGGTTTTCATACTTATGATTGTTCTGTTTTACAGTCTGGAAACTGTGATAATCATATTATTTTCTGTCTTCTTCTCACCACTATTTGATCTATATCACTGTGTAAAGCTTTATAGCAGCCCTTTGTTGAGATATTAATATTATCCAAAGGATTAAGTATTTCAATTCTACATCTATCTTCATTCATTGGTCTTCGAAAACTAAAACCAAAAACCCCAAAACTATTATTTTAGATGCTCAGGCATTGGTAGCTGACCTACTACTATCTCAAAGGTACACTTACACATTGAATATACTTTATTCAAGTATATCGAAGGATTTAAGTATTTAAAGGATTTACAAATGAAACACTCTTTAAGAATATCAATATGGTTTATGGTTCAAAAAATTCCAGTCAAAAGCTTCAAACTCTGGTTTCCAAGTTTGTTAGTATTGTGAATTCATTTTGAGATTGATTGAATCTTCTTGAATAATTGAACTTAGAAAATTGTTAATGTTGGGTATGTTTTGGTAGACGTCTTTCCAGTAGCAAAGAATCAAAACTAGCTACAATATGTCTGATCTTTCTGATTTAGTAAGGATACGGTGATTGGTGCAGGTGTAACCACCATTGTTGGAGGAAGGTCGACTAAATCAGGGCATATCGATGGTCCCAGTCAAGATTCCAAGTTCTCAAATGATTTTGATCTTGTGTATGTTAGCTGTACATGTTCCTTGTTGGTTGTTGATCAGGGAAATCAGGCTATTCATGAGATTCAACTTAACTATGATGACTGTGCATATCAGTATGGCAACAATTTTTCTTTAGGTCTGCTTCCTAGCTTTTAACAAAGCATTAGACTTTTTAAATTTGTTGTTTTGCCCCATTTTATAGAGCAACACCAAAGATTAGAGTCTTGAGACAACTCTCTCCATTTCTCTCTATACATTGTCTGGAACAAGATTACAACTCAGAGATCTTGGAGAACGTTTAAAATAATAGAAGAAATTTCATGTTCATCCATCTCGAACTGATGAGTTTCAAGTTATTTATATTGCATCGCTAATATGCAAGAATTCTTTTAATTGGAGGTGTTGCCTTTTGTGGCTATGTCCTTGCTCTACTTCAACAAGGAGTTGCAACTGCAGTCTTTTCACGAAGGGTAATTCAATTTCTTTTGTCACATTGTTCTTTTCTTTTTTGGTGATCATGACCATCTAATTTGATTCGGCAAGTCATATGTCATAGTCCTCATATAACACAAAATCCCTATGGAACACCACCCATGACACCTCCTCTCACACCCATCAAAGCTTCAAAAGGCTACCATGGCCTCTCAATCGAAATGGATAATCATAGGTTTGAAATAATCCACACTTCATAAGTGGACACCAATTCTTCATTCTCGTCATCCTCATAGAACTGTCATAAATCCCCCATTTCCCATCATAAGAGACCTTCAAGGCCTCCTCCCATGGATCTCCTTATTATGCAAATCCTTCTACTAAGAAGAAGATGTCACTTATGGAGAGAAGGGAATTCACTTCCCTATTCAATGGACCTTCTCTTCAGCCTCTTCCCAAAGAGTTTGCTCATTTGAATGGATTCCTTGCACATCCAAGGGCTCGCAGAGAGATAAAGTCAGGCTCAAACAACAAATCCAATACTTGCATCCCTTCTACACCTTTCAAGACACTCTCATATACTCCCTTCTACACTCAATATAAAATGAATTAGTTCCCAATAACTAACCCAAAGGCGAAGGACATTGCTCACTCCACATTGTCCACTTGCCCACATACTCGAATGGGTGTTGCCGAATTGAGGGAGAAAAGAAATGTTGTTAGGGCATACCATTGAATCACCAAGAGGAAAATATGTAGGGTTGAATGCATTTGAAGGTTATAGTAGCTAGCATCTAACTTGTGAATAGTCTATAATTTTACTATATTAATTATTTTTTTCCTGTATATGGGCATTTTTGTTGTTGTGGTAATTTTGTTTTATATGTTAAGCAATGTTCTCTTATTTTGTTTTCTTCTATTTATTTTGTTCTTGCAATGAATTAACAATATGGGCTCTACATGACAACCCCATGCCCTGGAAAATATGTGTGTTAAATGATAGCCCAATCTGAATGCAGTGGGAATATTGGATGCCTGCAAGGTATCAAGTCACACATACCTCCTCTGATCATTGTTCTTATTATTCATGATGACTCCAGAAAAGGTTACCTATATCAAAATATGTTTTTTCTATAATAAAATAATTTGCAAGCAGGCTTACTAAGTGATCCAAATCTTTTACTTCATGGATGCATACATAATTGCATATAAAAGAGCATGTAACCAAGTAACTTAAACATATGAAAAGAAGCGGAAAAAAGAAGAAGCAACCATGAGATCAAAGGCACAAAATGATTTGATTACGGAGTTCAACCAATGTGGTCTACGTCTCCGAGCCCTGCTCAAAGTGGGGAGGCCTCTTTTATTAAATGGCAGCATAAATGAATTACAATCAAATTTACATAAATGACCCTTATACCTCCATTTTCCGGCATGCACTGAAAATGCAAAGCTTAGATGCAGAAACTGACATCACCGTTGGATTTGTGGCACGAAATCATGGCAAACGACTATAAACTTGACCCTTTTTTGAGCAAATGACCTCTAGAGCTCTAAGGAATCTTTAGGTTCCCTCAAGATTCCTTGCAAAAAGATTCTCCCAAGGTTCCCTAGGAATATTTCTCGAAATCGATGCTCACCTGAGCGCGGTTCCGACCCGGGCACACTCCTAGTTTCACCTACAAATCTGTCCCCTGTTGCTTGGTCCATAGACCCTCCTCCGCGGTCGAATGGTATTGGGGTTTATATAAAATTCGTCCATCGAGATAAAGAAAGCTCAGGCCACTGGCCCATTGGTTTGGCGGTGGGCGAGTTAAGGTAGTGGTTTGGGAGGTCTCGGGGTCCAACCCTGCGGGACCCCTGTTATGGCGCGTCCACATTATGTTTTAGTGTAGGTCGGTTTGAATACACGACATTTTGTTTGAATAAATGACATATGGTTTTTGACGACTTTTTAATATTGGGTTATGAGGCCACCCATGGACAGGCCGACCGATAGGCCGGGCGGGTTCAAATCCTGTCGACCCCATTTAAATATATGAACGGTCGTTATATGGTTGGGTGGGGTCCGCATCACCGTGGCCCTGACCCATAATTATATATATTTTGAATATATACAGTTGGGGGGTGGCAGCCCACCACCCCAATTTTATATTTTTATTTTTTATTTTTTTTGATACAGTGGTTAAAATTTCGGTGACGATTTTTAAGGATCACCAGAAAAATTAAATAGGCGACAAATTTGCCCATTCCAACCACCGTATTACGTGCGTCGACCCTTTGCCAAATTGTTGCCTCATTAGTGACTGTCACTTGGCTTAATTTGACCAAAACTTTGATCGGGAATATCTTGAGCATACGAACTCGGATTTGAGTGTCATTTGCGCTGTTGGAATCAGGACGACGAGCACTATTATCTAGTCCTGGTTTTACTTCAATATGATGACTTTGATTTTTTTTTTTAGTTTTTCCAAGGCCACTTCTATTTATGGAGCCACCTAGATCATTCCTCCCCACTAATGTGCTTTTGGGCCCCCAAATCTTTATCACTCAATTGGAAAGTGAGGGAATTGCTCCCTCAGTTTCTCCTTTTCAATCCATTGGGCCTTGCTTGGATGCATTCACTTGAAACCAATATGAAGGTACTCCATGTCTCCTCGTCGTGAAGTCCTAGTCTTCCTGTCAAGAATGATATCCTCAGGTAGCTTGTCCAAGTATTCAGGTGCAAAGTCATCCACTATAGGAACCTGTCCAACCTCTTCGATGTCCATGATCAAAAGAGGCTCATAAAGCTTCAAGTTTTCAATGTTCACCACTAAGTACATCTGCATGTATGCTGGAAAATCGAGACAAAAAGCATTGTCTCCAATCTTCTCTAATATGGTGAATGGGCCATATCAAATTGGTCTCAACTTCTTTCCTTCCCCTTTCATTATGTCTTTGTTGATGTGGAGCCACACTTTGTCTCCAACCTGGAATTGGTGATCGACTTGGTGCTTGTCATGTCGAGCTTTGTATTGAGCTTGACTTTTCTCCAACTGCTCCTGCACTGCCTGGTGAATCATTTGAATCCACTAAATGAAATTCCGTGTTTTATCCCTATCATCTTGTCCACTGATATCTTCATCTCTCCCAAAGACCATGTCTAAGGGATCCTTTGGAAAATATCCAAATCATGTCTCAAACGGTGAGCTATGAGTGGTTAAATGCACTCCCCAGTTGTATTCATGTTGTACATAAAGAATTTGCTTGTCCCACAACTTGGGATGCTTGCCACAATAGCCTTAGAGTAAATGTATCACTGTGCAACTGACAACCTCTATTTGTTCGTTGGTATGTGAATGAAATGCCATGCTCCTCTTCAACTTGGTGTCCATCATTCTCCATAAACTCGTCCAAAACTCTCTAAGAAAGCGAGAGTCTTGATCAGACACAATGGACGTGGGAAACCCAAAGTGGACCCATACAAATTGGAAGAAGAGATGAGCAATATGCTCTACAGTGACCTTCTTTTTACAAGGCATTAAGACACACATTTTTCTAAATCGATCCACAACGACATACAAATAGTCATGACCTCTCCTAGACAAAGGAAAACTGCCTACAAAATCCATTAACACACTTTCCCATGGATGACTCGGAACAGGGAGTGGTGTGTAGAGCCCCAATTTTCTATTAGTGGGCTTGCTAACTAAACACAACACACATCCCTTTACATATCAAGTCACAATATTTTTCATGTGAGGCCAATAACACAACCTCTGCAAATGACACAAAGTTTTCCCTACACCAAAATGACCTAACACAAGAGAGGTATGTGCCTCTCTGATTACATGTATTCTCTCATTGGTGGGGATACAAAGTTTGCCAAGGTGATACAACAATTTTCCCTGCAAATGGTAATTATCCACCTGTGATCCATGAGTCAACTTTGCATAAATCTCCTTAAAATCATCGTCATCAACATATTGTTCAGCATAACTTTCAAAAGATAAAGAAGCATTTTGCAAAACTATAGATGTAGAAATAGGAGGGTGAGAAAGCATATCTACCACTTTGTTGTTGGTTCCCTTCTTGTATTTTATTACTAAGTGAAACTACTCGAGGAATCCCATCCATTTGAAATGACATTCTTGTTGAAGCTTGGTTTGCGATTGGAGGTACTACCAGAGCTGGTGGTTTGTGTGAGTGATGGTCTCCTTGCCAATCAAATAGTGCTTCCACTTCTTCACAATTTGAACTAAGGCATGCAATTCCTGATCATATGTGGGATAGTTCACAACAACTTGGGAGAATGTCTCTGAATGGTAACATATAGGTTTCCTCTGCTACATCAACACTGCTCCCATGGCATACCCACTGGCATCTATCTCGATCTCAAAAGGCTACTGGAGGTCAGGTAAGGCCAAAACTGGTGCGGTATTGATCTTCTCTTTCAGTGTATCAAAGGATTTTTGTTGCTTTCCTCCCCACTGAAAGGTTTTCTTCACACTTGTCAATGCATGTAAAGGGGATGCAATGATGGAGAAGTTGGCAATGAACCTTCTCCAGTATTGTACTACACCCAAAAAGCTACAAACCTCTATAACATTGGTGGGTTTAGGCCACTTTACAATCACATCAATTTTAGAAGGATCTATTTTTAATTGTCCACCTCTGACAATGTGACCCAAGTAAACCAAAGAGGTCTTACCAAATTCACACTTAGACATTTTGACATACAATTTTTCCTTTGCAAAACATCAAGCACATTTTTAACATGACTCACATGACCTCCCCATGTCCTACTAAAAACAAGAATGTCATCAAGATACACAAGTAAAAATTCATCAAGAAAAGGTATGAAAATACCATTCGTCGCCCTCATGAATGTGGTCGGAGCATTGCATAGTTCGAATGGCATCACCATCCATTCAAACAACCCCTGTTTTGTCTTGAATGCAGTCTTCCATACATCCTGTTCTGCAATCTTGACCTGATGATAGCCACTGCGCAAGTCCAGTTTTGTGAAATAGACAAAAAATTTCAATTGATCTAATAAATCATCAATGCGAGGGAGAGGGTATCGATTCTTCACCATTATTTTGTTGAGTGCTATGTAGTCTATGAACATCCTCCATGTGCCATCCTTCTTTGGCACCAACACAATAGTTGAACCGCATGGAGAATAACTTGGCCTTATGACCCCTTGGTTTAACAATTCCCGCACCTACTTCTTTATCTCCTCCATCTCAATGGATGACAACCTGTACATACCAATGTTGGGTAAAGGTGTACATACCAATGTTGGGTAAAGGAGCATCTTGCTGCAAGTGAATCTCATGTTGGATCTCACGCTTTGGAGGCAACCCACTTGGTTCTTGAAAAAGCCCATTATAGTTAGAAACAATTTCATACAATTCCTTTTTATGAGTGGGATCACAACCTTGGAAAGCTTCATATGTCTCTGCATCTTTTTCTTTCACAACCATGAGAATGCACCCTTTGCTAGAATTGATCAATCTCTTCATCTGAACCACACTTACAAGAATGGCATTGATTTTGGCACGATGAGCTCTAACAATGTATTCCACCTCATCTTTCGTGAGATGATACTTGTTTTCATGGAGAAAGAAAACTACTTTCTTTTCATACAAATATGGACTCCCCTATACAATGCCACAGATATCCAAGGGTACTGTAACAATCCAAAGTAAATATAAAGTTAATTTCCTAATTAAAAATCATAATAAAATAAATAAGCACATACCTATGTTACCTGTGATCGAAGTCTGCCAGATGACGACAAGGTTTTGGGGACGACTCTCCACCTACAACTGGCCACCCCTGAGCCCTCAATCAACGTACTACTGCCAGTGCTCCTAAGTCTTAGTATACCATTCTCCCAAGAGAATGAAAGATAGAATCTTGGAATGATAGAATATCTCACATCCTCCTCACCATCTATTAAATAGAACAAACATTGGAAGGGGAACCACATGCACACACTCCATGTGTCTCCATGCAACTTTTTTCTTGTTTTATTTCTTTACTTTTCTTTTGATTTTTAGCTTTCTTGTTTTATTTCCTTCTTTTTGATAGTTTTCTTGTTTTATTTCTATTTATTCTTATTTAGAGCTTTAATATGGTTATTACTATTTTTTTATTTTTATTATATATATATATTTTATTTATTTCTTTGTATATATTATTTATTATTTAACATTTATGGTTTATTATTTTATTATTTATTATTAAGTGATTTATTTATTATTATTCATTATTATTATTATTATTAATTATTATTCTTGTATTATTTTTATTATTTATTATTTATTTTTATTATTATTTATTATTAAGGGGAAGGATATTACAGGTACAACATCAAGATCCACCTCATCTAGTAGTTTGGATGCAATCACAAATCTAGCTCTACACTGCTTGGTTACATGTAATTTGGGTTTATCACACACCCAACCAAGAGGGTTGGGTTTCAGATGAGGCTTGGTCTCTAATCCTAACTTCTTAACCAAGGATTATGAAATCAAATTTGCTTGTGAGCCCGAATCACATAAGGCTCTGATACCACTGTCATGATCCCTTTAGAAAATTTAAGCTGATTACACAGATACTATAGTTGTTCCCTTTAAATTTAGATTCTAGATCTATTAACAAGCCTTAAAATGCCCTTAGGGATAATTCATCAAAGACTTAACATTATTACAATATTTTTTCAACAATGAAAAGTAAGAAAGACTTCACATAATGCACCATAAACAATTTTGCAAAATGGGAACATCCGATAAGTCTTTATTAATAGGTGGTGGAATTTATACAATAATACAATAGAAAACCTGGAAACTTGGCATATCTATGCTGAAATTCTTGGTAAATTTGGCCCTCCTTGTTGGGATGCGCACTTGTTGTATTGGACCCTAATGTGGAATAATTCAGTCCTCTTTTGTTCATTAACAAGAGACTCATTTGAAGAAATTGTACTTGTATGCAATTTAGAATTTTCTTTAGCATGAAGAGAAAGAGTACCTTGTATTCCTACTGTTGTGATCTGTGTCTCATCACCGGAATCGGATCCAAGATCCTGATGTACGGTTGCCACCGTCTTTTGCTTGTTCTTCCCACCAAATCTCTTTGGTTTCAACTCTGGATGTAACTTCCAACATTGTTCATCATCATAGCCTTCCTTATTGTAATGTGTGGAAGATGGCTTTGCTCCTTCCTCTTTCTTGGTTGTAGTTGCCTTCTTGTCCTTTCCCTTGCCTTTTCCTTTGAACTTGCCATTATGAGGTTTGAAAGATGATTTCTTCGGTTGCTCTTATTTATCATTCTTGCCCCTGCTTTCAAGGTGAATGGCCTTCACACTGCATGCATCAATAGTAGTAGGCTCAAATAACAACAAATAATGCATGATGTAACTATGTAAAGCACCAATATACTTTGTTACAGTTTTTGGTGAATCAAGTGAAATACCCAAATTCAAAGCTTGTTTTCTAAACTCTTCTGTGAAGCTTTGTACATTTTGACCCTTTCCTTGTCTCAAATATTTCCATTCCATTAAAGCCTTTTGTCGACAACCCAAAGGATACAACTAATATTTTAACGCAAAAACAAATTGGACCAAGAGGAAAGGAGATTGCCCAAGTTTTTGTTGCCTTTCTGCAACTTTCTCTCCCACCAAACAAGAGCGGTGCCACTCAGCCGAAGAGATGTTAATTGGATCTTGGCCTCATCCTCCTCAATCTGCTGAATCCGACAATAAACCTTGATCTGTCTAATCCAATTGTTTAGTTTCTCTACATTACATTCTCCATTATATATGGGAAAATCAAACTTTACATCTAGCTTAAAAAATGGCTTCTTAGATGTATTCCTATGATGCTTGTTAGAGTGATGAGAAGAAGAAGAAGAAGAAATGTCACTAGAGGATGGAGAGGGCGGTTCAGGAGGCTCTCCTCTTCCACCTTCATGATTTACCGAGGCATGGTCATCTGGTTCTTTCTTCTTAGGCTTGATTGTCTTCTCATATTCTACAAACAACTTGTCAACTTTCTCTGCCATGGTGAAGAAGATCTTGTGATAATTTCACTCTTCCTCCATTTGAGCTTCCTCATCTGCCATGTTTCCTGTCTTCATGGTGCACACCCCGCTTCGGGATCAAAGGATTTGATTTTTACTTCTCCTCTTTGGATATTGTTCCTGGTTAGCATTCATTCATGTATCTCGAATCAAGAAGACCTGCTCTGATACCAAACTTGATCCAGATCTTTTACTTCATGGATGCATACATAATTGCATATAAAAGAGCATGTAACCAAGTAACTTAAACACATGAAAAGAAGCGGAAATAAAAAGCAACCATGAGATCAAAGGCACAAAACGATTTGATTATGGAGTTCACCCAGTGTGGGCTACGTCTCCGGGCCCTACTCAAAGTGGGGAGGCCTCTTTCATTAAATGGCAGCAAAAATGAATTACAATCAAATTTACATAAATGACCCTTATACCTCCATTTTCTGGCATGGATTGAAAATGCAAAGCTCAGATGCAGAAACAAACATCACCGTTGGATTCATGGCGCGAAATCATGTCAAACGACTATAAACTTGACCATGTTATGAGCAAGTGACCTTTGGAGGTCTAAGGAATATTTAGATTCCCTCAATATTCCCTGCAAAAAGATTCTCCCAAAATTCCCTAAGAATCTTTCTCGAAAACTGTGCCCGCCTGGGCACACTCCTGGTTGTACCTATAAATCTGTCCCCCGCTGCTCGGTTCTGCCACCCTCCTCCTTGGTCGAATGGTAATGGGGTTTATATAAATTTCATTTGGTGGAATAAACAAAGGTCAGGTCGTTAGCCCGTTGGTTGGAGGTGGCTGAGTTAAGGCAGTGGTTCAGGAGGTCCCAGGGTCCAACCTCGCGGGACCCCCGTTATGGAGCGTCTATGTTTTATTTTGGTGCGGGTCGGTTTGAATACACGACATTGTATTTGAATAAATGACATATTGTTTTCGACGACTTTTTAATATTAGGTTGTGGGGGCCGCTCGTGGGCAAGTTGCCCAACTGGCTGGGTAGGTTCGAATCCCCTTGGCCCCATTTAAATATATGAAAAGTTGGTATATGGTTGGGCGGGGTCCATGTCACCATGGCCCTGACCCATAATCATATATATATTGAATATATATCGTTGGGGGGTGGCGACCTGACACCCCAATTTTTTTTTTTAATTGATACAATGGTTAAAATTTCGGTGGCGGTTTTTAAGGGTCAATGGACAAATTAAAGAGGTGACACATTCGCCTATTCCGACCGCCGGATTCTGTGCACCAACCCTTTTCCAAATTACTGCATCGTTAGTGACTGCCACTTGGCCTAGTTTGACCAGAACTTTGACTGCGAATATCTTGAGCATACGAACTCATATTTGAGTGTCATTCATGATGTTGGAATCATGACGATGAGCACTACGATCTGGTCCTAGTTTCACTTCAATTCGATGGCTTTTTTTTTTGAGTTTTTTGAAGGTCATTTCTATTTCTAGAGCCACCTAAATCACTAAGTCCCATTATTATTATATAATCTTCATTATTTGGTTAAATCTGTCATTGTTCCATTTTTGCAAACAAATTTAATTGGGATTTTGGTATTTGGTTGAATTTTTCATTGTTTGCCTGCAAACAATCTCACTAGGATAGGGTTATCATGCTCACTGACCTATGATGAAATAAGTAAACAGTGAATGGAACGTCAGGAGTAGAGCATGTTTGCAAAGGTCGGGCACTTGATGGTTCTGTAAAATTATGACAGGGAGGGAAATATAGACAATATACTTCAACATTTTTAAAATATTGCTATATAAAAACAATAGGATTATGCATATACCAACTTTAAATGCATGAACTCGCCTTCTTCGTTCTTATCAAGTAAATACTCCACTCTCTACAATTAAATGCTAGGGAATACATACCTTTATTCACAAGCTAAAATAATGCAGAGCATGTGAGCAGTTGATTATCAAAATAATTGATAAATTTCAGTTAAACAACTATGACACATTTATATCTTAAATGTTCCAAAGGCAATGTTCGAAAAGTTCAAATGGCTCGTAGTTGTTACAGCCACATTGTTAAGTTTAACAATGATTTGCATTAAAAGTTCTTTCCTTTCAATCAAGAAATTGGGTCAGAGCTTCAACCAATGTTGCTTTGCAAGCCATTTTATACGACGACTAATAATTGCAAAGTTATTCGAACTTCATTATACAAACCATTAGTGTTTTCATTAACCTAGGATTCAACACGTTTTAACTTTGAACCGCTACAACAAATTAACAAAACCTCATTCAACACGTTTTAACTTTGAACCAGCTACAACAAATTAACAAAACCTTTTAAACACATTGTTCATTTTAACTTTGAACCAACTAGAACAAATTAACAAAACCTCTTAAACACATTGTTCATTTTAACTTTGAACCAGCTACAACAAATTAACAAAACCTCTTAACACATTATTCATCTTCTCTTTCTACAGTGTTCCACTTGCTCCTCCATCATCAAACTAGGAAAGTTGCTCTTCCTTTAAATCTTCAATCTTGTCCTTCTCTATCTCAACTTTTGAACCAACAAAATATCTTGCTTCTACTAAGGCATTATTGGTATCCCTTCTCACAACAACCCAAATAGTGCAAGGATTTATGGGGAAAGGGGTTATGAAATCCAAACAATTGAGAAGGATGTCATAGCATACTGGTTCATACAAGAAAGAAAGAACTCAACTGTAGGTTCTACTATGTGGAAAGCCCTAGTGAAGGATGTCCCTTCAATCGGTAAATGGTCAACATAAAAGATTGGAAAAATAAATAGTCTGAAAAATAATGGAAGCAACCTGGACTGATTGCAAAGGAAATTATGGACCATCTGAGGAGGAGCTGATAAGAGACCTTGATCTGTTGGGTCCCTATAATACTAGTGATTACCCCATTACTATTGTAGTTATACCCCCTATTTATATTGTTGTGCCCCTATTAACCCCATATTGTTATTTCTGTGCCCCATAGAATCCCTCTATTGTTATTTTTGTGGCTTTATATTATTATTGTTAGGTCGGCTGGATTATATTGTGACTCCTTAGACTCCTATATATAGAAAGGAGGTTTTGTCATTTGATCATCCAAGAATTGTTCATTTATGTAATGTAAAGGAGGTTGCCCCCTCGAAGAGGCTGAATTCTAAGGCGTGGATCTCTCTTTTCTATCTTTTTGTGAGCTGGTTTCATAACATTTGGTATCAGAGCTTTGGATTCTAGGGTTTCGCTGCTCCAAACAGGTCATCGTGGCATTTTCGCTATAACTTTTTTTCTGTGACGTTTCAGAAGTCGCAAAAAAAACCCATTTGAGAAGAAATCACGCTGAACCTTGGGTCCGAATTTCAGAGCTTTTCGCGCGATATTTGCGGAGATATGATCTGAGGAAGTTGGTCTTTTTGCAGACTCCTGAATTACATTCAAAACAGGTGACCTGGGGAAAATCGTCATAACTTTCTCTCTGGGGATCGGATTGAAATTTCGTAAGAAGGTACAGAAAGAGGACGGACTGTAGTTTTTTGTATGTGTTTTTCAGATTCAAAGGTTGAAACAGTGACTCGTGGCACGTCGTACAAGTTCGCTCTACTGAACCAGTCTAAAAGCAAGTCACTGTGGGAGATTTCACATAACTCTTCCTTGGAGAATCCAATTTGGCTCAGACTTGTGGCATTGGAAAGAGGACGCAGAAGGCTACTACAGGTAGCAATTTCAGAACTGGATGATCCGAAATTACAGAGATACATCAGATTCAATATCAGGCTTCTATAAAGTGAAAAAAGGTGTGTAGTTTTTTTTTAATTTTTGTGTAAGCTTGGTTTAACGGAATTCAAAGGGCATAGTAAAGCATTATTATCGGTAACTGATGCCCCGAGGAAAGAAAATGCAAACACCTAGTAAGGAACCTGAAAGCTCTAGCATGACTCATGAAGAAGAGGAAGAAATGCTACATGATATATCAAAATTACAAGAACAAGTGCAACAAATGTCACGCTCACAAAAGCTAACAGAAGCTAAGATAAGTGGCGTGGAATCTAAGATAAATGGCGTGGAATCTAAGGTAAATGGCGTGGAATCTAAGATAAAGGGCATGGAAGCTAAGATGGATGGCATGGAAGCTAAGGTGAATGGCATGGACGCTAAAATTGATGGCATGGATGATAAGATGGATGAATTGAAGAAGTTGCTACAAGAAAGGGTCACTAATGGTGAAAAGGTAGTAAAGGAAACTCATGATGAGAACAAAAGAAATGTTAATCATGATTCCATAGACTCTAATGTTGGATCGAAGACTCACCATGTTCCAAAAATCGATATGAGGAAGTTTGATGGCAAGGATCCCGCCACATGGATATTACAGATGGAGCAATTCTTCGATCTCAATAATGTGCAAAACACACAAAAGGTACGTATGGCAACTTTATATTTGGAACCAAATCAGTTTGTATGGTATCAATGGCTTTGTTCTCGTAAACAATTTATCACTTGGGCAATTTTTACGGAAGAATTGATAGCACATTATGAGGATACAAAAAGCAACACTTTTTTTAGCCAATTGATAAGTCTCAAACAAAAGGGTTCAATAATGGAGCACATTGAGGAGTTCCAAAAATTGAACATAAGGGTAAAAGATATTCCAGAGGAGCATAGGATTGATGTGTTCATAGGGTCTTTAAAGGATAATATCCAACATGATGTGCGCCTTTGGGAACCTGATTCATTAGAGAAGGCATTCAGGTTAGCAAGAAAAATGGAAAGCAAAATTATGGCAACTAGGAAGCATACCACTCACAACTATAAAGACGGAAGTGTTGTTGCCCATAGTCTTCCACAACCTACAAGGTTGACACCACAACAATTGGAAGAAAAAAGAGCAAAAGGGCTTTGTTACAATTGTGATAGCAAATACACAAAAGGTCATAAGTGTGCTGAGAAGAAATTATTCTACATAGATTGTGAAGAGGAAGAAGAAAAGGAGCAAGAAAGGTCAAAAGAAGAGGATATATTCCAGGAACAAAGCCTAGATGAAGAACAAATAAATCCGACCATATCTTGTAATGCATTGGCGGGAATTACCACTCCTCAAACCATCAAGATAGAAGGACAAATCAAGAAGAAAAAGGTAATAGTGTTGATTGATTCAGGAAGCACCCACAATTTTATTCATTGTAGGGTAGCAAAAGAATTGAATTGCTTCCTATATCCAGCACCAGAGTGTCAAGTGATGATTGCAAATGGAGGAACAATAAATTGTTCTGGAAAGTGCCATAATATCAAGCTATCCATGGGAGAATATGTATTGACTAGCCCAATGCTTTCCATTCCAATGGGAGGTGCTGATGTTGTACTAGGAGTCCAATGGCTACAATCCTTGGGTACAATAGCTTTTAATTTTCAAGAACTTTTCATGAAATTTTCTGTGGAAGGAAAGGAAGTTGAATTAAGGGGTATTGCAGGGAAACCAGGAAAGATAATCAGCTCTAATGGCATGACAAAGCTTCTAAAAAAGGAGCAAAGAGGTGTAATTGCACAATTATGTTCGCTAGATGTTTCCACATTGGAATCATCTATTTCTCCAGATCTCCAAAAAGTCCTGGACAATCATTCCAAGGTATTTGAGACTCCCAAAGGTCTCCCACCTATGCGTGATCATGATCATGCTATTCATCTGATTCCAGGAAGTGTTCCTCCAAACATCAGGCCGTACAGATATCCCTATGTCCAAAAAAGTGAAATTGAACGTATGGTTGCAGAAATGCTAGAGGCTGGTATAATTCAACCGAGTCAAAGTTCTTTCTCAGCTCCAGTAGTATTGGTGCACAAGAAGGATGGATCATGGCGCATGTGTCCAGATTATAGGGAGCTCAACAAGCTCACTATTAAAGATAAGTTCCCCATTCCTGTCATTGATGAATTACTGGATGAATTGCATGGATCAATTTACTTCACCAAGTTGGATCTTCGTTCGGGATATCATCAAATCAGAATGAAGATTGAAGACATTCCGAAAACAGCATTTAGAACTCATGAGGGTCATTATGAATTTTTGGTCATGCCTTTTGGCCTTACCAATGCACCTTCAACATTTCAAGGTTTGATGAATTCAATTTTCAAACCATTCCTTAGAAAATTTGTGTTAGTATTTTTTGATGATATACTAATCTACAGCAAGTCTTGGAAGGATCATGTTGAACATGTTGACAGGGTGCTACAACTATTGGAGGAGAAACAATTATATGCAAAAAGATCCAAATGTTTCTTTGGAGTCCAGGAGGTGGAATATTTGGGTCATATTGTATCTCATGAAGGAGTTAAGGTAGACCCTAGCAAAATTAAAGCCATTAAGGAATGGAAAATCCCCACATCCATAAAGCATCTGCGAGGATTTCTTGGGTTGACAGGGTATTATCGCAAGTTTGTTAAGAATTATGGGAGAATAGCAGCACCTCTAACAACATTATTGAAGAAAGATTCATTTTCATGGACTCCGGAAGCAACAAAGGCCTTTGAACATCTTAAAGAGGCAATGTGCCAAGCACCGGTCTTAGCTACACCGGACTTCACAAAAACCTTTATTGTGGAATGTGATGCTTCAGGAAATGGAATTGGTGCTGTTCTAATGCAAGATGAAAGACCCATTGCTTTTGAAAGTCGTCCAATCAAGGGAAAGTTTTTAAGCAAAGCTATTTATGAGAAGGAAATGTTGGCAATACTCCATGCACTTAAGAAATGGCGACCCTACCTAATGGGAAGACACTTCAAGGTAAAAACGGATCATGATAGCCTTAAATACTTTTTAGAACAAAGATTATCCTCTGAAGAGCAACAAAAGTGGGTCACAAAGATGTTGGGTTATGACTTTGAAATCATCTACAAAAAAGGGAAGCAAAATGTGGTGGCAGATGCACTCTCAAGAAAGGATGAGGATGTGGAAGCATTGTTGTGTGCCATTTCTATTATCCAACCAGATTGGATAAACGAAGCAAGGGAGGAATGGAAGAATGACGAAGAAGTGTGGGCACTTATTCGAAAGCTACAACAAGATTCCAGTACTTCTGATACATTTAGCTGGCAAAATGATTCGTTATGGTACAAAGATCGCTTATACCTCTGTAAGAATTCCCAGCTAAAACAAAAGATTCTTATGGAATTGCACACTTCTCCCTTAGGAGGGCACTCAGGATTTTTAAAAACTTACCACAGGGTTAAGAAGGAATTTTTTTGGGATGGCCTTAAATCAGATATTCAAAAGTTTGTGGCGGAATGTTTGGTTTGCCAACAAAATAAAGTTGAAACAATTAAGACACCGGGTCTATTACAACCTTTATCCATTCCAAGCCAACGTTGGGAGGAGGTTTCAATGGATTTTATCACAGGTTTACCCAAGTCTGAGGGAAAGAGTGTCATCATGGTGGTAGTTGACAGACTTACCAAGTATGCACACTTTTGTGCATTATCACATCCATTTAAAGCCAGTACAGTTTCTACTGCATTTATGGAAACAATTCAAAAGCTACATGGAAACCCAAAGATTATTGTAAGTGACAGAGATCCCATTTTCACTGGAAATTTTTGGACAGAATTATTTTCTTGTCTTGGTACTCAGTTAGCTCATAGCTCATCTTATCATCCTCAATCTGATGGGCAAACTGAGATAGTAAACAAATGTTTGGAAGGATATCTTCGTTGCTTTGTATCTGATAAACAGACACAATGGGTCAAATGGTTGCCTCTGGCTGAATGGTGGTATAACACTTCCTTCCATACAGCAACAAAAATGACCCCATTTATGGCACTTTATGGGTATCAACCACCATCCATCACATCATATTTAAGAGAAAATTCTAAGGTTCAGGCAGTGGAACATCACATCGAACATCAACAACAAGTCCTCCAACTCTTAAAGGATAACCTCGTGTTGGCACAAAATAGAATGAAACAACAGGCAGATCAACATCGCAGTGAAAGAAGTTTTGATGTAGGTGATTGGGTATTCCTACGGCTACAACCATATAAGCAAATGTCCCTAAAGCAAGCTAAGAAGGATAATAAATTATCACCAAAGTATTATGGTCCGTACAAGGTGTTGCAAAAGATTGGTACTATGGCATACAAATTGGAGCTTCCTGCAGCTTCTCGATTGCACCCAGTTTTCCATGTTTCATGTTTAAAGAAGGTTATAGGTGACAAGCTCCCAATTCAAACAATATTGCCAGAACTTGACGAGGAAGGAAAAATTATATTGGAACCGGAAGCAGTCACAGAAACAAGAACTCGACAGCTACGAAATCGATCAATTTCAGAGTATCTTATCAAGTGGAAGAACTTATCCGCTGAAGATTCCACATGGGAGGATGAGAATTTTATGCAGAAGTATCCAGAACTACTCAAGCGTTGAGGACAACACTTTTTTGAAGGAGAGGGGCATGTTGGGTCCCTATAATACTAGTGATTACCCCATTACTATTGTAGTTATACCCCTATTTATATTGTTGTGCCCCTATTACCCCCATATTGTTATTTCTGTGCCCCATAGAATCCCTCTATTGTTATTTTTGTGGCTTTATATTATTATTGTTAGGTCGGCTGGATTATATTGTGACTCCTTAGACTCCTATATATAGAAAGGAAGTTTTGTCATTTGATCATCCAAGAATTGTTCATTTATGTAATGTAAAGGAGGTTGCCCCCTTGAACAGGCTGAATTCTAAGGTGTGGATCTCTCTTTTCTATCTTTTTGTGAGCTGGTTTCATAACATGATCTCTTAGGAATTTGTTCTTTGGAACATGCAACTTCAAATGATGGCAGAAATGTTTGGTATCAGGCCTAGAAGTTAGCAAAAGATTTGGACTTAGAAGTGGCAAAAGCTTAGGAATGGAATCATTTTGTTCGAAGCCTAAATTCTAGTACCAAACTTTCGAATCATGATGACTTAATTAAGTGGTCCAAAAACCAAAGGGCTGGACAGTACACTGCAAAGTTGGGGTACAAGGCAAAGATGGAAGAAGGTTTGATCAGGGAAATATCTTGGTGGAGCTTAGTTTAGAATTTAGAAATTCTTTTAAAAGTTATCATTTTTTTGGTTAGATTTAGCTAACAAAATTTTAACTTGGAATAATTGCCAAAAGAGAAATATGCAGGGCCTTGGAAGATGTATATTGTGCAAAACCAATGAGGAATTTGTGGATCGCTTGTTTATTTCCTGTCCTTTTTCTAGACTTGTTTGGTTTGAGATATTACAGATTACAAGTGGGAAAATCAAATCGGAGCAGAGGGCTCTGTTAGAATTTTTTTCACCCTTGGATAGTAGATAAATCAGTAAAAGTTTTCACAACTTTACCTTGCTTTATGACTTAGGGTATCTGGATATCTAGAAACATAATGATCGTCCAAGGCTTATGCTGCACCCAACCGAGGTGACCTTTGAAATTAAGAGCACTTGCAATGAAAATTGATCTGCCACAAAAGAGAATCTAGTCAAAATTTTAATGGATAGATAAACGATGCAACATGATCTTTGTAACAAAGTTATTTACAATATATCAATATTATTCACATGATTATGAAACCAAACTACAACTTTTTCCAATTTAACAATCCTATTAATGTAACTTTGCACCTTTTCATAAAACTTTAATATTAATATTATAAAATATATTTTGAAATAAAGATTTGGTTTCCAACTTACCAATATTATAAAATATATTTTGAAATAAAGATTTGGTTTCCAACTTACCATTTAATTTGCATAACTATACTAACAATATTTTATAAACCATTCAATTTCTTTAAACTCGGATAAGTTAACGTTCATGTAAAGAAAATATCCTAAATTTACACTCTTAAGCTTCGATTGAAATTTTCATGTGGAGGTGGAGATTTATATTTATCCCACAGATAAAAACACTTTGAGGTGTGCCCATGTGACCATACGCTGAGGCCTATCCATGTGACCATATTGTGTGCGTGGGAGCCGCCGAACCCTAATAAAGCTCTAACCTTGTACCCCAATTTTCTCGCTGCGCTCTCCAACTTCTTCGAAAGGCTATTGACTCATGTTTGTTCTCGCCTCCAGGTAATTGAGTCTCATCGCCTGCTTCCTTCTGCGATGATGATACTGAAGCGTGTGGTAAGTAACCAATACACATTATCAAAGGCAACATATCCTCTTGCATCTGTTTTTACCGTCACATCTCATCTAACAATCCCCAATTTTTGCACCCAAATATCACCATCATCCATAACTCCACCAGGTAGTGGGGTTGTCTCTGACTTTCTTATCAACAATTGCGGTTTAACACCTGAAGAAATTGCGAAAGCTTTTAGGCATAGCAGAAAATGGCTTCGTGCAAAATCGACCCGGAATATGAAAGCAGTTTTGGAGTTGTTAAAAGGCTGTGGTTTGACCAGCCCTCCCCAGATTCGAAGGGTGGTCCTTAACAGCCCCACGTTCTTGTTTTATAGCGCCGAAAGAAACATACAGCCTAAGCTCACTCTCCTTGGGACTTACATGAATCAAGAGGATATCTGCAAACTACTTCTTGCCCGTGCAATAATCTTTAAAACCGCAGAAGATAAGCTCAATTCCTCGTTTTCCCTTTTACAAAGATTAGGTGTTAAGGGTCAAGAATTATCAGAGTTAGTGGCGAGGGAGCCTTGTTTGCTCACGGCTTCAGAGGAAAGGGTTGTGGAGTCATTTAAACAGGCTGAGGATTTTGGGTGCCAGAAAAAACCAAAGATGTTTGCTCATGTTTTGCATATTATTATGTGGGCAGGGAAAGAAAAGATAGATAGAAGGTTTCGTTATTTGAATAGTTTAGGTTTCTCAAAAAAGCAAATTTCCGAAATATTAAGGCGGGCACCGATGGTTTTAGGGCTTTCAGAGGAAAATTTGAAGCGTCATGTGGATTTTCTGGTCAAATCTGCAGGACTTACATTGGCTGATTTTTATAAGGATCCACATTTGTTTCAACACAGTTTGGAGAAGAGGGTGGTTCCTCGTTGTAGAGTAATAAAGGCACTGAAGTCAATGGGATTTGTGAAATCAAAGATGCATTTTCGATCGATTCTTCGGATGTCAGAAAAACGTTTCTTGGAAATATATGTTGATTCGAACGAAAAATCCTCCGTTCTGCTAGATATTTACCATTGCGTGAAAGCTGGAAAGTTGAGCCCTGACAAGGAGACATCCAGTGAATTAGATGTAGGGCCACAAGGCTAGAGGCCATGACCGACCAAGTGAAACCTTGACAAGCGGAGAGGCAGCGTATCAGCTGTAGGGATGAGGCTAAAGGCCATGGACAAAGTAATTAGAGGGCGCGGAGAAAGTCATTCGCGAATGCAAGGATGACGTTGATGATGGCATGGAGCTGAATTTTGAGAAAATGGCGCCAGGTTTTTATGTTCATCCACAGCCTGGAGTTCAAATTGGAAATTCCCAGGAAGGTGGTGAAGGCAATGCATAGAACTTAGACAAGGAAATTGCAGAGATTGAAGCAGGGATGAATATGAACAATCTGGGCATCTGTACCAGGATTTTTCAGTGGACAAAGGGATAGATGGCTCACATCTTCATCAGATTCAAGGGGACATCACCAACATGCATACCATAATCTTCAATGAAGACCAAGTTCGTCTACATACCTAAGTATGCCCCCAGAAAGAGCTGCAGATAGTATTGCTATTCATTAGCAACCAAGAGGACTTGTAGTTGCCAGATAAGTTCTTTCAGCAGAAAACGAATTTTGTAAATTTTTCCTAGAAGTTTCAAAATTAGTTCTGTTAGTTTTACTGAATTACTGTTTTTTCTTTTTGTATGATAATGTTGGCCCAGGGGAATATTATGAGCGGTATGAAACAGTAGGTATTGTTAGGATAAGTATCACGGACAGGTATTTTGCTTTATGAAATTCATGAGAGAAGTTAAGGAAAGATGGAAATCCCATTTTTGTAAGCTGTACGGGGGCTTATGCGTGTATATATATATATATATATCCACTTTGTGAGCAAAAATAAAAGGAGACGTGCATGGAATTTGTTTCAGTTAATAACATTCAGAAAGTTTGCGAAAGTTGATTAGTTGTTTCAATATGCCTTTTCCTGTTCGCTAGTTTTTCTTTTTTGGCCAGAGAATCCCTAGTAAAGGCCTCTTTTTAATAGTTCTATGGATCCTTTGGGCACCAGCCATACAGCCGCCTCTCAAGCTGTTTGAGAAGCAGATTATACAGTATCGTGTTGTTATTTTCAATTCGAAGTATAACTCACCCTCTTTCCTGCCTTCCATTGCCTTTATGTCAGTGTTCTTCAGGGATGCATACACATGGCTCCCATGTTTCCTATGCTCCGGGGAAGGGGGTGCTCTCGGGAAAATGTTTCCCCATGTCTCAATTTCAATGGAACTAGGGATGGGTCGTCCAAAAAGGAGTCGTCTGATGCCCCTCTCAAAAAGGGGCATCTGAGCTCACCCCTTCAAGACAGAACAAAGATAGGGGATAGAGCTTCGAAAAGGTTATGGCCTTTGTAATTAAAGTTAATAGCTAATTTAATTGACATTCTCTTTTATCTTACCTTTTCTATCATTTTGCTTAAATTTTATGTTCAGTTGATATTCTCATTTATTTTAACTTTTTTTATCATTTTGTATAAAGTTTTAACATTATCATTAATTGTTTCATGATTTTTGAGAGTGGTTCCAACCTCATCAAACTTCATATGGAGAAAGTAGAATTTCATTTTCAAAGCCACTGATGTTCAACTAGACATTCCTCTTATAGCTTTTGTCAAGGCACTTTATCCTACTTATTCAAATTATCTTGAGTCATTGCAAGCAAATAGAAACCTCAAAGAGATTACGTTTGACTCCCTTGTGAAGAAATTTGCTGAGAGAGAGAAAGATTTTGGGAAGAAGACAACTCCTTAGTGTTTTGAAGAAGTTATGTGTCTTGCACATAGAGAGAAGAATCATTTTCAAGATTCTTCTAGAAGAAGAGGTGGCCGAAAAGGAAGAGGAAGAAGAAATTTCAAAGGCAGGGGGGCAGGCATTCTCAAGGGGAGAAAGTCTGATTTTCATTGCATACATTGCAATAGAGATGGACATGATGCATCTACAGGTAACATCTACAGGTAAGTTGCCTTGGGACAGAATTGAGTAGGAAAGAAATTAAGCCAAAGGTAAAACCAATGTCAAAGAGAAATTTAAAGCACCTGAATCCGCTCACTATGTTGTGGCATATTGTAATATTGGAGTAATTGAAGACTTGTTTAATGCTTCACTTGCTTCTTGGAAAAATGATTGGTTGCTTGATTCAGGAGCAACTTGCCACATGACTTTTAGGAGAGATTTTTTTGAAGAATTTACTGACAATGTTGATGGCGTAGTATACTTTGCAGGCAAATCAAAACTTAAGCCATCAGGGCTTGGCACAATCAGGCTCAAATTGTCTGGTCTTCCAGACTTTCTTCTGCATGATGTTTTATATCTCCCTCAACTGAGGAGAAACTTGTTGCCCTTGGTCCACATCTGCCAGCAAGGGCACTCCTCCATTCATATGTTTGATGGCAAGGTTGAGGTCATAAAAACGTCAGATCACTCACTTGTCATGACGGGGATAGAAGAAGAAAGACTTCTGAAGCTGGAATGTACCTCTGTTCATGCACAAAATTTCTCCTACAGTTCTCATTATGATGAAGGTACATTTCCATCAAGTCTTTTATGGCATGCTAGATTTGGAAACTTGAACTATGACAACCTTTGCTTGTTGAAAAAAAATGGTGTTACTGGTTTTCCTACAATTCCTAGGAAACTTAAGCAATGTGATGCTTGTATTCTAGGAAAGCATAACAAACAATCTTTTCATGATTCACATTCCAGAGCACATAGAAAACTTGAACTCATTCATTCAGATTTATGTGGTCCAATGCTTGTTCCTTCTGCAAATGGAAATAAATATATGGTGACATTTATTGATGACTACACCAAAATGTGTTGGGTTTATTTATTGAAGAATAAATCTAATGCTTTTCAAACATGCAAGAACTTTCATACATGGATTGAAAATGATGTACAATCTCATATTGGCTCTACTCGCAGTGATAATGGAAAAGAATACACTTCAAATGAATTTGAAAACTATCTTCGCCAACATGGGATCAAACATCAAACAACTGTGCCTTATAATCCCCAACAAAACGAAGTCGTTGAAATAATGAACAGGACAATCTTAAATATGGTACATTCCATTATGTTTTGGGCTGATGCAGTTCTATGTGCTGTGTATGTAAAGAATAGATGTCCATCTAATGTTATTAGAAACAAGATTCCTTATGAAATGTGGTATGGCCACATTTCTTCGGTAGAGCATCTCAGGGTCTTTGGTTCCACCTATTATGCTTTGATACCAAAGGAACAAAGAAACAAAATTGGTGCAAGGAGTCGTAAGTGTATCTTCTTGGGGTATTCAAATACCTCCAAAGCATACCGTCTCTATGATGAAGTTAATAAGAAGTTTGTTGTATCTAGAGATGTAATCTTTCTTGAATCTTCCAAAGCTGACAATATTGTTGAGCGACAACTTGATCGCTTGGATAGATTCAGACATGCAAAATCATTTCAAGAATTTGATAATCAGATTCCACATTTTGAAGGGGAGATTCTTATACTAGATCAATCCGTGGAATCTTCTTCTGAAGCACTCTCTCCCCTACATGAAGCTCCAGCCACTGATGATACTTTGAGTGACGTGATTGATAAAATTGGGAGACTCAATATTGATTCAGTCCCAACTCAGTCAATTGAGCAGCCTGGGCCATCTCAGAAAGGTCCTCCAAAATGGCTGACAAAGACACTTGAAATTGTTCATTTTGATAAGGTTGGAAAGATAAGAACAAGAAATTCAACCAAGCAAAATGGAGGTTATGTAGACGATTCTGATTCACCTGTTGATATGGATGTTTCTTATTATTGTGAACTGAATTTGTCTACAGATTTTGAACCAACTTCCTTAAAAGAAGCTGCTTCTCGTGATGAATGGAAAGAAGCGATGCAAAAGGAGTATGATGCCTTGATAAAGATTGACACTTGGAAGCTAGTTGATCCTCCATTGGGAACCAAACCAATTGGTTGCAAGTAGGTCTACAAGAACAAGTATAAAAGTGATGGCTCACTTGACAAGCACAAAGTCAGGATTGTGGCAAAAGGTTTTGCACCAAACCAATTGGCTACAAGTGGGTCTACAAGAACAAGTATAAAGTTGATGGTTCACTTGAAAAGCACAAAGCCAAGATTGTGGTAAAAGGTTTCGCACAAAAGGAAAGGGTCGATTACGAGGAGACTTTTGTCCCCACAGCAAAATAGGCTACCATTCGGACACTCTTTGCCTTGACAGCTCAGAACGATTGGAAAGTCCATCAAATGGATGTAAAAACGACTTTTTTGAATGGAGATTTGAAAGAAAATGTTTTTATGTTCCAACCAGAAGGATTTGTTGTGAAGGGCCATGAACATAAAGTATGCAAACTTGTGAAATCCTTGTATGGCCTCAAGCAAACACCACGAGCCTAGTATGAAAAGTTAACTGAGCATCTTCTGAAACTCAACTTCAAACATTATGATCTTGATGATGCAACTTTGTTTGTCAAGAAAGTTGGAAAAACAGTTGTATATCTTGTGATATATGTAGATGATCTTTTGATGATAGGGAACAATGAGAGCTACATTGCATCCATAAAAAAGGAAATGAGGAAAGGTTTGAAATGACTGACTTGGGCTATGTTCACTACTATCTTGGTATTGAAGTAACTCAACATCTGAAGGCTATATTCCTCTCTCAAAAGAAGTACATTGGAGATCTATTGAACATGTTTGGCATGGGTGAGTGCAATCCTTTGACTACTCCAATGGAACAAAAATTAAAGCTCACATCCATTGAAGGAAAAGAATTTGATGATGCAACAAAGTATAGAAAGCTTGTAGGAAGTTTCAACTACTTGACTACTACCAGACCGAATATTTCATTTGCTTTTGGAATCCTCTCCAGGTTTATGCAAAAGCCTTGTGAGGGATATTGGTCTGCTGCAAAAAGAGTTCTAAAGTATTTGAAGGAAACTCAAGCTTTGGACTCAAGTATACATAGGTGGGCAACTTTAGCTTGATCGGAAACTTTGATTCATATTTCGATGGAGACAAAGAAATTGGGGTATCTACTTCAGGTTATGCTATGAGTCTTGGATCAGGAGCTGTCTCCTGGAGGTCACGCAAACAATCAGTTCTAACAGATTCCATAATAGAGGCAGAATATGTGGCAGCAGCTGAAGCAACAAAGGAAATTGTGTGGCTTGGGAAAATTTTGGAAGATTTGCAAGTGAAACAAGTGCATTAAACTCCACTCATGATTGACAACATCTCTGCTATAAAATTGGCCAAGAAACCAAAGTTCCATGATTGAATGAAGCACATCAATACAAAATACCATCTGATTCGACATCATGTTGAGGCCAAGACAATCCATCTACGCCATTGTTCCACTAATGAGAAGATTGTAGACATCTTCACCAAAGCGCTTGGAAGAGAAAAGTTTGAAAGGTTCAGAACGATGCTTGGACTCACCAACATCCCTTCAGATTAAGGGGGGAATGTTGACACCTAATCATTGGGATTGGGTGAATATTTGTAAATAATGTAAATAGTAAATAATGGAGAATAGGAATATGAAGAGACACTGGGAGGTGAAGCCCAAGAGTCTCTCCCTCCTTGTATATATCCATGAGCAATCTTAATGAAGAAACACAATTCATTTGAGGAGTTACCTCATGGCCTGACAAGACTTAACAATTTTGAAGATCCACATCTGTGTTTGTTAATATCGCCGATATATTGGCGATATTTGAAAATATCGTGATATTTTTAGCAAAACAATATATCGCCGAGTAAATATCACGATATTTTCAAAATATCGGCAAAATATTGCAATATTTTGAAAATATCGGCTAAATATCGCCATATTTTGAAAATATCGACTATTTTTAAAAATCTGAAAAAATCGATTTTTTATGTTTGTCGATATTTTCCTATATTTTGCCGATAAGATGTTTTCAGGACCCTTGCCGATATTTTGCCGATATTGATATTTTCATCGTTGATCCACATATCCCCGTGTATGTCACATGGCTCCTACACTCCACCATGCAGAAAACTTGGTGGAACATTAATTTATGTGTAATCACTAATTAGATTTCTTAAACCAATATTGGAAAGACAAATAACAGATTTTGATTTATTACTAATATAGATCCATCTTAAGCATGGATGTAACATGAACCAAGAGGGATCAAATTTCTTCAGGTGCAAACTTATTTTAGAGTGCAAAATATAATATGTTTTTTTTGATTGCTTAAATTGTATTTTAAACTTGTAAGTCCATTTTTTTTTTTAGATTTCTACAAATAAACATATACCTAAAAAAGTCCAAACTGTGAAGTATTCACCAATTCAAATATTTTAACCATAAAAAAATATTTTTTTCGAATAGTTTTATATGATATATACATAATTTTTTTAAAAATATTTTACATAACATGTGCATTGAGACATTTTATCCAACACACATTAACATGGTTTTATTTTGTGTTATTAATATATTTTTAATTATACATTAATTACGCTGATTGGCGTCTCTTCTCAAAAATGGTCAGGCCAACCTTTGAGCTGACATGTGTTCCATGGTCTGACAACGACATCTGTACCCCATAGATTTTTAACCAGGTGGTCTCAGATTTGTCCGCCCGGCATATTATCCACTGTGTCTTTGCCAGGTTGCTCTTGCTCTGTTGCTTCCTCTTCTCCCACAATAGTCTTTGTAACTCCTGCCGCTACAGACATTTAATGTGAAATCAAATCCCAATCTACAGTCCTATTGAATTTGTTATACACGTTCAGAATATTTGTTATGTGAAAACTCACAGTCCTATTGAATTTGTTATACACGTTTGGAATATTCGTTGATCCTTCATGCAAACATATGCAGCTTCTAAAATTGCATCTGGTCAAAGTCGAAAAGCTCTTCAAGAGGATTTCTGCATTGAGATCTGAGACATTTAGAGTCCAGATGTAAGAGATTTGAAGTAGGAAAACCTAAATATGTTCCAAGTTTCGTGAAATCCTTTTTTCCAAAATGTATGTTGACCTGGTTGAAATATCCGTATTGCCTTCGATACAATCCACCTGAATAGTAGGATATCTCAAGGGAATTTGCAAGAGGTGAATTCATTCGATCACAACAGCACTAGTTTCTCGAGAGATCTGAAGCTACTTATTGCTGAAATTGTAGTTAACGACTGGACGATTAAACACACTAAATGTGTAGCCCTTAAGGTGGCCATACTACGGAGAAATCTGAATTTTATACCAATCAAGAATTACTCTTGAAAATATTCAACTGCAATTTCCGTTTTTATATTTCATTTCCCCGATGCTGGCTTAGAGTTGGCCACTTTAGAAGAATAATGTTTAACAATCTGAAGCATTATATCTCAGCTCAGGTCAAGATTGGAGAGTGCTGTACCAAGAAAATAAATGATGAGATACTAGATATTTTAGATGGTATACTACTTGATCCCCCCACTCCCCTCCCCTCCAGGTGGCTTCCTTCCTTGCCAGATTTGGCTCTACGCCTAACTTTAAAAGTATAGAAGGTCAATGCAGCAGAAACCAAGAAGAAAGACATTGATATTGTCAAAACTCACTCGGCTTGGAGAGCTGTGAGTGATTCCACTCCAGTTTCTGAGTCAAGGCGGGAAAATTTTCAAATCATTTTGGAAGGGGAAGTTAACTTGATTGGGAAGGGTTATATTATGACAAAAGCCCAGAACTGATGTAATTCTTTCATTTTGATCAACTTAGATTGCCTTCCATATGACGTCCTTTGGATTTAATAATGGCATATCTCGTTCTCTGAACAAATACAGAGAATCTAGACTGAATATTAATTGATATGAGGATGAAGGTTCTACTTAACAAAAATCGCCTAATTTTTTGGGTCGACTTTTCTATAATTATCCTATATGAGATGTGAACCTGTACCACTACAATCAGTTTATACACCTTCCATTACTTACACTATGTAACCATTATTCATATCTAGAAAATGTATATGACTAACAGAATAGTGAAAGGAGTAGAAGGATATATTCCTAATTCCTAATACAATCGCGAGGATGAAAAAAGCAAAGAAATTGTGCAATAATCAATTGGTTGTTGATTTAATAGAGAAAGAATTTATATCTGAAATTGTTTCGGACAGTGTCGTGTTCCTATCCTCACACTGAGAGCACAAAATAACATAGGAATTCTACGCTCATCCACTAATTCATTTGATAGAGAGATTATATGCTTCACCTCTTAACAAACACATTTGAGAGCACAAAAAAACATGGGAATTCTACGCTCATCCACTAATTCATTTGGTAGAGAGATTATATGCTTCACCTCTTAGCAAACACATTTGAATATTTAAAAATTGGTGTTGTCTTAGGAGGCTACAATATTTAAAAATTGGTGTTGTCTTAGGAGGCTACAATTTTGTCTTGATGACAAATTTTTGGTCAGAATCTGGTGAAATTGTTTTCAAGAAATCTGATTGTGGGAGTGTTTAAATCATTTTATTTGATGACTGAAATGGATTCAGCATCCTGAAATTTGATAGCTGTAACCTGAATTTTAAAAAGATTCTGCCATAATTTCTCAAAATCATGCCAGAATTTCTATTGTTTTCCAGACAAAATTGTATCCTATTTAGACTACAATTTAAAAATATATAATACAGTGGTTGAAAATATATAAACATGAACGTATTGAAGGTGCTCTGTTCATTCATGTTGAGCACAGGATAGAGAGATAGATAATAAAGAAATGTATGTCAACTAATTATTATATCTAATTCGCTGGTCTGCCACCAGTAGTATCATTATCTTTCTCAAAAACCAGATGAACCATAAACGCACAACACAGACGGAGACTCTAAACGACAACACAGACAGAGACTCTTCCAGGAATCTAGAGGAACACATAATTACAAGCATTGTATTGCAGTATATGAATTTAATGTATTGTAGTATATGAATTTAATGTCTTAATTTAAGGAGGCGTAACAATCTCAGATGTTCTCTGAAACACCAGAGTGGAGAAATAAATAATTTTAATAGAACAAACGTATAGATACAAACCAAACTAATTATTTGGATTTAAACTAACTTGTATATAGAGTATATATGTCGACATCTATGCGGTTGAGTTTCGATTTAGAATAGCAGAGCTAATAAATAATTAACAGTGACATAAAATACTGCATTAATTCAAACAATATTTACAGAACGTATTGAAGGTGTTCTGTTCATTCATGTTGAGCATATGACAGAGATATAGATAAACAATATTTACTGAACGTATTGAAGGTGCTCTATTCATTCATGTTAAGCATATGACAGAGAGATAGATAATAAAGAAATGTAGGTTAACTATTTATTATTATCTAATTGTGCCACTTGTAGTATCATTATCTTTCCCAAAATCCAGATGAACCATAAACACACAAGGTAACTATGGCCAGTCTTCATAATTAATATTTTAGCCCTTGATATATTTGTAAGTTTGTAATGATAACTATAAAGCATGTTCTTTGTGCTAATTGTTGAAACATAAATTTTAATGCATGTTCTTCATGTCCTTTACAAAAGAGAAATTTTGAATTTTTGAAAGTTGAATTTTTGGCTCCAAACAAACCAATTCAGCTCTCCTCCTAGTCAAGTTGGCCCCAGTCAAAGAGGCACCCATTTGGCCAGCCAGAGTTGTATATATAAGGCACTCGACCTGATCTCCTCAGCACAATTCAGAACACACATATAACAAAGTATCTTTTGCGACAGAGGCAAGAAATAGAAGGCTGAATTTGTCTAGAAGAAGAAGAAGACCAAGATCTCTCTCTCTTATGGCATTCCTCACTGTAGCTGATTTCGCACATGTGAAAGGACGAATTTTCTGAGGCATACTAGGGCAGCAGGACCGAGATTCTTGGGTGAGGCAAACCGAAATTCTGTCCTAGCAGACCAGATTAGGCCGAAGTTATTGGGCAAATGTTTGACTTGACTAGGAGGGAGTTGGACTAGGTTTGACCAAGTCTACTTTGCTGGTCAGTTTGACCTTGTCATTGACTAGAAGATCTATGTGTGTCTCTTATTGAGCTGAACAATTTCTCTAAGGAAAAGGTTCATAAGTTTTTCCCCGTGTGGGTTTTCCTAGGGTAAACTCCTGTGTTTCTAGTTTGGTTGTCTCATTATGATCCTACTATCTATCGTTGAAAATCCTCTGTATAATTGGTTAATGATTAATGTAAATATGAAAGAATTTGAAGTGATTTTCATTAGAAGTAATTATCAGCTATAAGACCTATGAAAAATCAACACGGTATTAGGGCTATGGTATATGAGCAGCCTTGAAGAAGAAGAAGAGCAGCCTTCAAGCTATTCTCTAGGGCTTGCTCTATTCTAACCCTAGAAGTCAGGAAGCACATCACAAAAGAAGGGCAAGATCCGCCTTCTTGTTTGAAGAAAATCTACACTCTTTTTCTGCGAAGTCAATGATGAAATCATCATATACTATTAGGTCAAAAAGCCTGTTGTGGAGAATAGAGTCCCAGTTCAATATCACTGTTTACAAAAAGATCAAAGATCTATTTGTGATTTTTGAAAGGAGGCCGAAGCCTAAGCCTCAATCCATTTACACAAGGACCGAAGAAGTCTGGAAAATTAGGTAGGCTGAGAAAGTTGGAAGGTCAAGATTATTTCAGGTTAGGCCTCAATCTGAGGTGCCTAGGGATGAGATTATTTGAGGTTAGAAGTGCAAAATTCCCTAGAGGCCAAATATGTTTGCAATCTGTCTCAGTCTGGGAAGAAGAATAAATTGTTGGAACTTGGTACAATGATTGTTGTAAGGTTGAATTGAAGAAGCTGAGTCACTTAATTTCTTGAGCAGCCAAGCTGATGTCACTTTGGAGAAAGCAGTTAAAAGAAGTTCTGAATATCTCTATCTAAAGACAAGCCAACAATGAAATCTTTTGTCTACCCTAAATCCTTATGGAAGGCATTGTACATAAAAGAAGAGATGGGATTGATGTCTTATGTTTCATGAATCTCATGCTCAATTCTCGTTGAAGATGTGTTATGACTACTAGGACTGATATAAGATACAATATATATATATATATATTATCTCTGAATAACTATGGTTCCATGCATTACACATTGTTTCCATGCAAACACATTATAGTGATGAGATGTTCAAAGGCAAGTATGAGGCGTGGGAGTACAGAAATATAAAGAGACGAGCGAAGCTATAAGTCTGTGGTTTAATGCTTGGAATGAAAGGTATGTATCATCACTAAATTTTTCTACAATGATTTCATTTGGATCAAAGCTCTTGTAGATCGCAGCTAGAGGAAATGATTATCTATATGCTTGGTTGAAAAGTATGTATCAAGATTGTTTTATGAAAGACTAAATAATACTATGATCTACCCCTTAGTAAGATCATAAACTGTCAAAGTTCTGATCTGTTACAATAAAGGGAGCCCTGAACTAACCATCAAGGACAATTATAATGGATATGAATGTTGGAGGATTCCCTTCGCCAAGTTCATTAACGAGTTTTAAAAATGATCTTCAATCATGCTCATGCATCTACAAGAAAAATCTTCTTGATATCTCTAGAAGCAATGACAGTATCACAATTCGGATTGTGGCTCTAAACAAGACAAAGCCACATAAGGAAAATATGTGATTTGAACGTGTAAAGTGTGATATAACAAATATGTGCTTTTATTTGGAGATATTGCATTCAGAAGCAGGATGTTTAAAAGGATCTTGAAGTATTGATGACATTTGTTGTCATGAATCCTACATTACATATGTTGATTGTTGATAGGGTATTTGAGTACTAAAGAATGTGACCTATCAGTCCGAAAAACTATTCTTTGCACATCAAGAAGACTATCGCTGTCATTTGAAGAAAGCACACCTTGGATATGACAATCTTACAGTGAAAAAGAGACTGATTTTCTCTTCAAGTTTGAAGACCAAAAATCTCTTGAGAAAAATAAGTCATTTGCAGATCTAGAGGCATTCTTATTACGAAGGATAGGCTACCTGAATTAAAAGGGTCAAAATCAATATTTAGCCAAAAATACATGGTTACTAGAATTGCTAGTGATGTTGAAGCAGTAACGAAGTATGCTATGGGCATTGGGACTCTATGACTGTTGGACATCTGGATATGGAAAGGAGAATTGGCACATTACAAAGTTTGTTGAACTTGAAAGAGGTGTAAAATGAAACTAGGGTTTATCCTAGAAGACTAAAAGTCTTGGATGTAAAAATCCTAGGGTTTAAAACCCTAGATCTATATCAACGTTTTCGTTGAAAGAAGAAACCCTAGCTCTTGCAAGGGAGGAGTGACATAATAAGGATGAGATAGATAAATTTGCAAGATGGATGCAAGAAGGCTTAGATCAAGAGGGAGTTGACATTTCCTACTATCATCAAAAGATAAGTATCTTATATCTCTCTTCCTTGATTATTATTATTATTGTTTTACTATTAGTTAGTCTCTTTTCTTTGTATTCTTTGCTTGGTTGTAATTGTTCTTGCATGGCCTCCTATTGAGGATTGTAGGTACATAGTAAAGGCTGTCTAGACTCTGGCAACAAATGGAAGTAGTGGAAAAACAAAGTAAAGCATGTGAAAAGAGGACTTTCCCAGAATCAGTGGTTTATTGAGAGATATTGTACCAAATGAGATTTGAGTTCAGAGGGAACAAGCAAATCATCAAGTATACTGTGATTGTGCCAAAGAGGAGTCAACAATGTCTTCCAACTGGATCTACAAGATGTAGCATGCAACATAGACAAGTACAAAGCAGGGGTTGAGAATAGAAGGTTCTCCTAGAAAGAGGGACAGGACCATGACAAAACGTTTGCTCCAATGGACAAGTACACTTCTATTAGAACTATTATCATTGCTTTGAAAATTACATCAGGTGGATGCAAAAATCATTTTTTTTCTCAATGGAGTAATTGACGAGGAAGAACTGTAACATAGAGCTACCTCCGGGCTTTGAGGTACATGAGAAGAAGTCTCATGATTGAAGAAGGATTTGTACAGTGACAAACAAACATGTTGGGCTTGGTATTTTTGGGTTGATGGATCAAGACTGATCCTATTTGATTTGTCTTTGATGGAAGCAAAAGGACTCATGTTTCAGAGGGACCAACTATGGCAGAAAGAATGCTTCTTTAATAGAGGGAGCAGACAAAAATCCTTATTTTTAGCTTTAGAGGGAGTTGACCTCTAAGTTTGAGATGATGGACTGCCAATGAGATTGTTAGGCTAGATAGTTGATATGCTAGAAAATAACAGTGGCAGAGGGAGCAACTAGTTTTGCCACATCAGAAGTTGTTTTAGTAAGAACACCTAGTTAGGGTAACTGGAAAAGGAGTTTATGGATGAGCCAAAGGCATGTGGCTCAACATGTTGAAGTTTTTGAGAAGATTTCTTCGGCTGAAGTCACATTATAATACTTTTGTCGACGCGTTTCGAACCAACGAGTGTGGTTCATTGTCAGGACAAGTTGAAGAATCAGATCATGGCTGTATGTTAAATAGGGAGAGCAGATCTTCCAACGGCTGAATTTCACTGAAAACGGTTAAATTTTACTGGCCAAATTACCCAGTCCAATGTAGCCGTTTCCTAGTCAAATTCAGCCGTTGGAAGATTTGCTCTCCCTATTTAACATACAACCATGATCTGATTCTTCAACTTGTCCTGACGATGAACCACACTCGTTGGTTCGAAACGCGTCGACAAAAGTATTATAATGTGATCTCCGCCAAAGAAATCTTCTCAAAAACTTGATATGGATCACAGAAGCTTAAATTCAACAAATGTGTTGAAGTACCAACATGGTACAATTGATTATGGCACAGTCAATTATGGTTTGAGATGTCTCAAACAGTGAAGTTCGATTGTAGGAATACACGAATTCAAACTGGGCAAAAATGCAAAAGACAAAAATAGTTCATCAGGATATTGATTTAGTTTGGGCTCCATGATGATTTCTTGGATGAGTAGGAAGAAGATAGCTGTCACACTCAGTATTACAAAGGTCGAGTATAATGCAACTTGGTTGGAAAGTTGAGAAGTATTATGGCTTCAGAGGCTGCTTGTGGGATTGTCTTGATCAAGTGCAGGTGACGACCACGATGACAGATCAAAGCACAGTGAGATCTAGTATCAAGAGGTGGTATGGAAGGAAGCAGTGTGGCTTCAATACTATTCTTTAGTCAGGCAAATTGCTGACAAAGCCTCTATTTCGGGATGAAGACTATATACTTCGAGGACAAGCTTGGAGTGATTGAGCACGTCTTTCTCAGCAAGGGTGAGTGATGAAATTGCAACATCCAAGACAATGATTCTCCCTAGGTCAGGTTGATCAAGATCAAGGAAAATGGTCTAGAATAGCATCAAGGACAGACATTCTCCTCGTGTCAAATATGACCAAATTAGGGAGAATGGTCAAAAAAGGACAACCATTCTTCCAGTGTCAAGTATATTGACCAGAATTAGGAAGAATGGCCCTAGAGGCCCATAGTCACTTAGTTGAGTGGGTTACTTTCAACATCTGGCTTAGATTACTCTTCAAATAGGTAGAGTGAGCTCATTTAACATCGTGGCCTATAAAGAGGCCTTTGGATTTGGGACCAGATTACTCAAATGGATTGAGTGTATCCCTAGGGTTTCACCACAAGTCAAAGAGATTGACCAAGATGATGGTAACCAAGACTTATTAGTATACAATGGGTTAGAAGCACCAACCAAAATCATGGTGACTAATTGAAGCTAATGATGTACCATGAGTTAGGACTATCGACCAGGATTATGGTGAGGATAACCATAGGTTAGAGGTACCAACAAGAATTATGGTAGCTTCTTGATGTTGATGAATTACCATGAGTCATAGTCATTGACTAGAATTATGGTAATTAGATGATGTTGATGTTGATGATGAATTGTTATAACCTTTTCTTAGATAAATTTGTCAACATGACAACATCTAGATAGTCATTGTGAATACCTCCCTAGCTAGAGGGAGTGTTGAATTTTGTAGCTTTGGTCGGTTTCATAATTAATATCTTAGCCCTTGATATATTTGTAATGATAAATACAAAACATGTTCTCCATGTTAATTGTCAAAAGAGAAATTTTAAGGCGTGCTCTTCATGTCCTTTACAAAATAGAAAATTTGAATTTTTGGCTCAAAACAGGTCAAGTCGACCCCAGTCAAAGAGGCGACCATTCGACCAGCCAAACTTGCATATATAAGGCTGTCAACCTCCTTTCCTTAGCACAATTGAAATCACACATATAACCAAGTATCTTCTGCGATGGAGACAAGAAATAAAAGGCCAAATTTGTCTAGAAGAAGAAGAAGATCGGGCTCTCTCTCTCTCTCTCTCTCTTGTGGCATTCCTCACTACATCTGACTTTTCATGTGTGAAAGGACAAATTTTCTGAGGCATACCAAGGTAGCAGGACCGAGATTCTGGGGTGATGATGCAAACTGAAATTCTGCCGTAGCAGACCAAATTACACTGAAGTTCTTGGGCACATGTTTGACTTGACTAGGAGGGAATTGGACCAGGTTTGACCAAGTCTACTTTGCTGATCAGTTTGACCTTGTGATTGACTAGAAGGTCTAGTTGTGTCTCTTGTTGAACTCAACAATTTCTCTAAGGAAAAGGTTGCTGGGTTTTTCCCTCATGTGGGTTTTCCCAGGGTAAAATTTTGTGTTTCTTGCTTGGTTATCTCTTTATGATCTTACCTAGGGTAAATTTTTGTGTTTCTTGCTTGGTTATCTCTTTATGATCTTACTGTCTATTGTTGAAGATCTTCTGTATAATTGCTTAATGATTAATGTGAATATGAAATAATTTAAATTGAGTATCATTAGAAGTAATTATCAGCTAGAAGACCTACGAAAAATGAAAACCAGGAAGCTAGAGGAACACATAACTACAAACATTGTATTGCAGTATATGAATTTGATGCCTTAATTTAAGGAGGCGTAACAATCTCAGATGTTGTCTGAAGCACCAGAGTGGAGAAATAAATAAATTTAATAGAGAAAACACATACAAACCAAACTAATGATTTGGATTTAAACGAATTTTTATTCAGAGTATCTATGTCTACATCCATGAAGCTGAGCTTGTATATAGAGCTAAGAAATAAATAAGTGACATAAAATACTGCATTAATTCAAACAATATTTACTCAAAGATAACAATGAAAACAATTCTAGAGATTTGGATTAAAGTTGGATTTATAATATCAAACGTTGGTTTGGATGTTCTTCCAAAAGGGGTGAACCAAATCCATCCATCCATCGGTTAGAAAATTTGCCAACAAATAGATGTCACACAAATATCCAACGACTCTCAGCAAAGTTGAGCAACAATGAAAACAGGAAACATAAACGGGAACAGAGAATTCATGAAGAAGCCAGCCTTGATTCTCATCATAAATGGAGACACAAATATTGCCATGGAAAATATAATTCCAAATATATATATATATATATATATATATAGATATCATTTTGATCGATAATTTAAATTTGTCACTAATTGAAAATATGAATACAACAACCAAAACTGTAAAATAAAATTCCAGCTCTAGTTGTAATTCACCTTGAATCAATTTGCAACACGCATCCAGGTTACAAACACAAATAGATGTTCACCTATGAAATTGAAGGGATAGGTATATAACAAAACAACTCATGAACCACCATCTTCCTTCACTAGGTCACTTTAGAATGGATGATGAAATTCACTACCACGATATTCAAAGTTTCAACAACTGCTACTGGATGAACTGACTATGAGACTAGGCCACAATTAATGGCCAACGTATGGTCATCAATATCTTCCTCTGCCCCTGAACCAACCACCACCACCACAACGCCCACAACCTCGTGGACCACCTCTTCCTCCACCAAGTCCACTTCTCCCACAAAAACCACCACCACAAGGACACTGGGCATTTCGCCATTTTAGGTTTTATCGTTTTAAATTTTAAGTTTTTTTTTCATATTAAAGTAATCATGAATTGTCATTGGCATGAATCATGTAGATGTATCATATTTAAAATTCAAATTGCTAGATGTGTTTTTTGGAGAACATTTGAATATTTTCTGGATTCATTTCATGTAGGATGTATCATATTTAAAATTCAAATGGCTAGATGTTTTTTTGGAGAACATTTGAATATTTTTTGGATTCATTGTATAGATTCCAAAAGAAAATTAGTTGAAAGCTTGCATTCTTGTTCAACAACCCCAATTCTTGCAAGAGTCTTCACAATCTTCACAAACATTTGCATCAGCAGTAGGTGCATCTCTTTTAAGAAATCCAACCCTGGATCCTCAACTTGCATTAGTAGAAGGTGGTTTGGATGGTCGCGAAGCTTAGAAAACACAAAAAGATTGCTTGAAGGTGGTCTGGTTGGTCGCGAAGCTTAGAAAAATGAGCCGGTAAGTCATTTAGATAAGGTTGAACAATGTGTTTAATATCATGAAAATCATATGAAATTTCTCTTTGAAAGGTAGCACCAATGTTTTTAAGGCCGAAAGGGAGCTTCTTATAAGCAAAAGTCCCCCATGGACAGATGAAAGTCGTCTTGTGTTGATTAGCGGGTAATATGTTAATCTGGTTGTAACCAGAAAAGCCATCCATAAAAGAGAAGATCTCACTCCTAATGCACTCATCAATGATTTGATCAATAAAGGGAGTAGGATAGTTATCTTTAGGGCATGCGCGATTGATGTCGTGGTAATCAACACAAACTCGAATTGTTCCCTGCTTTTTAGTAATAGGTATGATATTAGAGACCCAATCTATCAATGGGATAGGGTAAATAAAACCAACCTTTAGAAGTTTTTCAACTTCTCCCTTAATAGAAGCGACCTTCCTGGGATGCATGGGACGAAGCTATTGACGAACGGGCTTTGCATCAGGATACGTGGGTATTTCATGCACCACAATAGCTAGATCAATACCACATTTCCTCATACGACCAAGCGAAGACATCTCAAAATTCTTTGTAAACCCTGATCTCATCAGGAGAACATGAAACCCCAATGTGATTTTTCTCAACAATTCCAGGTTTAATGGAAATGTCAATTGGCATGGTTGAAGTAATATTTCCCATATTACCTTTGGACAAAACTTCATGCACCAAAACAAGTTTTTGAAGTGGGTGTGTCGGGTTATGAGAAACAAAAGCTTTGAGACACGAAGGAATCTAACTTAGACTTGGAAGAAACGAAGAACGGTGATGGACATCATTCCAAGGAGTTTCATTAAGAGACATAAATTTAACAATACTTTCGATGGTGGGGAATATCTTGTTCAAGGGATTCGAAGATTCCCAAGACCAAGCCAAGGAGATTGTAAATAAGTATCTAGGTACATGTTGAGAACAACATGACTTTCCATAGCTGCCGTTGAAGTTGAGACAATTTCATGATAAGCTTGTTCCAAAGGACTTAGCGACATAGCGTCACCAAAGGAATCAACCTAATCTAGAGAAGGAATGATCCATGGGTCTATAGAAACAAAGATCATGTTGATCGAGGCGACATGTAGAGGTGGGAAAGAAAAAGTTCCCATTAAAGCAGAGTCTTTGAAAAGACTTGCCCCCATGCTCTCATATGGAATATGGGTATTTCCCACATATGGAACGTTGTCATTTGAGGCACTAGAAGATAAAGAGGACAATTGATTGATGATAACAATTTTTCCTTCATGAGGAAAACAGAGCACCCAGAACAAAGAGGAAACCACACAAAACATGGCATGGGTCCAACTTCGCCCAACTAGAAGGTTATAGTTCAGATTCACGTCTACAACTTCTACTTCTAGCTCGATAGTCTTCCCTTCCAAAGTGATGGGAAAATTGGTGAGAATACCATAAGGACAAGAGCCTCTGCCATCAAAGGCCTCTAAGGTGTTCGGGCACTGGTTGAGAGGTGGAGAGCCAATAGCTTTCCAACATGAAACAAATATGATGTAGGTGGAAGAACCTTCATCAATGACAGTCCGATGGATTGTCTTTCCTTTTATAATGACTTGAATTAAAAATACAATCTGATGAGGAAGACGAGGAACATGGTTTTCAAGATTGAAAGTAATTAAGCTTGAATCAGTAGGATCATTGCCTCCTATAACAGAAAATTATGAATTTCGTTGTGTTGGGTATGTTTGGAGAACTTACAACAATGGCGAATCCACTAGGGACAGAGACGATCCCTCTAGCCCAATGAGTGGGACTAGCAACCTACGTGACAATCTACAAGGACACTTTCCTAAATTACAATCGAAATGAGAGAAGAGGAAGATGGCCTACCTCATTCTGATGCTATAACATACTCCTTTGTTGAAGACCTTCAATCACTTGAGCTTAAAGATCAACTCGACTGCTCACATCTTTCAGATACCTGCACAAGGGATCAAAGACACGACAAGGCATACAAGTACAAATAACATAATTGAAAGTAGTCCACTTAATAGATCAAGGAGCATTAAGATAAATGATGTATTAACACAAACATTTATGGAAAGTATGTGATGGCTACATTTGAAAGTATATCTATTACTTGATTTGTTTGTTTGCTTGTTTTTTTCACATGTTTCACATCTGAAAGCATATGTTATACTCTTTTTGTTGTTGTAAATAAGTATTTTTTTATTAAACTGATACTAGATTACATAATAATAGATTTTTTTTGTTGTGGTCTTCAAGACTAGAAACTAAACCAGTGGAAAAAGTTAATGCCTTTTGTCCTAAGTGTTCATATACTAAAAAAATGCATACAAAAAGATTGACTGACCAAAACTTCATTATGCAAAACATTATGCCACAATAGTGGTAAATTTTAGGTGAAGTAGAAAAACCATAAGTTAACTGAAAGCATCAAAGAAACGTGGAAATATCAATAATGTTTGGAATGGTTGGATTGGTTGGAGGTGTCGGATTTGGATTGTTGCAGAGCTACTCCTCAATGCAAGTCAATTCATCATGTTCTTCCACTCCCAATAGGGTAAACCATAACTTCTACTTAGCTTGTTTGTTTATTTGTTTTTATTTACATGTTTCACTATTCGAGTTTTCATGATCCTTTCTCTTTTTACTTATAGCCATATTTGAAAGTATATTTATTACTTGGTTTGTTTATTTGTTTCACCAATTTCAAAATTCTTCATGACTTCTTTCACCCAATTCAACTATCCTTTTAAATTCCATGGGGGACTCTTATTCTTGTCTTTTAAGATCTCAATTATTACATTTTAATCATTTTAAATAATAATATGCTAATGCTCTATCTAATTTCTTCCATGAAGTTGACCATCTCTAAAGAGTTATTGGTATTCATACTTGGAGGCTCCATGTATATGGATTGAGATGTTCTGTTGATGTTTGTGATCATGTCCTTGCTTTAGTGGGATTGTTTTTATATATATTGTTAAATTTAATTGTTTTCCATTATCTTTTAGTGGTTATGTGTTGAGAAACGGCAACAAGAAATTTCAGTTAATTTGTCCTTGAATTAAACTATGAATTAAGATCAAATTCTATTCTCATAGCAACTTGTAAATAGTTAATTAAGTTTAATTGACTTAATTAGCTTATGAATTTCGAGTTGGAAGTCTTTTTGTAGTCATGGATGTGTGATCCCTAAATTCTAGGGGTCCAGGATGAGTTTATTTGAGTTGTAAATAGATAACTCAGTTTGACTGAGTTATATACATTTAAACTAGTTCCAAGTGTTGGAGGAACTAGTAGAGGTCTAGTAGTGAGTTGGTGCATCCTCACTGCTACTCCAGCTAACTCAAGATTCACTCATGAGAAACTCATGCGTGGCGGTTCAGAGAAAGACCCAATTGAGTCTAGAGTGCAGGGACAATGTACTATAAGTTATATGATTTTCTAAGTTGTATAGATCATGCATGCAATCAGAGAAGGACATAGTTTTGGACTACGCAATTATGGAGGAAGGATTTCCCAATTAAATATGGGTCAATCCTCACAAGAATTGCGCAAGGAAATATGGGCTTGGTAGGCAACAAAATTGGCTAGAGCAGGCTTGTGAGGCAGAGAGTTGGTCATATTTGTGCAGGAATTGTTCTAGTGAGAGAAAGCTTTGTATTTTCACTCAGATTTCCGATTAACGCAATATAGATAGTTAAGGTTTTGAGCAGTGGATTTCCCTAGAGAAATATTTTGTTATGTGTCATTGATTATATTCCTCTCGCTGATTAGTGTTTTCATCGATTTATTGGTTTCCGTTGTTTGAGAATAGAGTAGATTCTTGTCTTGTGTTTTAGTACATTACATGAGATGTGAATCTATAGGAAAATCTGCATGATATCAGAGCTGAAGACAATATACTATAGGATATTTCGAAGTTTTGAGCTTGGGGTTACAAGTGAAATTCGAATTTGCAATTCGTACTTCATGATCGGCAAATGGCTTTCTACGGTTTGAGACTTGACTATCCCTTGGAAAGCAACTCAAATTACATAGCCTAGAAGGACAGGATGGAGGCAGTGCTGGAGGATAATGGCCTCAAGGAATTCATTGATCAGGACATTCCTAAGCCGCCAACATCGAATGCTCAGAATTTGGATGGATGGAAGAAGTATGTGGCGAAGGCGAGGCGGATAATCCTTGAGGGAGTTCAAGACCACATTGTCTCGAGTCTCCATGGGAAGGAAACTTTGTATGCTATGTGGAAAGCATTGACAAACCTATTCTAGAACAACAGTGACCATAGGAAGTTGGCACTGAAAGACAAACTTCAAAAAATCAAGATGGAGAAAGGTGAGACCATTCCAAAATACTTGACCAAGTTCACTCACTGTCGTGATGAGCTTGGAAGTGTTGGAATAACCATTGCCGAGGATGATATGGTGAGCCTAGCTCTTCTAGGCCTTCCCAAGAGTTGGAATAGTTATCAGGACTCTATCAATGGGATGGAGAAGTTGCCAGATTGGGAACAACTGTGGTCAGATTTGATGTAGGAGGAGATAAGAAGGAACACCAAAGACGGTTCCTCATCAAAGATTGATGATGAGGAAAATTGTGCCTTAGCCGGTAAGGCAAAGAAGGTCCAAATCGGATTCTTGTCATGGAGGCAAGAATAAATACATGTTGAAAGTTAAGTGCTTTTATTGTCACGATCTGGGACATTTTACTACAAATTGTCCGCTCAAGAAGTCCAAGAAGAAGTCCTCGGGAGGAGCGATGGGTGAGGTTCTTGCCTCTCAATTCGAATTGGACTTTACTCTCATTGCATGCATGGTGTCATCAAAGATGGGTAGTGTATGGTACTTAGACATTGGAGCTTAATTCCACATGACTAGTGACAAGGAGTTGTTTAATGACCTAGAGGAAAAGGATTTCCAAATGCATATTGAGATGGGTGACGATGAGAGGTATAGTGCTACTGGATTGGGCACTATTAATTTTCATAGGGAGCAGGGTGCTCCTGTCACCTTGAGAGATGTTATGTATGTTCCAGGGTTGAAAAAGAACTTGGTATCGGTCGCCATGTTGGAGTATAGAGGCTATGATGTGGTCTTTAGCAAAGGAAAGGTGTTCCTTCGACACATAGCCACAGGTCAGGTAAAGAAGATAAGGATTCGAGTTAAGAATCTTTATAAGTTGGAGGTAGATGATTGTGTTGCTTTGAGTACGAAAGAAGAGATGGTGCAGAGCCAAGACGTTGGCGAGTTGTGGCACAAGAAATTGGGTCACTTGCATCATGGGGCTTTGAAAATCATGCAACATATTTCTACTGGTCTTCCCAAAGGTACGCTACAACAAGTTGATAAATGCAAGGGGTGTACTTTGGGAAAATACACCAAGGCTTCCTTTCACGATAGAGATAGTCGAGCAGAGGCGATTCTAGATCGAGTTGATTTAAATGTGTGTGGACCATTCTCGACAACATCCATGACAAAACACAAGTATTATGTTATATTTGTTGACGATTTTTCTCGTAAATGTTGGATCTTTTTCATGCAGAAGAAGGATCAAACTTTCACAAAGTTTTGTGAATTTAAAGCATTGGTCGAGAAAGAGTCTGGAAATAAGGTTAAAGCTCTGATGAGAGATTAAATGGGAGTTGACGACACCCCATAACCCACAACAGAATGGGGTGGCCGAAAGGAAGAACATAAGCATTGTAGGGGCAACACGAGAAATGTTGCATGATCAGGGCCTACCACTACACTTGTGGGCTGAGGCATGCAACACAACTGTTTATTTGTAGAACAGAAGCCCACATCGGATACTTGGGATGAGAACACCAGAGGAGGCTTTCTCTGGTAAGAGACCAAATGTTGGTCACTTCAGGATTTTTGGGTCATCGGTATATTTCCATGTGACCAAATATGCATGGAAGAAGCTTGAGCCGAAAACAGAGTTGGGGATATTTGTGGGGTACACTGATACACCTCACAACTATCGGGTGTATTTGCCGACCAACAGGATGACAATGGTTCACAGGGATGTCAGATTCGATGAGGAGAAGGCCATGCGATGTTCCCTTGAGAGGGAGATTTAGCTACATGCAGTTGAGGAGCTCTTAGCTCCTAAGGTTGAGGAGCTCTTAGCTCCTAAGGTTGAGGAGCCTCTGATTGATGTGGAGCAGCCACATGCAGAGGATCCGGGAGTAGAGACATCCACTCAGTGAATGTCTTCCAGAGATGGGAGAAAGCGCACCAGAGACGTTGACAGGTTATTGCATGATGCGAGAGAGAATGTGGGAGCACCAACATCACAATGCAGGTAGAGGAGATTACCTGAGAGGTACACTGGGTACATGGCTCTTATGAGCAGATGTGTTGAGACAACGCCATATTCCTTTGAGGAGGCAGTCAACAAACAGTTTGGGTTGATGCCATGGTGGAGGAGTATGACTCCATAGTTCGTAACAGTGTTTGGGATGTGGTCCCAAGACCCACAGACAAGTCAGTGGTGGGCTCCCAATGGCTTTACAAGGTAGGGGAAGTTGCAGATGGTAGCGTGGAGAAGCATAAGGCCAGGTTTGTGTCCCGTGGATTTTCACAAGTAGAGGGGATTGACTATGATGAGACCTTTGCTCTGTTGCAAGGTACTCATCGATTAGATTTATTTTGGCACTATCAGCGCAGATGGGTTGGAAGATACATCAGATGGATGTAAAGACAACCTTACTTAATCACATGATTGAGGAAGAGGTGTACATAGAGCAGTCTGAAGGTTTTGAGACCTTCGACCATGAATCACATGTGTGTCAGCTCAAGAGAGCGTTGTATGGGTTCAAGAAAGCATCTCGTGCTTGGTACACCAGGATCAATAACTAATTTACTAGGTTGGGCTTCACCAAAACTGAAGCGAATGCGAACTTATACCACATAATGGTGTAAGGTAAATTGTTGATCATTGTGTTATATGTCGACGATTTGATTCTAAGAGGTGATGATCCACTGATCAAGTCTTGCAAGGAATATCTTGCAAGAGAGTTTGAGATGAAGGACATGGGGCTCATGCATTACTTTGTAGGCATGGAAGTATGGCAAGGTGATGGAGAACTGTTTGTGTCTCAGGGAAAGTATGTCAACGAGATACTCAGGAGGTTCCGCATGGAGAGCAGAAAACCCATGGAGACTCCTCTAGCAAGTAACTAGAGGAAGGAGGATGCTACTTCGAGGGAAGTAGTGGAAGCTACTATTTACAGCCAGCTTGTGAGTTCACTCATGTACTTAGTGAACACATGACCAGATATGTGCTATGCATTTAACCAACTTAGTCAAGCGATGGTTAGGCCTACCAAGTTGTATTGGAAAGCAACAAAGCATGTGTTGAGATACCTCAGAGGCACTACTGAGTATGGATTGTGGTACATACAGACAAAGGGAGTGAAGCTTCAAGACTTCACCGATGTAGATTGGGCAAGGAGTCCATCCGACAGGAAGAGCACATCAGGAGGGATATTCAGTATTGGGTCAGCGACAATTTCTTGGTACAACAAGAAACATAGATCAATTGCAATCAATTCAGCAAAGGCAGAGTACATGGTTGCAAGTCAGGACATATGTGAGGCCATCTGGATGAGGAAGATTCTGGTTGGTTTGTTTGGTCAGCAGATGGATCCAACTGTGATTTACTGCGATAATAAGAGTTGTATCAAACTCTTTGAAAATCCATTTTTTCATGATCGGTCCAAGCATATTGATATCCGATATCATCATCTTCGAGATTGTGTATTGAGGCAGATTATGTTGTTGGAGTACATTCCCACAGAGGAGCAAGATGCTGACATTTTGACAAAGGCATTGTCAAGATGTAAATTCAAGTTTCACAGAGACATGATCGGGGTAGAAAATAATCCCTTTCTTGTTGAGAGGGAGTGTTGAGAAATGATAACAAGAAATTCCAATTTAATTTGTCCTTGATTTAAACTATGAATTAAAATCGAATTCTATTCTCATAGCAACTTGTAAATAATTAATTAAGTTTAATTGACTAATTAGATTAGGAATGTCGAGTTGGAAGTCTTTCTATAGTAATGTATGTGTGATCCCTAAATTTTAGGGGTCTAGGATGAGTTTATTTGAGTTGTATTTAGATAACTTAGTTTGACTGAGTTATAGACAATTAAACTAGTTCTAATTGTTGGAGGAACTAGTAGAAGTATAGTAGTGAATTGGTGCACTGCTGCATCCTTAGTGCTACTCCAAATAACTAAAGATTCACTCATGAGAAACTCATGCATGTCACTTTAGAGAAAGACCGAGTTGAGTCTAGAGTGCAGGGACAATGTACTATCAGTTGTATGGTTTTCCGAGTTATACAGATCATGCATGCAATCAGAGAAGGACCTAGTTTTGGATTGCACAATTATGGAGGAAGGATTTTCCAATTAAATATGGGTTGATCCTCACAGGAATTGCACAAGGAAGTAGGGGCTTGGTAGGCAACAAAATTGGCTAAGTGTTGGCTAGAGCAGGTTTGTGAGGCAGAGAGTTGATCATACTTGTGCAGGAATTGTTCTAGTGAGAACAAGCTTTGTATTTTCACTCAAATTTCTAATTAATGCAATATAAATAGTCAGCGTTTTTAGCAGTGGCTTTCCCCATAGAAATATTGTGTTGTGTCATTGATTATCTTCCTCTTGCTAATTATTGTTGTCATCGATCTATTGGTTTCCACTGTTTGAGAGTAGATTAGATTCTTGTCTTGTGTTTTAGTACATTACATGAGCTATGAATCTACAAGAAAATCTACATTACAATATTTCTCAAGGTTTTTCATCTTGCATTTTTCAAGTTATTTTTTCGAGAACTTTATAAATAAAATTTAATGTTTAATGTGTTAACATTATGGTCAACATGTATTAGAAAGTCTCCAAGATTACTCCATGACGAGTTTAGTAAAATATTTTTTTCTAATTTTTTTTAAGTGAATGCATTCTTTTATATCATGTGTTTTGAGGTGGGAATATTGAAGCACGATTCTTTAGTGCATTACAACTTAGAATATAAAGCATTGATTTTGGATTGGTTGTTGGACATTGGGAACCTATTTTAAATAGCTAAGTTGAAAAATTCGTTTGTTTGATAAATGGATATATTTTTAAATCTCCAATTACTGTTATGATATTTCTTAGGGTTTTCCATCTTACATTGTGGGGTTTTTTTGTAGAGAACCTTATGCATAAAATTTAATGTTTATTCGTTAACACTATCACTAATATGTATTAGAAAGTATATAAGATTATTTGGTGATGAGTTTAGTAAAATATTTTTTTCTTAAAAAAAAAGTTAAATGCATTTATTCTTTTATATCATGTGTTAATGGGCTTTGCGGTGGGACTATTTTGGCATGATTCTTTAGTGCATTACAACTTAGAAAAGAAGCATTAATTTTGGATTGGTTGTTGGGCATACAAGGCTTCCTTTTAAATAACTAAGTTGAAGAATCCATTTGTTTGATTAAAATGGGCATATTTATAAATTTCAATCAAGAATAACTGTAAATTTATAATCACAAGAAAGAAAAAGGAAAAAAGAAAATATATATATATATATATATATAACAAATGAAAGCTTTGTCATATAAAATACAAATATAAATTTATGATACTATAAACTTATATATAAACATTATTTTAAAGTAATTGATAATTTTCTTTAATTATAAAGAACTTTTTCTTTTGAAAAGTGCTGATGCGGAATGAAACCTGGGAGACGGGGGAGCTCTGCAACCTGAACTAGGTCTTGAGTTAGGGTTTGGAGCTGGTAACCATGGCGGGTCGTGGAGGAGGGAGTTCTGCTCCCTCCTATAGTCAAATAGTTGTGAACAGAAGCAAGGGAACGAGTCTGTATCGATTCAAGAAATCACCGGAGGTGATAATTGAGGATATGAACACAGGTAACATCAAACCTCAGGAACAGAAAGAAAGTCATGAGGAAGATAGCAGGGAGAAGAGGAAAGAAGGTAGTAGCCATAAAGCTGCACCCACGAGCACGACATGGGTCTATAAACCCAAGTCAACCATAATTCCTCGGGTCGTTTTAAGCGACCCAGCACTACAGGTGCACAGAGAACACATGGTGGAACACGCGGTCATCTGCAAATTTATGGGCATTTGGCCAACGGAGAATGCCTTACATGCATGGATAAGGAATCACTGGAAACCTAAGGGGGGAAATAAACCTTCACCTTGGATCCAAGGGCTTCTTCACGGTGGTGTTCACAAGCCTGGAAGATAAAGACAAAGTGTTCGAGGGAGGACCCTATTTCTACGTCACTACAAGCCTTTACATGCGACTATGGGTGATCAATTTTGTACCAGAATGAGAAACGTTCACTTCAGTACCGGTATGGATAAGACTATACTCCCTTCCTCTAGATTATTGGTTGCCGGAGTCTCTAAAGGCTATCGGCAATAAATTAGGTCATTTTATAAAAATATCAGATGCGACCCTAAGAGGCAAATACACTTCATTTGCCCGAATCTGTGTGGAAATGGACTTATTTGGAGCACTTCCGGACGAGATCATTTTGGAAGTGTATGATGAAGAATGGGTGCAGGCGGTGGACTATGAACATGTCCCATTCAGATGTCGTAAGTGTCATGAACACGGGCACCTTTACAGAGACTGCCCATCAAACAAACTGGAGAACAACACAAAAACCACCACAAGCAAAGATCCCGAGGGTTTCACTAAAGTGGGGGGCAAAGGGAAAGGAGGAAAGAGGTACCAAAAGAAAATCTACGAGAATGGGCAACCTAGTCACAATAGTTTCAAAATCTTAGAAGAAGAAGCTGGAAACAAGGGGGCAAACCAGGAATCGGAGACTAACACCAATGAGAAGGATAGGGATGCCAACACGGAGGACATACCAGAGAACAACCAACAAAAGGATGATCTACTGAACATTGTGGAGCTCATTAGGGACCGTGAAATGATCCCAAGTGAGGCAGGAACGGAGGACAACGAACTGCAGGAAATTCTTGAGAGGGAGAACTTAGATTTAGAAAAGTTTATGGAGCAGGGTATTTCCAAAGGGGTTGACTCCTTGCCAAAGGAGGAGTTTGATAGGGTTCAACAACTCTTCCTCTGGAGATCCCAATCAAAGGGCTCTGGAGTCAAAAGACACCATGACAGCTAGGAGAATAGAGGGATGAAAACAATGGAGGAAACACCGAGACACTCTTCCAAGAATCCGGGTAGGAAAAGAGGAAGAAAGAGATAGAATGAGTTGCTGACCGAATGTGGAAAACTCATGATTAACTCAGGTAATATGAGAGATCTCACCAGCGACTCATTTACAAACCTTTCTTAATGAAGCTTACAACCTGGAACATTAGGGGCCTAGGAAGTAAAAGGAAACAAAGAAATCTGAGCAGTAGAATAAAAGAAGAAAAACCAGATATGGTTTTTATTCAGGAAACTAAATGTTCGATGGACAAGATCAGAGAAATACATAACAAATGGTTAAGAAAGTATGACTATCTGGAGGTTAAGGTTGATAACTCGGCAGGAGGGATTCTTACACTTTGGGATCCCCAGAAACTTGGAATCCTGGATGCAGAAGCATCTAGGAACTATTTATCGTTGGTGATACAACCTTTGGGTGACAGGGAAACTTACATGATTACAAATGTCTATGGTCCTCAAAAACTAGAAGACAAACTCAAGCTTCTCACCTCCCTTGAGGAGCTGAGAGAGAGATATCCTGTTATCCCCTGGATTCTGGCAGGAGATTTCAATATGATTAAATCTCTTACAGAGAAAAAAGGAGGCACCAAAACACTAGGCAGAGACTCCATTGCCTTCTAGAACTTCTTAAACAAAATGAGACTAGTGGATATTGAAACAATAAATGGCACTTTCACCTGGAACAACAAGAGAGGAGGGGCTTCTCAAGTTGCCTCTAAACTAGACAAATTCATAATCTTAGAGGACCTCCTTCTCACAGGCCTTGACATGTCAGCTCTAATCCTTCCCTTTGGAGGCTCGGACCACTGGCCTGTCCAGCTTGAAGCTGCTTTTATGGGTACACCGAGGAACAAACCCTTTAGGTTTGAAAATGTCTGGCTCTCTCACCCTGACTTCACTAGCAATATTGACAAATGGTGGACGAAGGATTTGCCCATTCAAGGCACAAAAATGTTTATGATGCAACAAAGACTTAAACACATCAAATCCAGACTCGAAGATTGGAACAAGAAAGAATTTGGCAATAATTTTAAAGCCAAAAGAGAAGTTGAACACAAACTTCAGGGGATTAATCAAATCATAATCACAGATGGTTATACTGAGGAAAGGAAAACTCAGGCTGAGTCTCTTCAGAAGGAATGGGAATATAGGTGCATTTAAGAGGAGATATTCTGGAGGCAAAAATCAAGAGTGCAATGGATTGGAGAAGGGGAAAAAACATAAAGTTTTTTCATAAATCAACCTTGGATCACAGGGCACATAACATAATTTCAAAACTTAGAGTTTTTCAAGGGAAAGAGCTTGTCTCCCACAAAGAAATGGAACCTGTCTTAGTACAACACTTCCTTAGCATTACAAAGGAGCCTCTCTTAGACAAGTCACAGTTCGTTAACAATTTCACAGTATATTCCCAAGCTTGTAGCAAGGGAAGACAATCACAATCTCAACAGGCTAGTGTCTGAAGATGAGGTCAATGAAGTTATCAATGAGATGCAAAATGGGAAAGCTCCAGGCCTAGATGGATTCAATGTGGATTTCTTCAAAGCATGCTGGATAATAGTCAAACAAGACATCCTTGATGTAGTGGAAGACTCCAGAAGATCCAGAACGGTTTTGAAGGCTCTTAATGCCTCTTTCATAGCTTTGATTCCAAAGCAGGAAAAAGCCATGACATCAGACAGATTCAGACCCATAGCTTTATGTAATGTGGTGTACAAGATTATTTCCAAAGTAATCACTAACAGACTCAAGCACCTTCTTCCAGCTCTTATCTCAGAGGAGCAAACTGGTTATGTGGAAGGAAGACAGATTCTCAACATCATACAAGCTCATGAGGTGGTTCACTCACTTAAGAGAAATAAGCAAGATGGCATGATCATATAGCTTGACCTAGCGAAAGCCTATGACAAACTAAGCTGGTCTTATATTAAGGCAGTGCTGAGAGCTTATGGTTTCGACCACAACTGGATTAGATGGGTTATGGCCCTGGTATCCTCGGTTAGTTTTTTAATCCTGCTTAATGGCTCGCCCTCAAGAACCTTTATGCCTTCCAGGGGTCTCAGACAAGGAGATCCGCTCTCCCCCTTCCTCTTTGTCCTCATGATGGAAGGGCTAGGCAGAGCAATAAAAAGTGCAAGTGTTGAAGGAAGAATCCAGGGACTAAAATTGACCATAGATGGAGCTGCTTCAACTCACCAACAATTTGTGGATGACACTATGCTGTAGGGCATTCCAACGGTCAAGGAAGCCAAAGCTTTTAAACAAATCTTGAACGACTTTGCTATGGCTGCTGGAACAGAGGTAAGCCTTGACAAATAAAAAATTTTCTTTTTTAACACTGACATTGCTATTCAGAGAAACCTCACCAGAATTCTAGGGTTTCAAAGGGATTAGTTACCTTCTAAGTACCTTGGTATGCCTCTAATGAACAAACCTCTGAGCAAGGGAGTGTGGGAGCCGGTAATTAACAAAATTCAGGACAAGATCAGGAAATGGACTTGCAGGTCTTTGAATTTGGTAGGGTGTCTAGTGCTTACAAAGGTTGTCTTGCAGGCCATACCCATCTTCATGTTGTCAGCGCTTTCTGCTCCTAAAGGAGTTATGTAACAGATCAAGAATATTCAAAGAGATTTTCTTTGGGGAAAAGGGGAAGAAAATAAGAAGTGGGCTTTGGTGGCTTGGGACAAGCTCTGCAAACCTAAGGCCCACGGTGGTTTGGGGCTTCACAACCCTGAAATCCTCAGCAGAGTCTCGAGAGCCAAACTCTGGTGGAGGTGGCTCAAGGAATCGGCTACCCCTTGGGCTACTCTGGAAGTAGAAATATGCAAATAACTGGCAGGAGAGGGATCATATCAGAATGTCAGGACTTATCAAGGGCTCCCACATTTGGAACCTTTCTTGGGAAAACTGAGCCATTGTCCAGCATCATAGTTTCTTGGAGATCTGAGATGGGAACCTTGCTCGGTTTTGGGAGGATAACTGGCAGCATGAACCAAATTTGTTTAGAGAAGAATTAACCGCTCTCAAAAATGACACTGACAACAAAGGTTTACTTATGGTAAGTGACTTCTGGGATCAGGAACGGGACAAGGATAAATGGAGAAGGTGGAAGAATCTTGGTTACAATGAAGAGAGTCCTTTGAGGGCTCAGGCAGATTCCCTTGCTCTTGACTTGGAGCAGAGGAAAATTTTGGTGTCTTCCACGTCTGACCAACTGAGATGGGGTCGAAACACCGAAGGAACTTTTAACCCCAAAGAAGCTAAATGCATGGCCCTAGGTTTTGATTATCCAAACCCTGATCAGATTTGGAATGACCTTTGGAAGAACCCGCAATGGATGAAAATCAAATTGTTTATGTGGTTGGTTCACCAAAAGAAAATTCTCACATGGGAGAATCTTCTGAAAAGGGGATTTGTTGGACCATCTAAATGCCATCTATGTGGCTTACAAGAGGAGATGACGAAACATTTATTTAATCTCTGCCCCTTCACCTCTATCATGTGGGATTGGGCGGCCTCAGTCTTCAGGCAATCAGATAGGGATAGACTCAGCATCACAAACACTTTGAAGAATTGGAGGAAAAACTTCTCAAGTAATGAAATCATTAACAAGGCTTGGACTCTGGTTCCAGGCTTTATTATCTGGGATGTATGGAAAGAACGAAATTGCAGGATTTTCAAGAACAAAATAGGCTCGACCCAGAGTATCATTGTCCAAATTTTACGACAGCTTAAAGATACAGTGGGAGCCCTTAGTTGGAAAATCCCTGAGGACCTCCCTTCGGCCCAGGATGCTCGCATACTGATGCAGTTGGGTCTCCATTCTTTGGTTCCCCAAGGCGAGGGCAAGGGTGTGAGCAAAAAAATTGCTGGCAAAGATATTTGACAACCTCATCCTCTCGGTTTTTTGAAAATCAATATAGATGGGGCCTCTAAGGGCAACCCAGGGATGGCTGGCTATGGTGGTGTTATAAGAGATGAGCAGGGGTGCATAAAGAATATCTTCCATAGTTATTTAGGGACTACCACTAATAACACGGCGAAGCTTATGGCCTTAGAGTAGTGCCTAGAAATCCTGATGGAGGCAAATTTACACAATGCCATCATTGGAGCTGACTCTGAACTAGTTATTAATGCGGCTAAGAAAATGTGTAATGGAGCGGCACATGGAAAAGTGTCGAAACAATGGAGGCTCTCGTAGGTCTTTTAGCGTATTCACTCCCACTTGTAAACCGTAAGAACAATTAGTTTTGTTCATGTGAGAAGGAAAGACAATATGTTAGCTGATCGTCTAGCGAATGAAGGGGTGCTATGTAAGGAAAGCTACATTTGTTATGACTGGCAGTCTATAACCCCTGGCAAACTGCGCGATGACTGTCAGCGACAGGCAGACAGAGACATGGTGAATCTCTAGACCAATGAAGAATGAGCAGGAGGAAGACCAGTGGGAGAGGAAAGCATGGCACAAACAGTGGGAGAGGAAAGCATGGCAAGAGGAAGAGGTAAGATGAAGGAACGACAGATACACAAAGTGAAGAGAAGGATGAAGAGGTGGGGTAATTATGCACAGGAGTCATTAGATCTGGTAGATCAACGGACATCCTGGAACTGACCATAGGTTTTTAGTGCCCCCATTCATCGAATGGATATCAGGTGTTTAAGTGGTGGGAGGTTAAGCCTAAGGGTGGACCCGAATTTTATAGAACAAAGATTCCTTTTCATCATTGGGTCTAGATGGAGGTTAAGCAAGGTGCAAGTCTATGGCACATTCCTTTCTGATTGGTTATCGGTTTTCAAAGAGGAGTGTGGTTAAGGCAAAGAGCGGACCTGAACTTCTATAGACCACATGTTTATTGACGTTTTCGGGTCCGGATTGCGGTTAAATGGAGAGAAGGTCTCTGGAGCGATGCCTTTTTATTGGTTATCGGGTTTTAAAGTGGAGGGAGGATAAGGCTAGGAGCGGACCCAATATTTTATAGACCATTGGTTTATTGGCATTATCGGGTCCGGAAAGCGGTTAAAGGGCGAGCAAGTTTTCGAAGTGATGCCTTTTTATTGGTTATCGGGTTTTAAAGTGGAGGGAGGATAAGGCTAGGAGCGGACCCGATATTTTATAGACCATTGGTTTATTGGCGTTATCAGGTCCGGAAAGCGGTTAAAGGGCGAGCAAGTTTCCGAAGCGATGCCTTTTTATTGGTTATCGGGTTTTAAAGTGGAGGGAGGATAAGGCTAGGAGCGGACCCGATATTTTATAGACCATTGGTTTATTGGCGTTATCGGGTCCGGAAAGTGGTTAAAGGGCGAGCAAGTTTCTGAAGCGATGCTTTGTCAACCGCTAGATCTAGAATCAGACCGACGGCGAGGTTTTTTTCGTAGTTAGTCTTTTGGTAAAAGAGGGTAAATTTTGATGTGTGATGTTTAGGGTATGTTGACCCTGTTGTTTGTATTCATCAACGGGTCTATCTTTCATTGGTCTTTACACTTGTAAAGATGTGTACTATATGTATCATGTTTTCGGTTAATTGAAGGCTCCACTCTTATTTGACCAAAAAAAAGAGAACTCTTAATTTTTATTTTTGACTTTATTACATATGGAAATTGACAATTGCATTATTATAAATGATACCAAAAATAAGTTTGACTTGGTGCACTTCCACTATAAATTCTTCTAAACATGATGAAAGGTTACAAGTGCTTACAAGAATAATGTGAACATGAGCACATGGCCCACTTTAACCATGAAAAACAAATGGAATTGAATAACCGACCACCAGCAATTTATCTTAGCATTGTTATAAATGCTTTTAGAGGATGCTCTATGTTTCTTAGCATTGTTATAAATGCTTTTAAAGTATGTTATGATTAAAGCCAAATTTTAAAAGAGAATCAAATCTTTGAATTGTTTTATACACACTTTTGAAGTACGTTTCAATATACTCAATTTAAAAAAAAAATTAAGCATGTAATTTGATAGTTTCTCTTTTTTTTCTAGAGATAGTACATATTATTTAAAATATATATTTCTACTAAAATCAAATATAAAATATTAACAACTTCGTTTTTTTCAATTAATTTATCAATTTCAAATAGCATATATAGATGTAAGGACATGGGTACTACATGTCAATAAGAGAGCGACTAATTACTTGTATAATGTAAGTGTACTTGGTTTTAATTATTACAAAAAATAAGTGTTTGTTAGTAAGCACCATAATATAATGGAAATGTTGGTATATGATATTGTTTTGTTTTGTTTTTGTTTTTTTTGTTTCATATTATCAATTTTGGATTCACTGTTGGGCATCCACGACTTCCTTTTAAATAACTAGGTTGAAGAATTCTTTTGTTTGATTAATGATTATATTTATAAATATCAATCATGAATAATAGTAAATTTAAATGTCATATAAAACACAAATATAAATTCATAATACAATAAAGTCTATTAGTTTTTTTCTTTAGACACATTATTTTCGAGTAGTGCAATTTTCCTTAATTATAAAAAACTTTACATTTTTTCTTTCAATTATATTTCCATCTATTTTACATATGAAAATCGACAATGACATTATTATCAATGATCTAAGAATACATTTGACTTGGTACACTTCCGCTATAAACTCTTCTTAGCATGATGAAAGGATATAAGTGTTGGCAAGAATGATGTGGACATCTTGGGCACATGGACCACCTTAGCCATGACAAAGAAATGGAATTGAACCATTGATTATCAACAATTTTGCTTAGCATTGTTATAAATGCTTTTGAAGTATGCTCTAAAGCCAAATTTTATAAAAGAATAAAAAATTTGAATTGTTATATATACACTTTTGAAGTATGTTTCAATTATACTCAATTTAAACAAAAATAATTAATAAGTCATTCATGGAAATTTGATAATTTCCTTTTTTTTAAGGGGATATAGTTATACATTATTTAAAAAAAACATATATTCCAACTAAATCAAATTTAAAATCTTAATGAGTTTTCATTTTTTTTTAATTAATGTATCAATTTCAAATAACATATATAGGAGTAAGGATATGTGTACTACATGTCAATAAGAGAGTGGCTAATTACTCATGTAATGTAAGTGTAGTTGCCTTTAATAATTGCAAAAAATAAGTATCTATTCTTAAGCATCACAATATAATGGAAATGGTGGCATATGATATATATATTTTTTTCATATTATCATTATTTGTTTCTAAGGAAAAAACGTAACTTTATTCAATCTGAAACCAAAGACAATTACATTTTGCAGATGTTTGAAGGCATTATAGATACATTAACAAAATTTCCTACCAAAAGAAAACACCACACGACAATACATAAAAGAGATTGAAATGCTAACAAGAGAGAAAAGTGCGCAAGGCTGCCAAAAAGCCCCAAAGGGTGCGCCAGAAAAAACCAAAAGAAATAGCCCAAGGCCACATATCGAAAAAAAATGGCATGTAATCCCAACAAAAAATATCTTGAAGGAGCTCCATCTAAGCCCATATATGGGCCGCCAATCCTAGGCACAAGGTGCCCAATAAGCCCATGAAAACCCCATAGAAAAGTTGTGGTAGAAAAATTCCTAGAAAATGGCCACAACCTCAATAACAACTACATCGAGCACTCAAGATGAAGTTGGCCAATATGGTGAAGGAACCACCACGAGTCTAAACTGCAACCGCCTAGCCCCACTGAAACTGAGAAGGAGAGGCATGAAACTAGAGATAAACGACAATGGAGCCGCCACACCCATCCCCTTGACTCCCTACACCAGGGCGGGGCAAAAGGGAGGTGTCAAACCAAATATGGAGTTGCCACACCCCATCCCCCTCAACTCCCTTTGCAAGATTAGAGCCAACAATAGAAAAAAGAAGACAACAACACCCAGGTAGCAAGCACAACACCACGATGGCGACGACCAGAGCAACAATGGTAGTGATCAAACAAGATCCAAGAAGAGACAAAATTACATAGGGTTGGGGTGGCAAGTGTTCATGCTGCTAAGCCCCCCTCCTCCAAACCATTTAATACCATTTACATATTATCAATTCAATTTTCTTTTGAAACAAATAATTATTCTACGTTTCTAGTAGTTATACAAAATCACCATACACCATTCATGATCACTTAATGGTTTTGTTCTTATATTTAAAAAAAATCATTAACTTCTCTGTAATGTAGTGTTCCCTACATGTATATCTTTCCATACTTGCACCCTACACAAACCCATACTAGATGTTAAACCTTGGAATATAATTTATTTAACTTAAGTGTTATAATAATATAAACTTAATATTTGACAACTAATATTAGTTAGAAGTTATGAATAATATAGTTGTTATTGTATTAATATTTCAAGAAAATATATGCAAGCATGTTTGTAAGAGCTTAACTGGACAATCTTTATGCCTGAGAATCCTTGTATTGAGCATGCAATGGGAGAAACAAATTGTATTACTAATTATTAGTAGTATTAAAAATTAAAATAATTACCAAGGTTGGGAGATCCACATGAGATGTTCTATGAAATAATGAAGCATGCCTAATATTGTATATACATTGAAGTGGAGGAGCGGTGCCTTATATTGAGCACTAACAATAATTTCTCACATTGTCACATTGTCTACCTAAATAATCGGTCGGTTCATATGGAGCTTAGAATTATATAATAAAATACATGATTTAGTTATCATTTCAATCAATTAATATTCATGTCAGGGAAGATCAATTGCATCATTGCTTTCATGGAAATAAAGAAATCAAGTTTATACCTAAACTAATATTAATTAAACTAAAGATTACATGATGTATAAAATTATACTCTCAACCTTTAGCATGACTTGGCTTCACTTGATTAAGCATCTTAATCCTTTATCTTAATTCACTTTACCATGCCTCATGATGTAAGAGCTTATGTTTTCATTTTTATCCATTTTTCAAGAAAGTTCAACAAATGTCTTGCACATTTTAATGATGTTTAAAGGCATTTACTAAGAATTTGACTTTTATTTATGCTCAAAAACATTATTTAAATTCTACAATTTATTTGTAAACTATTTGTTTTTGTTGTATCCATAATTTATTTTGTTTGAAGATACTTAACTATAAACGTTGTTGGAAATATTGAGAGGGGTCTGAATAAGTAGTCCACTTCGATTAGTTAATTTTAACTTCACAAAGCATTAATTATTATTAGCATTAGCTTGAAACATAAATCAACAACACCATTCAACAATGCACTACATCTAGGACAATGCACAAGATATATTTTTAGGTGGAAACCCTTATGGGAGAAAACCCATCGAGCGCTTCGTGATATAGGTCTTTTAAATATTACATCTATAGGAAGCTCCAACTTCCAAGATTCCCCAGCTACAATTGGAAGGAGTTTCCAATCCCCTTGTTTATCTTCTCCAATTGAGAAGACGCTCCAACGCCCTAGTTTATCAACCCAAACTAGAAGGATGTTCCAACACCCTGGTTTACCAACTCTAGCTAGAAGGACGCTCCATTAATGCCCTTGTTTACCAACTCCAATTGGAAGGACACTTCAATGCCATGGTTATATCAACTTCAACTGAATGGATGCTCCAACAACGTACACAGGCTCCAACCTTCCCTAACACCACCCTACCACTCTAAAGTGTTCTTAGGCTACAACCTGAAGGAGACTCCTCTCTTTGCCTTGCACCACCCTACCACCTAGCTCAACAAGCTACCACTTACCCTGAAGGCTTCGACTTTCAATTCACTATAGTGGACCTGCTATAACTCCATAAATTTTGTTCAAACTCATGAGCGCTCTCGATTTTTTTAATTTCGTAGTGCTCCTAGATGAGGTGATCTCACAATGCTCTTGGTCTTGTGATTTCATAGCGCTCTTGACTAGGTTATCTCGTAGCGCCTCCCACAAAAAGTTGGCATTTGGGCAAACATGTACAGGAGTTTTGAGCTGCCAAATCATTTGTCGGCAAAACCAATCCTCAACCGACAGATGTCACTGCCAAAATAGTTGTTAGCACAACTAGTTTTAAGTGACAGGTGGATCCGAGTCAACATTTTACGTAAGTCTTGTTGATTATGCCACCATACTGTCATAGTTAGATGATTCACCAGTGAAAGACATGGTGATAAACAAGGAAAAAGGGTCTAGTTATAAGAATCCAAAACAACAGAAAAAGGTAAAGCAAGTCCCTAAGGCCAAGGTTAAGAAGAATGGGAGGGAAAAGATAAATGTAGATATTCTATTGGAAGCAACAAAAACACTTAGTTGAGAGTTTTGAACAATCACTGTCAAATTATTTGTCAGCGAATTTTCCTCTGTTTTGTCAATGTGTGTTGCCAGTTAATCCATCAGTGCCCTGAACAATTTGGTTTTGGATAACACTAACAGTTATTTTGTCAGTGTTTTTCACAGTTTTGATCTTGTAGCATCCGCCAGTTATTTTTCCAGCGCTCAGATTTTATATAGGATTTTTACAACAATAAAAGGGTTAGTTTGGATGGAGTTATCTGGAGGATATTTCACATAGTTATTATCATTTTTGAGGATCAGTTCAGAGGGCTACAAAGAAGGGATTTTCTGAGTACAATAATAGATATTTCAATAGTATTCCAAGGCACTAGTTTGGGTATTACAATATTTTCTGGCAAGAAATCAGTGATCTGTTTTGTTCCTTTTCTCCAGCAGTGTTACTAGCTATAGTTAGCAGTGTTATCAACTATAGTTCCACTTTTATTTCAAGTAGTTTTCCATATAGTGCAAAGTCAAGATGACAATGCATTAAATATTTATTTTTGTAAATACATATTAAATCTAGGATAAGAGATCGAGTATATTTCCTAAAGATAGTTTGTAATTTGATCTTCCTAGAATTATGATTTCAATTTGTAAATAGTTCTCTATAAAGCTATTCCAAAAGACAGAATAAGGGTTGCTCCCTGAAGGGAAAAAACGACTATTGTATAATATTTTTCTGAATATTAATGAAAGCAATTTCAAGCATAAGTTTCAATATATTGTTTCTAGAGAATATATTCAGATTTCATCACTGGTGTATCTGATATTATTGCATAATTCATTGTAATTGGTGCTCTGTTTTAATTAATGTGTTGTTGCTTCCAATCACCATACTACAAACTATGTCTAAGTGAAGAATTATATGTATTGCCTCTAGAAAACATATTTCATACCAACATTCTTGAGATTTGCTAGATTATATTCATATATTGACTCAATTTCCCAATGGATTGTTTCTTTCATGCCCATCCAAACCCTATTTCAACACCATTTAACTAAATATCTAGCCACTGCATTGAAAACACGGTGAGTTTCTAAGGTGATACTGGGTGATTGCGCTGTAAGAGAGAGCCCTCTCTGGTTTGGAGGGGCTGGATTCTAGCCTAAAAGTTTGGTTTGAGGTTACCTCAGTTATTCCCCTTCACAGCCAAGGTTAAATCTGAGTGATAACAGGACCACGCTTCACAAAACAAACTACAATATAACTTCTGCTCAACAATCAAATGTGCTTCTTCTCAACATGTACATTAATAACAAGCCCTAGAAGTTTACATCAATAGTCAATTCTCTACTCAATATCTCTGTAACAACAAATGTTAGTAACAAGCCCTACTCAACTCCTCATATAGCATCACCAATCTCACAATTGAATCATCATCGTAACATTTGATGTATCTCCTCAATAATAATAACGTTCTTTGTCTCCTTTATCCTTGATCAATATATATATTCCTAGCATACTATGTTACAAAAGAAACATGCATCTACAATTAAAAATATTAATCATTCTTTGAGACAAATCACTGATCACGACTCACTGCATGTGTACCAAAATACACTGATCTCAAATTAGCAATGACAACCCTTGCATCAATTTATTGTCAGTCGTGCAATAATGGTATATCTTAGGAACATTACTTCATTTTATTTGCATACTTGTTTCAAGGCTCATAACCTAGACTTGTTTCAAGATTCTTCCCATGATTCTTTGTCATCAACCCTTAACATTTATAATCACAACAATACTCTAGTAGTATATGCCAACATATAGATATAACATGACATCTCTACAAAACAAATTATTAGCAAAATATATAGCAGCTCATGCCCTGCATACAAGCATAGCCAACAATCTTTGATGTATGCATTCCATTCATACTCTACCATGGTCCTATGTTGTAATGCATCAATCAATACCCACAACCATCACACGTCATCTAGAATCAATTCCATAAGTTTCAGGCTCCTATAATATGTCAGTAGTTGTTGGTGTTGGATGCCTGTGGCTATTGGTGCAGGTACTAGACCAATTAGTACTGATATTGTAATACGAGTCCTTAGCTCTTTTAAGGACTATTATACATAATGTTATTTTCAAATATTTATTACAAAAGGAACCATTATTGTATACCTTCAGATAACAAGCTAGCTTTCAAACTAGTGTCTGAAGATGTATTAGAGTAATCTTTGTCATTGATCCTTCTGTCATAGGGTTGTCTCTGACCTCTTTGTCTAAAAGTGTCACAAGTACCCTTAACCTTTGCCTCGGGTCAGCAGTTTTGCAACCTTAACCCTTGCACAAACATAAAGAAGCCTTCAAAGAAACTCTTTATGGAATGAATCCTAACACATCTTAAAAAAGGAGACCTTTCACAATTTAGTTTTCTAATCAATAGTATAATAAGATTCTTCTAGGTAATGCTCCAGATTATCCTCATAAATAGTACAATATGTATGCTACAAATGAAACTTCCAAACCATGCTTTGAATTGGCTATAGAACTAGTCACTGTTTGCTTCAGATCTTCAAAAATGTGCCATAAAAGGATTATCGAGGATGTTATACTCTTGGTCGAAATTTGTTAATAGAGATATGCTTTAGTTGTACTCATCAATTGCATATAATTTTCCCTTTATAAGGTGCCCCTAAAAAATGACCTTAAGGCTGCCCTCAATGTAACAACCCCAAATAACAATATGTAATTAATTAGATAAATCAACACGCAATTTATCAACTAGTTAACATTAAATTTCAAAAGAAATGTGAGGAGAGACAACTTACCTGTGGAACGCTAGTTGAATGCTGGTTGAATTCTGCTAACTACAACAAAGTCTTGGGGACGACTCTCCACCCAACCATAGGCTCAATTCCACAAAATCTTGCTACAATTGGCCACCCTCGAGCCCTCAATCAACGTACTACTGCCATGGTATCCTTTGTCTCCCAACACTATTCTCCCAAGAGAATGGATGATGGAATGCCTCTCATCTTCCTCCTCATCTATTAAATAGAGCAAACATTGGAAGGGGAACCACATGCACACACTCCATGTGTCAACATGCAACTTTACTGCTTTCTTGTTTTATTCTTTTGTTTTTATTTTTTGATAGCTTTACTGATTTTTACTGCTTTCTTGTTTTATTCTTATTTATATTTATTTAGAGCATGTAATTAATTTATTAATTTATTATTATTTATTATTTATTTACTATTACTATTTTATTTATTTATTGTTTACTATTTATTTAATATTATATTATATTATTTATTATTTATTATTAATGGACATTACATACTCCCCCACTTTAAGGAACTTCGTCCTGAAGTTAAGTTTTTATTATTTATTATTAAGGGACATTACATTTATTTTGTTATTTATTACTTCATGTAACAGTCCTGGCACCCTCTGCTGAACTAGTATAACCAGCAGGCATCGAAAGTTTCACAACACCCAGGAAATCCCAAGGAATCTCTGTCCTTTTTCCCACTTTCGGAATCAGGCATAAGCCTCCTTGGTCTGTATCCTAGTCCAAGGCTGGCCCCAAGGCTCGCGCCTGACTCAGACCTCATCTGCCCCCAAGGCCCCAAGGCAGGCATCCGGTACAGTGCTCAATGTCTCCGGGCATCTCGCAAGGTTGGCCCACTCCCTCCACAACTCACTAAGGCGCACAACCCCAGGAATTGAAGTCCTTACACCCCTACCAGAATTCGGCATCCCAATACAATACTAGGCACCTAGCCTAGAATATCAGGCACTTGGCCTCCTCAGATGGTCCCATAGCCCTTCAAGAGCTATCCATCAAGAGCTATACAAGACAAAGGAACCACTGTCATATGTAGTGTTGATTGAGTTTGTCCCCAGCCCATATGGTGTTACTTATTCTCCCTCGTGCATATGGGCTCGCACGAGATCATCAAATAAACCAGCCCTCTCGGCCCAGTTGTGGAGTCCTGTCAATCATCACACCTCAACATGAAACCAATGCATTAGCTATACCATCATAGTATCATAAAAAATAATCCACATGCCAAGTCTTGCATGTCATCATGTAACATTCATCATTGTTAATCGCAACATTATGAATAATAATGAACTGCATGCTCATGCATGTCATAAATTTGTACGCAACTATCACATGCTTCACTTCATGAAATACCATCATAAGTTATAACATCAACATATTTGCATCAAAGACATATCATTACTTCACATAATAAATGAACCACATGTCAATAAACCTCATATTATAGCATCATAATTCCTATGCCATGTTATGCATATCATATTCATCATGAGTATTCAACATTAAATACCTATCATCACGTAGTAAATGAATATGTCAATATACCTTGACATAATCATCATCATCATAAGGATACATCATCACTATTGTAACAACTATATAAATATGAACCACATGTGCATGATCACCCTCATACCATCATATCATGAAACATCATCAATATCAGAAACATCTCAATACTTATCAAATATAGAATAATTCTCTATAAGCATTCTTATCATGATTCATTAGAAAAATAAATTTCATTTACTTTACAAACATTCAACTATGAACTAAGATTATTCAACATCCATCTAGGATCTATGTTATCTCATCAGTGTTATTAGTTTTATGTTTTCATCAAGATACCAGTTACTTTTTCAATAATCATTTCCACTTCTTTCAACTAGGAAGTTGACCATTTACACCATAGGTATAATCATCTAAGTACATCGTTAAATTTCACATGAGCTTCATCATCTTGAGTCTTAATCTCTCGTCATATATTCTTCCTTCCCAAACGAAATTCTGGTGAAATTCATTGTTACGATATTACTAGTTATACAATCATTTTTTAAAATCATCTATCTCAAAATTAAAATCCCTTGGTTTTACATCCATTTACCCTTTGGCTTACCGATTCTAATACCGCTATAGGCAATTGCATATAAACACTTAGGTCATTATGATTTAAGTTTATTTTATGCTTAATTTACTTGCATGAGGGTTTGTTGATCCATGTTGACTTAAACATACATCACTTAACAATTATCATTTTCATCCACAAAAAAATATTTTCTTATCTCGTCAAGTTCCTATCTCCATACCAATTGATTGCTTTATTGTAAATTCACCCTTCTTCAAGTTGGACAAGAGATTCTTGCTCATTAAATAGTATCTTTATTTTAGATTTTGAAACAATTGGAAACACTACTACCATCATTGTCCATGAAAAATTTAAAACAACCTCTTTTAATGCTATGGAAACAAAACTTGATAAGTTTCTCCATGTGAAGTCCTACTCATGAAACAATGAGTGCAAATTAGTCAAGTACAACCTCTATTAATTGTCTCTCCCTTCTTTTGTCAATATGTACACAATCCTTCTCAAGGTATCCTTATAAAATTTCTAGCAACATTTTTTTTTCTATACTTCAACTATTATTATTATTATTTTACCATTTAAACCTTTAAACATCTTCCTCGTTTATCATCACTGGTCATTATGAAAATTGTCAACTTCATATCTTCACAATTTTAAACTATGTAGATCATCATTATGACCATTACCAATGATATTTCTCGGTCCACTCATTAATACCCTTAAATTAAACTGAAATCATAAGTGTATGTTATGAAACTAGCTCACAAAAAGATAGAAAAGATAGATCAACGCCTTAGAATTCAGTCTCTTTGAGGGGGCAACCTCCTTTACATTACACAAATGAATGATTCTCTAATGATTCAAATGAAAAACCTCCTTTTTATATATATGAGTCTAAGGAGTCACAATATAACCCAGCCGACCTAACAATAATAATATAAGGGAACAAAAATAACAATAGAGGGATTCTATGGGGCATAGTAATAACGATATGGGGACAATAAGGGCATAACAATATTAATAAGGGATATAATTACAATAGTGATGGGGTAATCACTAGTATTATAGGGACCTAACATGCCCCTCTCCTTAAAAAAAGTGTTGTTCTCAACGCTTGAGTAGTTCTGGATGCTTCTGTATAAAATTCTCATCCTCCCATGTTGAATCTTCAGCGGATAAGTTCTTCCACTTGATGAGATACTATGAAATTAATCAATTTCATAGCTGTCGAGTTCTTGTTTCTGTGACTGCTTCCGGTTCCAATATAATTTTTCCTTCCTCGTCAAGTTCTGGCAATATTGTTTGAACTAGGAGCTTGTCGCCTATAACCTTCTTTAAACATGAAACATGGAAAACTGGGTGCACTCGAGAAGCTGCAGGAAGCTCCAATTTGTATGCCATAGTACTAATCTTTTGCAACACCTTGTACGGACCGTAATGCTTTGGTGATAATTTATTATCCTTCTTAGCTTGCTTGAGGGACATTTGTTTATATGGTTGTAGCCGTAGGAATACCCAATCACCTACATCAAAGATTCTTTCATTGCGATGTTGATCTGCCTGTTGTTTCATTCTATTCTGTGCCAACACGAGGTTATCCTTTAAGAGTTGGAGGTTTTGTTGTTGATGCTCGATGTGATGTTCCACTGCTTGAACCTTAGAATTTTCTCTTAAATATGATGTGATGGATGGTGGCTGATATCCATAAAGTGCCATAAATGGGGTCATTTTTGTTACTGTATGGAAGGAAGTGTTATACTACCATTCAGCGAGAGGCAACCATATGACCCATTGTGTCTGTTTATCAGATACAAAGCAACGAAGATATCCTTCCAAACATTTGTTTACTATCTCAGTTTTCCCATTAGATTGAGGATGATAAGATGAGCTATGAGCTAACTAAGTACCGAGACAAGAAAATAATTATGTCCAAAAATTTCCAGTGAAAATGGGATCTCTGTCACTTACAATAATCTTTGGGTTTCCATGTAGCTTTTGAATTGTTTCCATAAATGCAGTAGAAATTGTATTGGCTTTAAATGGATGTGATAATGCACAAAAGTGTGCATACTTGGTAAGTCTGTCAACTACCACCATGATGACACTCTTTCCCTCAGACTTGGGTAAACCTGTGATAAAATCCATTGAAACCTCTTCCCAACATTGGCTTGGAATGGATAAAGGTTGTAATAGACCTGGGGTCTTAATTGTTTCAACTTTATTTTGTTGGCAAACCAAACATTCTGCCAGAAACTTTTGAATATCCCATTTAAGGCCATCCCAAAAAAATTCCTTCTTAACCCTGTGGCAAGTTTTTAAAAATCCTGAGTGCCCTCCTAAGGGAGAAGTGTACAATTCCATAAGAATATTTTGCTTGAGTTGGGAATTCTTACAAAGGTATAAGCAATCTTTGTACCATAATGAATAATTTTGCCAGCTAAATGTATCAGATGTACTGGAATCTTGTTGTAACTTTTGAATAAGTGCCCACACTTCTTCATCATTCTTCCATTCCTCCTTTGCTTCGTTTATCCAATCTAGTTGGCTAATAGAAATGGCACACAACAATGCTTCCACATCCTCATCCTTTCTTGAGAGTGCATCTACCACCACATTTTGCTTCCCTTTTTTGTAGATGATTTCAAAGTCATAACCTAACATCTTTGTGACCCACTTTTGTTTCTCTTCAGAGGATAATCTTTGTTCTAAAAAGTATTTAAGGCTATCATGATCCGTTTTTACCTTGAAGTGTCTTCCCATTAGGTAGGGTCGCCATTTCTTAAGTGCCTGTAGTATTGCCAACATTTCATTCTCATAAATGGATTTGTGTAAAAACTTTCCCTTGATTGGACGACTTTCAAAAGCAATGGGTCTTTCATATTGCATTAAAACAGCACCAATTCCATTTCCTGAAGCATCACATTCCGCAATAAAGGTTTTTGTGAAGTCCGATGTAGCTAAGACCGATGCTTGGCACATTGCCTCTTTAAGATGTTCGAAGGCCTTTGTTGCTTTTGGAGTCCATGAAAATGCATCTTTCTTCATTAATGTTGTTAAGAGGTGCTACTATTCTCCCATAATTTTTAACAAACTTGCGATAATAGCTTGTCAACCCGAGAAATCCTCGCAGATGCTTTATGGATGTGGGGATTTTACATTCCTTAATGTCTTTAATTTTGCTAGGGTCTACCTTAACTCCTTCATGAGATACAATATGACCCAGATATTCCACCTCTTGTACTCCAAAGAAACATTTGGATCTTTTTGCATATAATTGTTTCTCCTCCAATAGTTGTAGCACCTTGTCAACATGTTCAACATGATCCTTCCAAGACTTGCTGTAGATTAGTATATCATCAAAAAATACTAACACAAATTTTCTAAGGAAGGGTTTGGAAATGGAATTCATCAAACCTTGAAATGTAGAAGGTGCATTGGTAAGGCCAAAAGGCATGACCAAAAATTCATAATGACCCTCATGAGTTCTACATGCTGTTTTTGGAATGTCTTCAGTCTTCATTCTAATTTGATGATATCCTGAATGAAGATCCAACTTGGTGAAGTAAATTGATCCATGCAATTCATCCAGTAATTCATCAATGACAGGAATGGGAAACTTATCTTTAATAATGAGCTTGTTGAGCTCCCTATATGTTGGGTCCCTATAATACTAGTGATTACCCCATTTCTATTGTAGTTATACCCCTTATTTATATTGTTGTGCCCTTATTACCCCCATATTGTTATTTCTGTGCCCCATAGAATCCCTCTATTGTTATTTTTGTGGCTTTATATTATTATTGTTAGGTCGGCTGGATTATATTGTGACTCCTTAGACTCCTATATATAGAAAGGAGGTTTTGTCATTTGTATCATCCAAGAATTGTTCATTTATGTAATGTAAAGGAGGTTTCCCCCTCGAAGAGGCTGAATTCTAAGGCGTTGATCTATCTTTTCTATCTTTTCTTGAGCTGGTTTCATAACATTTGGTATCAGAGCTTTGGATTCTAGGGTTTCGCTGCTCCAAACAGGTCATCGTGGCATTTTCGCTATAACTTTTTTTCTGTGACGTTTCAGAAGTCGCAAAAAAAACCCATTTGAGAAGAAATCGCGCTGAACCTTGGGTCCGAATTTCAGAGCTTTTTGCACGATATTTGCGGAGATATGATCTGAGGAAGTTGGTCTTTTTGCAGACTCCTGAATTACATTCAAAACAGGTGACCTGGGGAAAATCGTCATAACTTTCTCTCTGGGGATCGGATTGAAATTTCGTAAGAAGGTACAGAAAGAGGACGGACTGTAGTTTCTTGTATATATTTTTCAGATCCAAAGGTCGAAACAGTGACACGTGGCACTTCATACAAGTTCGCTCTACTGAAAGTCTATAATCAAGTCACTTGGGAGATTTGCATAACTCTTTCTTGGAGAATCCAATTTGGATCAGACTTGTGGCATTGGAAAGAGGACACAAAGAGCTACTACAGGTCACAATTTCAGAACTAGATGATTGGAAAGTACAGAGATACATCAGAGGCAATATCAAGCTCCTACAAAGTGAAAAAAGGTGTGTAGATTTTTTTAAATTTTTGCTTAAGCTTGGTTTGAAAATTTATTTTGAAGGAATTCAAAGGGCATAGTAGAGCATTATTATCGGTAACTGATGCCCCGAGGAAAGAAAATGCAAACACCTAGTAAGGAACCTGAAAGCTCTAGCATGACTCATGAAGAAGAGGAAGAAATGCAACATGATATATCAAAATTACAAGAACAAGTGCAACAAATGTCCCTTGCACAAAAAGGAACAGAATCTAAGATGGATGGTTTAAAGAAAGATGTAGAAGCTAAGATGGATGGTTTAAAGAAAGGTGTAGAAGCTAAGATGGAATGTTTAAAGAAAGGCGTAGAAGCTAAGATGGATGGCATGGAAGCTAAGGTGAATGGCATGGACGCTAAAATTGATGGCATGGATGATAAGATGGAAGAATTGAAGATAAATATGAATAAGTTGCTACAAGAAATGGTCACTAATGGTGAAAGAGTAGTAAAGGAAACTCATGATGAGAACAAAAGAAATGTTAATCATGATTCCATAGACTCTAATGTTGGATCGAAGACTCACCATATTCCAAAAATCGATATGAGGAAGTTTGATGGCAAGGATCCCGCCACATGGATATTACAGATGGAGCAATTCTTCGATCTCAATAATGTGCAAAACACACAAAAGGTACGTATGGCAACTTTATATTTGGAACCAAATCAGTTTGTATGGTATCAATGGCTTTGTTCTCGTAAACAATTTATCACTTGGGCAATTTTTACGGAAGAATTGATAGCACATTATGAGGATACAAAAAGCAACACTTTTTTTAGCCAATTGATAAGTCTCAAACAAAAGGGTTCAATAATGGAGCACATTGAGGAGTTCCAAAAATTGAACATAAGGGTAAAAGATATTCCAGAGGAGCATAGGATTGATGTGTTCATAGGGTCTTTAAAGGATAATATCCAACATGATGTTCGCCTTTGGGAACCTGATTCATTAGAGAAGGCATTCAGGTTAGCAAGAAAAATGGAAAGCAAAATTATGGCAACTAGGAAGCATACCATTCACAACTATAAAGACGGAAGTGTTGTTGCCCATAGTCTTCCACAACCTACAAGGTTGACACCACAACAATTGGAAGAAAAAAGAGCAAAAGGGCTTTGTTACAATTGTGATAGCAAATACACAAAAGGTCATAAGTGTGCTGAGAAGAAATTATTCTACATAGATTGTGAAGAGGAAGAAGAAAAGGAGCAAGAAAGGTCAAAAGAAGAGGATATATTCCAGGAACAAAGCCTAGATGAAGAACAAATAAATCCGACCATATCTTGTAATGCATTGGCGGGAATTACCACTCCTCAAACCATCAAGATAGAAGGACAAATCAAGAAGAAAAAGGTAATAGTGTTGATTGATTCAGGAAGCACCCACAATTTTATTCATTGTAGGGTAGCAAAAGAATTGAATTGCTTCCTATATCCAGCACCAGAGTGTCAAGTGATGATTGCAAATGGAGGAACAATAAATTGTTCTGGAAAGTGCCATAATATCAAGCTATCCATGGGAGAATATGTATTGACTAGCCCAATGCTTTCCATTCCAATGGGAGGTGCTGATGTTGTACTAGGAGTCCAATGGCTACAATCCTTGGGTACAATAGCTTTTAATTTTCAAGAACTTTTCATGAAATTTTCTGTGGAAGGAAAGGAAGTTGAATTAAGGGGTATTGCAGGGAAACCAGGAAAGATAATCAGCTCTAATGGCATGACAAAGCTTCTAAAAAAGGAGCAAAGAGGTGTAATTGCACAATTATGTTCGCTAGATGTTTCCACATTGGAATCATCTATTTCTCCAGATCTCCAAAAAGTCCTGGACAATCATTCCAAGGTATTTGAGACTCCCAAAGGTCTCCCACCTATGCGTGATCATGATCATGCTATTCATCTGATTCCAGGAAGTGTTCCTCCAAACATCAGGCCGTACAGATATCCCTATGTCCAAAAAAGTGAAATTGAACGTATGGTTGCAGAAATGCTAGAGGCTGGTATAATTCAACCGAGTCAAAGTTCTTTCTCAGCTCCAGTAGTATTGGTGCACAAGAAGGATGGATCATGGCGCATGTGTCCAGATTATAGGGAGCTCAACAAGCTCACTATTAAAGATAAGTTCCCCATTCCTGTCATTGATGAATTACTGGATGAATTGCATGGATCAATTTACTTCACCAAGTTGGATCTTCGTTCGGGATATCATCAAATCAGAATGAAGATTGAAGACATTCCGAAAACGGCATTTAGAACTCATGAGGGTCATTATGAATTTTTGGTCATGCCTTTTGGCCTTACCAATGCACCTTCAACATTTCAAGGTTTGATGAATTCAATTTTCAAACCATTCCTTAGAAAATTTGTGTTAGTATTTTTTGATGATATACTAATCTACAGCAAGTCTTGGAAGGATCATGTTGAACATGTTGACAGGGTGCTACAACTATTGGAGGAGAAACAATTATATGCAAAAAGATCCAAATGTTTCTTTGGAGTCCAGGAGGTGGAATATTTGGGTCATATTGTATCTCATGAAGGAGTTAAGGTAGACCCTAGCAAAATTAAAGCCATTAAGGAATGGAAAATCCCCACATCCATAAAGCATCTGCGAGGATTTCTTGGGTTGACAGGGTATTATCGCAAGTTTGTTAAGAATTATGGGAGAATAGCAGCACCTCTAACAACATTATTGAAGAAAGATTCATTTTCATGGACTCCGGAAGCAACAAAGGCCTTTGAACATCTTAAAGAGGCAATGTGCCAAGCACCGGTCTTAGCTACACCGGACTTCACAAAAACCTTTATTGTGGAATGTGATGCTTCAGGAAATGGAATTGGTGCTGTTCTAATGCAAGATGAAAGACCCATTGCTTTTGAAAGTCGTCCAATCAAGGGAAAGTTTTTAAGCAAAGCTATTTATGAGAAGGAAATGTTGGCAATACTCCATGCACTTAAGAAATGGCGACCCTACCTAATGGGAAGACACTTCAAGGTAAAAACGGATCATGATAGCCTTAAATACTTTTTAGAACAAAGATTATCCTCTGAAGAGCAACAAAAGTGGGTCACAAAGATGTTGGGTTATGACTTTGAAATCATCTACAAAAAAGGGAAGCAAAATGTGGTGGCAGATGCACTCTCAAGAAAGGATGAGGATGTGGAAGCATTGTTGTGTGCCATTTCTATTATCCAACCAGATTGGATAAACGAAGCAAGGGAGGAATGGAAGAATGACGAAGAAGTGTGGGCACTTATTCGAAAGCTACAACAAGATTCCAGTACTTCTGATACATTTAGCTGGCAAAATGATTCGTTATGGTACAAAGATCGCTTATACCTCTGTAAGAATTCCCAGCTAAAACAAAAGATTCTTATGGAATTGCACACTTCTCCCTTAGGAGGGCACTCAGGATTTTTAAAAACTTACCACAGGGTTAAGAAGGAATTTTTTTGGGATGGCCTTAAATCAGATATTCAAAAGTTTGTGGCGGAAAAAGTTGAAACAATTAAGACACCGGGTCTATTACAACCTTTATCCATTCCAAGCCAACGTTGGGAGGAGGTTTCAATGGATTTTATCACAGGTTTACCCAAGTCTGAGGGAAAGAGTGTCATCATGGTGGTAGTTGACAGACTTACCAAGTATGCACACTTTTGTGCATTATCACATCCATTTAAAGCCAGTACAGTTTCTACTGCATTTATGGAAACAGTTCAAAAGCTACATGGAAACCCAAAGATTATTGTAAGTGACAGAGATCCCATTTTCACTGGAAATTTTTGGACAGAATTATTTTCTTGTCTTGGTACTCAGTTAGCTCATAGCTCATCTTATCATCCTCAATCTGATGGGCAAACTGAGATAGTAAACAAATGTTTGGAAGGATATCTTCGTTGCTTTGTATCTGATAAACAGACACAATGGGTCAAATGGTTGCCTCTGGCTGAATGGTGGTATAACACTTCCTTCCATACAGCAACAAAAATGACCCCATTTATGGCACTTTATGGGTATCAACCACCATCCATCACATCATATTTAAGAGAAAATTCTAAGGTTCAGGCAGTGGAACATCACATCGAACATCAACAACAAGTCCTCCAACTCTTAAAGGATAACCTCGTGTTGGCACAAAATAGAATGAAACAACAGGCAGATCAACATCGCAGTGAAAGAAGTTTTGATGTAGGTGATTGGGTATTCCTACGGCTACAACCATATAAGCAAATGTCCCTAAAGCAAGCTAAGAAGGATAATAAATTATCACCAAAGTATTATGGTCCGTACAAGGTGTTGCAAAAGATTGGTACTATGGCATACAAATTGGAGCTTCCTGCAGCTTCTCGATTGCACCCAGTTTTCCATGTTTCATGTTTAAAGAAGGTTATAGGCGACAAGCTCCCAGTTCAAACAATATTGCCAGAACTTGACGAGGAAGGAAAAATTATATTGGAACCGGAAGCAGTCACAGAAACAAGAACTCGACAGCTACGAAATCGATCAATTTCAGAGTATCTTATCAAGTGGAAGAACTTATCCGCTGAAGATTCCACATGGGAGGATGAGAATTTTATGCAGAAGTATCCAGAACTACTCAAGCGTTGAGGACAACACTTTTTTGAGGAAGAGGGGCATGTTGGGTCCCTATAATACTAGTGATTACCCCATTACTATTGTAGTTATACCCCTTATTTATATTGTTGTGCCCCTATTACCCCCATATTGTTATTTCTGTGCCCCATAGAATCCCTCTATTGTTATTTTTGTGGCTTTATATTATTATTGTTAGGTCGGCTGGATTATATTGTGACTCCTTAGACTCCTATATATATAAAGGAGGTTTTGTCATTTGTATCATCCAAGAATTGTTCATTTATGTAATGTAAAGGAGGTTGCCCCCTCGAAGAGGTTGAATTCTAAGGCGTTGATCTTTCTTTTCTATCTTTTCTTGAGCTGGTTTCATAACACTATAATTCAGACACATGCGCCATGATCCATCCTTCTTGTGCACCAATACTTCCGGAGTAGAGAAAGAACTTTGACTAGGTTGAATTATACCAGCCTCTAGCATTTCTGCAACCATACGTTCAATTTCACTCTTTTGGGCATAGGGATATCTGTACGACCTGATGTTTGGAGGAACACTTCCTGGAATCAGATGAATAGCATGATCATGATCACGCATAGGTGGGAGACCTTTGGGAGTCTCAAATACCTTGGAATGATTGTCCAGGACTTTTTGGAGATATGGAGAAATAGATGATTTCGATGTGGAAACATCTAGCGAACATAATTGTGCAATTACACCTCTTTGTTCCTTTTTTAGAAGCTTTGTCATACCGTTAGAGCTGATTATCTTTCTCGGTTTCCCTGCAATACCCCTTAATTCAACTTCCTTTCCTTCCGCAGAAAATTTCATGAAACGTTCTTGAAAATTAAAAGCTATTGTACCCAAGGATTGTAGCCATTGGACTCCTAGTACAACATCAGCACCTCCCATTGGAATGGAAAGCATTGGGCTAGTTAATACATATTCTCCCATGGATATATTGATATTATGGCACTTTCTAGAGCAATTTCTTGTTCCTCCATTTGCAACCATCACTTGACACTCTAGTGCTGGATATAGGAAGCAATTCAATTCTTTTTCTACCTTACAATGAATAAAATTGTGGGTACTTGCTGAATCAATCAACACTATTACCTTTTTCTTCTTGATTTGTCCTTCTATCTTGATGGTTTGAGGAGTGGTAATTCCCACCAATGCATTACAAGATATGGTCGAATTCATTTCTTCTTTATCTAGGCTTTGTTCCTGGAGTATATCCTCTTCTTTTGACATTTCTTGCTCCTTTTCTTCTTCCTCTTCACAATCTATGTAGAATAATTTCTTCTCAGCACACTTATGACCTTTAGTGTATTTGCTATCACAACTGTAACAAAGCCCTTTTGCTCTTTTCTTCCAATTTTTGTGGTGTCAACCTTATAGGTTGTGGAAGACTAGGGGCAACAACACTTCCATCTTTATAGTTGTGAGTGGTATGCTTTCTGGTTGCCATAATTTTGGTTTCCATTTTTCTTGCTAACCTGAATGCCTTCTCTAATGAATCATGTTCCCAAAGGCGAACATCATGTTGGATATTATCCTTTAAAGTCCCTATGAACACTCAATCCTATGCTCCTCTGGAATATTTTTTACCCTTATGTTCAATTTTTGGAACTCTTCAATGTGCTCCATTATTGAACCCTTTTGTTTGAGACTTACAATTGGCTAAAAAAAGTGTTGCTTTTTGTATCCTCATAATGTGATGTCAATTCTTCTGTAAAAATTGGCCAAGTGATAATTTGTTTACGAGAGCAAAGCCATTGATACCATACAAACTGATTTGGTTCCAAATATAAAGTTGCAATACGTACCTTTTGTGTGTTTTGCACATTATTGAGATCGAAAAATTGCTCCATCTGTAATATCCATGTTGCGGGATCTTTGCCATCAAACTTCCTCATATCGATTTTTGGAATATGGTGGGTCTTCGATCCAACATTAGAGTCTATGAATTCATGCTTAACATTTCTTTTGTTCGCATCATGAGTTTCCTTTACTACCCTTTCACCATTTGTAAGTATTTATTATAGAAAAATTTTCAAATCTGTCTTCAAATCTGCCATGTCTGTCTTCAAATCTGCCATGTCTCTTTTCAAATTTGTCTTCAAATCTGCCATGTATCTTTTCAAATCCGTCTTCAAATCTATCTTCAAATCGTCCATCTTAGCTTCCACGCCATTTCTCTTAGCTTCTGTTAGCTTTTGTGAGAGTGACATTTGTTGCATTTGGTCTTGTAATTTTGATAAATCATGTAGCATTTCTTCATCTTCTTCATGAGTCATGCTAGAGCTTTCAGGTTCCTTACTAGGTGTTTGCATTTTCTTTCCTCGGGGCATCAGTTACCGGTACTAATGCTCTACTATGCCCTTTGAATTCCTTCAAAATAATTTTTCAAACCAAGCATAAGCAAAACTTTAAAAAAATCCACACACCTTTTTTCACTTTGTAGGAGCTCGATATTGCCTCTGATTTATCTCTGTAATTTCAGATCATCTAGTTCTGAAATTGCGACCTGCAGTAGCCCTCTATGTCCTATTTCCAATGCCACCAGTCTGATCCAAATTGGATACTCCAAGGAAGAGTTATGCCAAATCTCCCATAGTGACCTGATTATAGACTAGTTCAGTAGAGCGAACTTGTACAACATGCCACGTGTCCCTTTTTCGACCTTTAGCTCTGAAAAATATATACAAGAAAGTACAGTTCGTTCTCTTTCTGTACCTTCTTACGAAACTTCAATCTGATGCTCAGAGAGAAAGTTATGACGATTTTCCCCAGGTCACCTGTTTGGAATGTAATTCAGGAGTCTGCAAAAAGACCAACTTCCTCAGATCATATCTCCACAAATATAGCGCAAAAAACTCTAAAATTCGGACCCAAGGTTCAGTGCAATTTCATCTCAAATAGGTTTTTTTTTTTCGCTTCTGAAACGTCGCAGAAAAAAAGTTATAGCGAAAATTCCACGATGACTTATTTGGAGCAGCGAAACCCTGGAATCCAAAGCTCTGATACCAAATGTTATGAAACCAACTCACAAAAAGATAGAAAAGATAGATCAACGCCTTAGAATTCAGCCTCTTCGAGGGGGCAACCTCCTCTACATTACACAAATGAATGATTCTCTAATGATTCAAATGACAAAACCTCCTTTCTATATATAGGAGTCTAAGGAGTCACAATATAACCCAGCCGACCTAACAATAATAATATAAAGGCACAAAAATAACAATAGAGGGATTCTATGGGGCACAATAATAAAAATATGGGGACAATAGGGGCACAACAATATTAATAAGGGATATAACTACAATAGTAATGGGGTAATCACTAGTATTATAGGGACCTAACAGTGTAAGATTTAGATGTATCATAAAGTTTAAACAATAAAACATGATTTAGATGCTCCAAATCCAAATCTGTACAATTTTTCCACTGAGACTAAAATATATCATCATGTGGTTTATATATATACTGCAATTTAACCCAACTGACTCACTCAAGAATGAAGGAGATTTCAATGGTAGCTTGATGATGTTTAATATACAAATGATATGATTAAGAACGTTGATGCAAATGTAGTAAATGAGCACATACATGTAATCTGAATGGCAATTGCAATGCAAAATCAAATTTATTAGAATATTTTACATGTGTATTTCATGAAGGTACCCAAAGTTTTAAAAGTAAAGGTCTCATTCATTCATATGTTCAGTTCATGATACAACTTTAACCATAACAAAAGTGTGTTGTCTTTAGTGGAACATATGTAAGAGGACTACAACTATTTTAATTTATCAGAAAGATATATAGAAAGATCATTGCATGTGATTAATGTGTCGTGGAACATGGTACAGTGAAGTATATCATATATGCTTATGGAACCCATGCATTGAAATGTAAATGTCACTTTTGTGTTAAGAGATCATTCACATATGAATTTATTAGTAATCAACCGATCTAGAGATCCACTAGTGTTGCCAAAAAAAATAAAGTATACTAGTGTTCCATAGATTAGTCAGATGAAATGTGCATAGGACTGAAATTTGTTGAACCATTTAAACATTTGCCTTGATCGGAGAAGTGATGCAAATATTAAACTGCATTATCATCATACAAATGCCATCAGGAATTGATTTAAATTTACATACCCTTCCCCAAAAGAATTGGCGTCAACAAATTAATTACCACTGTTTATATCCAGTTGCATCATAAAAAGGAATTTAGGAATTGAGACCATGAAATCTGTAGGCATATGAAAACGGAAGATCTTGACAAGCAAATGCAACAATTGGTTTAAAACAGAGATCATTCCAGATTTATAAATGTTAATACATATCGCTAAAGGACAATCCAACCCAAATAAATAGTGAATAATATGATCAGCATTCAAGGAATGTTATCTCTGTGTTTTTAGATCAGATTGAAACCATAAAATAATGAACAGATGCAAGTGGACAGAGTCAGCAATTTTGCCACATAAACAATGATCATCTAAAGGTAATAAGATATCAGAGTTTATACCATTGTGAATTGGAACAGATTTCACTATTTTAGAGCACTTCAAATGGTGACAATATTACAAATGTCAACATCAATTATCCAAATACTTCAAGCACTATGTAAACTGTGTTGTAAAATGAACCAGTGGTGAGTAGTTAAGAAAATATACCAGCATTAAAGATTTGTTCCTCCATAAAAAAAAAACATGCTAGTATACCATATCAATAGTGTTCAAAATTTTTAGGGAAAATGCCATCCAATGTGGATCAAATTATGTCAGTTGGCGTATTGTTCAATCACAAGAAATGAATGTTTAGGATGTGAAATTCAGTTGTTTACAATGTTCAGAAATGACCATCATTGAAGATATGTTTAACATCATAACATGGTATCACAGGATTCTCAAGGAAAAATTCATGTGAAAATAAGTTGATAGACAGAAATATACTGATCTTTTAGAGAATTATGGGTAGATTATCACCATCCACGAGTTTATTAAGTGTTACCAGCCATAATTCAGAATTTATAGACCATGAGGATGTAGGAAAGAATGCACCTCAACTACGCTTTTTATAATTCGCAAATAAAACCAAAGCAAATTTGGTGGGTGACGTCAGGCTCAGGAAGCAGGACATCCAGATGAAATCTACATTAATCCACAATATTAATATGTGAAAAGTGTGTTCAACGTGAAAACATCTCTAGGATTGTGAGAATAAACTATATGAACTTGACTTTTTTTTTTTTAATTCCTTAGACTTAGATGTTGCAATCCTTAAAGAAACAAAACAATCACTTGAACCAATCAATTGTTAGCATCCATTAAAAGGTCATTCAAGCATTATAGGGTCTATTTGATTCTTAATGGTGTTTGGATGGAAGATGTTGTTGAACATGAACATCCATTTAGAAATAAATTACTGAGCTCAATGAGGAACAAGACCAGTATTCACCATATTTTTCCAAACTTGAATAACAGTAACTCACTTGAAATGACAGCAGACTATGCATCCTGGACTTATCTTATTTGATAGAGGGTAGATCCGGAAATGAGTAAAAAAAAACGAGATCTACCTTGGCTATGATGAAAACAAGCGCGAAAGGAGGATGTAAGTTCACTCCCATGTGCTGTCTGATATCAACACATAAAATTGTGCTACTGAGCCACCTTATACTTAAAATCCAATTTGAGCCATTGTACACTGAGTGGATAATGATCAAATAAGATTTTATTGAGCCACCAAAACATGCTAGAATTGAACCCTTTGACTTAATAATTTGAAATAAAATGACTATATGCGATGAATGAAACAAAAATATAGAACTTCGAATGCTAATTACAGGAACATTCAGTGACAACAATGTGAGCAACCGAACCTACGATTTTTAGGTTGGATAAATTTGATACACAATCATCATTTCAAACAGCGTACAGTGAAAGAAAAACTGGTTATGATACGACCTTTATATGTAGATTCGAGCCGAGCTCTACGGGAATGATCTCGTCCGAGAATATCATTTCATGGATGTGGATATGATAATGGGCCAAAATGATCTAGATATGATATAACACTGAATGATAAAGATAGGGTATCAAATAATGGTAGATAGGGTATCAAATAATGGTTAAAATTACATAAAGGGCAAAGTCATTGGAACATTGTAAGTTGGTGCCATTATAGGTTGAATGCTTTCTATGTGATTTACTGTGACAATAGTATTGAGAATAAACTCTTGTATGACAGGGTCCAGAATAATCAATCGAGATTCGAACACTTCACCTTCGGTTCAGAATCCAGATATCTAATATGAAATAAAATGAAATTTTGAATACTGTTTACGGTCAGAAAGATTCATCAATTAGCTTCAATACACAGATAAGCAAGACAACAACATCATATAAGGATCTGAGGAAATGGTTAATTTTTCTTTCCTTTGTTCTGTGGATTATATACCCTACCCACAATCCTTGCCATTGAAATAACTCTGTCAAAACAGGTCACGTAACTCTGTCACTAGAACAAGAATATTATTGCAGTCAATATCAGAGATCTTCAAACATCATCAACAACATACAACTTATCACTATATGCAATATCCAAGTCTCATTATATTGCCAAAGCTTTTATACATTCGGCAACTCGCCCAATCAACCCACCTATTTCTATGCTTTGTGCAATCACCCTAGATCAAAGAAAACTCACAACTTGTGCATTCAACGAAATATACAGTCACACTACTGGAAACTCGGATAAACCACTATCAGTTCGGCTTTTCCTCCCTCTACTTAAGGTGAATCTAATCACCACTAGGGGTTTCCCTAAATAACACTCTTAAATGGCATTTCAGTTCGTATCTGTGCTGCAGGGAAATACCCTGTTTTCGGTAGACGTAGGATAGCTCTCAATGTAATATAGGTATAATGTACTGGAATCTCCTTCTCATGGATAGACAAATCCATAAACTAATGAGTTTGTTACTAATCATCAAACTATTGTTTCCATCATGCAAATGGAGCTATTATCAAAACGAAGCACGTATTTTCAAACAGCAATAGAACAGAGGAAGCTCTGAAATTAGCGTGTTTACTAAATACATGGACAACATTCAAATAGGGCAGCAAGAAGACAAAGTCACAAATCTGAAACAGAATTGAGATGTATTTTCTTTGAATTTGAAGAAATCACCCAGGAATAAAAAATGGTCCTAGTTCAAATTTTGGTTATTTATTTATGTAAACACCAATGCAACCAGATACATAATCCTTTGACAAGTGCTGATGGCAAGTATAATGTTTCAGAAGTCAAATTCTGAGGCAATTTCAAAGTGGTGAAAGTGATTCAAGAATCAAAAGGCAAAGCTTCCCACTTGCTATCTCAACTCTAAAATCATCATGCAACTGAAAATTTTCGTTCATACATTTTATCAAATAGTCTGTATGCATCCATCCTGACGGGATAGTCACGGTGATTTCACTAATCTGAAATAATGTCCAAATATAATCCAAATGAAGATATGCCCAGGGATTTGTTATGATTTGTCAATGTTAATGCCCATACCAAGACTCATGCTACAGCTGGCATATTCTTCAGATTTATTAAAATACTCTAAGAAATTCAAAAACTGTTGTGACACATAGTTATGGAACTATAAACTTTTAGGCACAGAAAATAGGCATTCCAGCTTACAAATTTGAGTCTAAACCTGCATATAAAGTGGGCATTCCAGCCTACAAATTTGAGCCTAGCTATTGAGTAGATGCAAAGTTGTCAAACGGTTAGCATGCACTTCACACTCAAGAAACTTGTTGAATATGGACTGATCAACATTTTTTTTTTCAAGCTACAAGAGATCATTGAGGTAATAGATACAAATCTGTTGGACAACTTGACTGTAAAACTCCCCAAACAACTTTACTTTAAACCTTTAGATGCCTCAAATCTTTGACAAATATACTCTCAGAAATGCCTATGAATTTGATAACAATATCTCAAAAATTTGCTCACGGATTGGAGGAGAAAGGAGGCCTAGAAACCCTATGACCTTGATGAAAAGAAGTTAGAATAAACTCACGGCATCCTCCAACATTCCAAGACTCCACGAGGTTTTTCTCTCCAATAAATTTAATAAATCCAATGGTAAGATGGATTTATCAAAAACATTACGAGAATCCAGGTTGATGTGATAATTCAAACACACGTAACAATTATGAAACACGGACATTCATTGCAACAAAAGCAAATCTTTCTTAACCCAAATGTTGGCTTGGGGTTTAACGTTCAAATCACCACAGTGGTTTCGATGCCATGCCTTGTTGGTCTCTTTAATTTGTAATAACTGCTACGTGATGGCTAGAATTAAAACGATTACTAACAGTGACAAATACCCCCTCCGCTCACTGCATGCAAGCAGATCCCAAAAATATTTAAATCAACAAACATAAACTTTAATAATAAGAGAAAGGCCAATTCACGATAGAAGTCATTAGCAGAGCTCGGCGTCCCGAAAACATGCGCACATGCAGCACAGAGATATTTTATCGTATTCCCTTCAAATAAAAGATTTTACGCATGTATCCATCATTACTTTAGACTTCCGCTTGAAGAAGCCCCCACAATATCCGACAAAAACAAATTTTCATTTTCCTCAAGGAGTAAATTACAAAAAACCCTAAAATATACATTTTGGAAGACCTATCCAACAAAATTCGCACAGTAAAGAAATAATTTACGAAAAAAAAGAATTTGCAGCCATATCAGGTGTAAATAGTGGGATAAATCGGGAGAGACCCTAAATTTTATGTATAATCATCTTATTTAGATTTACCTGTAATAATCTTAATTTAAGACAGAGCGAAAGAAAAACCCCCAACTCAGTCAAATAACTAGGGTTTTTAGAAAACAAAAATTCTGAGATATATACACGGTAAAATCTGGAGAAAAATAGAAATCCCAAAAAAAAAATCAAATTACAGCACAGAAGTTAAAACTAAAAATTAAGGACCGTCTGACAGAGCTGGAAGTTAAAAAGGACTCGTAAAGCAAATAACGGACAATTCACACAACAACAACAACAAAAAACCAAATTTATCATAAAAGATCCCAAAGCAAATGCCCAAAATAAACCATAAGAAAGGGCAATTTAGATCGAAGTTTTTTACATTAAAATGTCTATAGGCCCTAAGAGTTGAACCTAAGCTCTGATACCATATGTAACAGCGCCAAATAACAATACATAATTAATTAGATAAATCAACACACAATTTATCAACTAGTTAACATTAAATTTCAAAAGAAATGTGAGGAGAGACATCTTACCTGTGGAACGCTAGTTGAATGCTGGTTGAATTCTGCTAACTGCAACAAAGTCTTGGGGACGACTCTCCACCCAACCAAAGGCTCAATTGCACAAAATCTTGCTACAATTGGCCACCCCCGAGCCCTCAATCAACGTACTATTGCCAGGGTATCCTTTGTCTCCCAACACTATTCTCCCAAGAGAATGGATGATGGAATGCCTCTCATCTTCCTCCTCATCTATTAAATAGAGCAAACATTGGAAGGGGAACCACATGCACACACTCCATGTGTCAACATGCAACTTTACTGCTTTCTTGTTTTATTCTTTTGTTTTTACTTTTTGATATCTTCACTGATTTTTACTGCTTTCTTGTTTTATTCTTATTTATATTTATTTAGAGCATGTAATTAATATATTAATTTATTATTATTTATTATTTATTTACTATTACTATTATTTATTATTTATTATTAAGGGACATTACACTCAACATTTGTTAGAAGGAATTTCTGGACTCAAATAGAGTAAAGTATGCAACAATTAGCTTAGAGAAGACATCCCATAGATATGATTCAATTTGTTCACATGAGATCTCACAAGACAAACCTCAAATGGAGTCTTAGATAACTCTCAGCCAAACTTATGTCTCAAGTCTTAACACTGTTTAGAACATGTCTGAGTTAGGGCATATTCATATCATGTGAAGTCACAATAATATGAGTTGTAGATTTGGTCTAAAGGTTCCTATTGAAGCCATAGGTTCTCAAGTTGGTCCATATATGTTGCTTCAATATAGGCCTAAAAGGGAGTTGAAATTTATGCCACAGTCTAACATAGAAAAATAGATTTGAATGCCTTGATTCATCTTGTAATACACCCTGAAGGTTCCACTGAATAAGGGTTTAAAAATGATCTCAAACCAATTCACAATTCACCACAGAAAATATCATAGAAGTCTACAAAAAGGGTTTGAGTAAGCCTTAGGAAATCTGAGCTTTATCACAGAGGTAGTCCTTAGCCAAAGAAACACAAAATCTTAGGCCCAAAACTCTTCAGAATATCAACATTTTGCCTCAATTACGCTTGACTACTCAAGGCCACAAAACATTACAGAAGATTAGGCATTGAATTCTTATGTTTTGTGGAGGATCCAAGCCTCCTTTTATAATGATGAATGAGTGATTTCAAATGGAGCCGACTTGATCCCAAGAGGGAAAATGACCTCCAAAATTTAAAATTTCAAAATGAAAATTTGGAGCTAAAAAACACAAGGTATTTAAGCAGACTTTACTCAAATTATTTGACAAATTTTCCTTAATAAAATCCTCTTTTGACTTGGAATAGGATAGTCTCATTTTAATTCAGTTTTTTTGAATAAATAAAAATTGCTTGTAGCATCACCTTTGGGGCTTCTTGACTACAAGATGGGGCTTTAATATTTAAAGAGCCATAACTCCCCAACCATGAGGAATTATGAGGTGTACCACCTATTGTTGGAATCGACACGACGAGGAGAATCAAGTGTTGATGGTCTTTAGTGAAAATGCACTGATCATCCCATCCAAAATTTTCATCAAACGCAAGATAACAGGACCACATCCATTGGAGCTTCCAACTAATGGAATCCATGAATTATATTAATAATGTTCATAGACCAATCACTACAACAAAACATGCCATTAGTGCCGCAAAAAGCGTTGGAATTTAGTGTTTCCAAGCGCACGAATTGGCGTCAAGCAACGACATAATATCCGACAAAAGTAGGAATGTTCACATCGACACATTTATTATCATTTGGAATTGCACTAGGGTTAACACCGGGAATTGTTCCTAGAATAATGCCATAAAGAGTTTCTTTCATTCTTGCTTCCATTGTGATGTCCATTTGTACTTGTAGTTTTGTTCCTAGTTGTGCTTCCTGTTTTGCTTCTGGCATGGCATCGAAAATAACTTCTTTTTTGGCTTCCTAATTAATGCCAAGTTATGCTTCCACCACAACGCCAAGTTTTGCTTCCAATATGGCATCGTTTGTTGCATCTAGCTTTGCTTCCATTATGGCATCTTCTTTAGCTTCTAATATGGCTTCCATTATAGTGTCTTTTGTTTCTTCTAATATTGCTTCTTGGTTTTCTACCTAAATGGATTCTTTGTTTGCTTATTTGGGAATGCTAAGTTTGGCTTCTAATATTTCTTCCATTATTACTTCTTTGTTTTCTACCTGAATTGCTTTTGTTTTTTGCTTCTTAGGTAATGTCAAGTTTTGCTTCCATAATAAATTTTGTTTTTGCTACCTAAATTGCTTCTATTTTTGCTTCTTAACTAACGCCCAGTTGGACTGCTAGTATTGCATTCATTATTACTTCGTGGTTTGTTACCTAAATTGTTTATTTTTTTGCTTCTTAGGTAACACCAAGTTTTTCTTCCAAGATTGCTTCTAGTGAGCTTCTACTTTGGATTCGTTTGTTGCTTCCTTTTTTGCTTCCATAACTGCTTCCCTATTAGCATCATGGTTTGGTTCCTGTTTAGTGTTTGGGTTTGATTCTTTTCTAGGTCCAGAGTTTGCTTCCTTTTAGTGTTGGGATTTGCTTCTGAATTAGCCTCCAATTTTTCTTCCTATTAAAAAAACAATTTAACGTCATACTTAGAGCCAATAATAGCTCCAAGTATGGCTTTCAATTTAATGTCGAATTTTACTTCCAGTTTATAATGACATTCTGCTTCCATTTCAACCACTCATGATGCTTCCTTATAGCTTCCATTTATTCATGTAATATTTTTTATTTCAATTAAATTAGTTAAGTATGTCATACCTCTTAAATAACTTATTTGATTATAGAGTGTTGAACCTCATAATTACCCTCTCCTTGATAGCTTTTTTCACCTTTTCCCTTGCTTTTCCATAAGATTACAAATCCCAATCAATGATAAATGATAGGTTTTGTCTTAAGGAAGGCATTAAATGATTGACATGTTATATTTTTATGTTTTTTCTATTTGAATAATTTTTTGCAAATTAGCTACAGAACGCAGCCTATTCTGCAGCTAATTGTGTATTCCGTAGCTACTTCCATGGTCTGGCAGGTTCCAGGTGTCAAATGAAGAATCCAGCCACATGGGCATCTCTAGAATCGTCTCCACATGGATTCTATCCTATTCACTCAGCCCAGATCGACAAGAAAGCAAGCTCAAGATCGTAGTCAAAGGTGGAGTCAAACATATGATACCTGGAAGCAGTAGGACTCTTCATCTGCTCTTTTGTGGTTAATCAATAAATCTAACAGTTCTGTTGCAAGCATTAACTCGGATCAGCCACTTGTGTTAATGGTTCTGTTGCAAACATCTCGCTTGAATTTAAGCCACCTGTAGCTGATCAGACGTTTACACAGTTCTGTTGTAATACATATGAGCCACTTGTAGCTAGTTTTCCTCAAAGACAATTATGATTATTTCCTTTTAAATACTGGTTGTATAGAATTGAGGGCGGTTTGAAGAATTTTATGTATTAAGTTCAGACTTTCAGCTCTGTATTTTGGACTTCGTTCTTTTCTATAATATAAGTCGTGTGTTGACCAATGATCGTTTAAGAGAGCATTTTTAATTAGTTAGCAACTCAACCAAGTTAGTTGCAGAGGGCCCCTGCACTGAAGGAGGTTTTCTTTCCATTCGTTTTCTGTTTAGTTTTAATTTCATTACTTTGCTTTTAGTAGTTTTTCTAACTTAGGTTGATTTATTTTAGTTTTGATCAATAGCATAATGTTAAAACTCAATTGTGCAGTCTTGTTCTTCCAACACATTTCATGAAAGGAAATGATTTTGTTTCTAAACAGAGTAAGGTTGAAGTAATAAGAATGCATTGTTGTCTAGCTTACTCACTGTTTTGTTATTTATTTCCTAGGACAAATTTGTCAATCCACTGTGTTAATGAATGTTTTTGAACACCATTTCAAGTTGATACTCATCCTAAACTAAATGGTTAAACATTCACTTCACACAATGGTTGAAATCAATCAGTTACCTTCTGCATGTTTCATTTAGTTCTCTAGATCATAAAGTAAAAAAAGTTGTTTGTATCCCATCTCAAGAAGGTTATCTTTCAAAATTGAAGGCTAGAGTAACTAGAAGTGCTTCAGTTGATTTCATTCTCTGTATTTATTTCAACATGCATTACAACTTCACCCTTAATTGTAAGAAATAGATTCATGACTTAGGATTAATGATGAGATAGGATAGATGCTCTGTTTTTCCTTTCTTTAAATTAGATTTTGACTAGCTTCAGCTCTTGGTTCACCTTTAGGAAGTTAGATTAACTTAGGAACATTTTTTTCTTTTAAAAAAAATCCATTAGATTCACTTAAGTTTCTCATAGTTCAGATTGTACATCATTAGGAATCAAAGCACAGAAACCCCCAAAACAATATAAAATAAAAAACAACGAAGTAAGAAATGTTAACTAAGCACATATAGTGCACTACACTTCCTCAGCTTACAAACCTCGGTTGATAATTTATGCAAGCAATTTAGGACACTAAATTGACTAAACATAGAGTAAGTCATATTGCATTTGAAATATTTTAAAGCATACCACTTATAAATTTTTTTTGGGGAAATAGACATCCATACAAACTAACAACATTTTTTTTTTATCTATAACTTGTATTTTTGTATTATTAATAAACAAAAATGTTTGCCTTGACTAACTATACATAATGCAAGCCCATATTCACATCATAGAGATTTCTAGAGCATAAGTCTTTCAAGTTTGTTATAGTTACAAACCACACCACAACATTGGAATAAAATAACAAGATAAATGTTTTTTAACTATAACTTGTATTTTTATGTTATTAATAAAGAAAGTTGTTGGTCCATGACCAACCACACATAATGCAGGCCCAGATGTCCAAATGATATAAGTCAAAATGATACAATTCAATATGGTATTGCAGGTAATAAACATGAAAAGAGGCATCATAATGATTTATCAAAAATGATCCATGATGGAGTCTATATGTTCAATGCCACTCACTACTACCAACATATTGCTCATCATCATCATCATGTCTATCGTGATCATCAACATCATGATAATTATCACAGTCATCACCATTGTCACCTGCCTTAGTGTCCTCTCCATCTACCTCATTGCCTTTGTCTCGAATGTTTGAATCATACCCAACATAATCTGGATCAGCTTGAAGATCAGATGGATCTTCTGAAAGACCTATGTTCTGCAACAAAAAAAACACTCAAATTGAAAATTTAATATTTATTTCATGCAATGTTTAATATTGTTGTTATATTTCTAATATTATAATATATGAAACATAATCATAATAATATTACATCATATCAAAGTGAACATGTATACCATAATAAAATTCCAATTAAGTTACAACTAAGATGTCATTCGAATGTTCTAAAACATGCAACAATTCTAATAAACATTAGTCAATTTTGGAATGACGCCAAACCTTTATGTTGACTAGCTTGTGTGTTGTGTAGTGTGTCAACCCCTGCTAGGAAGGAAGGGCCCTCCTTCTTAGTAGGGATCACTGGTTAGGAACATACTATAGTTGTTTGATTTATTTCCTCTTAGTTATAATTCATGTGTGATGGTTGTTATTGTTATTATTAGTATTGTTGATGCTTTAATAATTGAAGAATCCTAACCTATGTATTGTGTAACAACATAGGTCTTGAACTGAACCTTTTGCCTATGAGGATATTTTCTCTTGAATTTTGTGACATCCCCAACCATGGTTCTCTCATAAAATTCATTGTAAATATTTTACAGAAATAAAATTAAAAAAAGGGGGACTGAGTCAAGGACACAGATTCTAGAGCTGAGAGGAGGTTGCTTGCTTGGGATTTCTATGGGTTTCTTGTCCAAAAATCTATTTTTTTTTGGGAAAACCATTAAAGGGCTAGTTGGTGAGCTGTAATGGAATTTAATTGGGTTGAAAGGAAGTATGCAAGCCATGTTTCCTTGAGAAACAATCTTAAGGAAAGAAGGACGAGGAGTGTGTTGTCAGGGAAGAGATTGCAAGGCAGCAAGGACAAGGAAGTCAATCCTTGTGTAGAAAAGTAAATAGCAAAAGAAATAAGGGTTTGATCTCATTCAAGACTTTCACTTTTTTATGCAAAGACAAATTTTCACTCACTCGCTCAGCCATACAGGATTCAACATCCAACAAGAAGAGAAGAGAAGAAGGAAGAAAGACAATAACTAATTTCAGTTGGCAAGATTGTTGGACAGGTGGTTTCTCCTTGGTGAGGAACAATGCCTTTTGAGTCCCTGTAAAGCCAGAGGGTGGATATTATTTTCTTTAGATTCCCTCAATGGTGTGGGTGGATGATTGTGTCCTTGGATTCCTAGAGGGAGAGCCATTGAAGCCTTCTTGATGTTGATTTACAGTGGGTTCTGGATTCCCCTAAGTGGGTGGAACCATTGTCTAATGTTTAAGGGTGGAGAGGCCACTCTCTAGATTCCCCTTTGTATCTCTGGGGTGGAAGAAGTTGGACTATGGAATCCCTGTTTCATATTGACTGTTGAATGGCTCGTGGGTGGAGAAGGGAGGTCCTTTGGAGTCCCTGTTTCAGTTGGAAGTTGGTGTTTTATTCCTGAAGCAAGCCACTCAGCCTCTGGAATATGGATCGGGGGTGAAAAATACGTGTGAGAATGGTTGCAATGGTCTAACGTTGGGTAGAGAGTCCTTGTCCCAGACTCAATTTCCGAACACATTCCAAGATAAGTATTTATATGTACTTGCAATGTTATTGATCATGCATTTGTATTCTGGATTGAAATGATGCTAATAACTGTAATGAGCATGTGTTTGTATTTATGGAATGAGATGGTGCTTTTAAATGTGATGAACATTAGTAGAATGCATTCCTGGCTTGGAATGGTATGTGTTGTGAATTACATGACTGTGCTATTGAAATTGATAATAAATAAAAAATGTACACAGGTTAAAGAAACCATAATGGTTCATAAGAACTAGATTCAACCACGACAATATTTAATATACGAGTCCTTTTATTACACGTATAATGCTTACATGGGAGACAACATGTTTACAAGGTCCGTGTGAGCATATGTTGTTATAAATCCCATTTTAGTTCATGTGGCTTTGTGTGGAAGCTAAGGATGACCTCATCTTCTAACTATACTAGTTAGTGACTTTACATTAGAGGCCTTGGTATCCTTGCATTTTGAACATCCCCGGATGTCTTCGGCAAGCTTCACAGCGCTGCTGGCTATGGTAATGCACGCTTGAGGGCGAGCCTTGGCCTGCAGATGATCGAGGAGTACTGATCTCCTCACGAACCTTTTGGTATTTTACAACTCCTGCGGGCTCAAGAGGAGCAGTTCGGTTGTAAGCTCAGGAGGTGTAGCGCCAGGACGAGCTAGAAACCCATAGATGCCATGGTGGAATGTTGGCATAGATATAGTCGGTTTCAAATTTATAAGGAAGAGTCTCAGTGTTGACCAAGCATATTTTGTTCTTGTAGGAAAAGGGTATATTTTCAAGCTAGAGAGGACTATAGGGCCATTTATTGTAAACAATAGACAAGCCCTTACATAGGTGGAAGTGATGATGAAGGAGTTTGGTTTTGAGAAAGGAGAAAAGTGGCAATATGAGCCTCATGATATAATTTCTAATAAAAGGGTGGAAATTACTATTGCACCCTATATCATTTAAGAAGACTAGAAATTGAGAAAATGGAAAATCAAGAAACTTGGCCATGTGGCAGGGTGCAACAAATAATGGATGTTGAAACCCTTATGGTAAAAGAGAAGAGTTTGAAGAGGAATGCTCTTGAACAAATAAATGTTGAGATGGAGGATTCCTAATCACAGAAGAGGACTAAAATTGAAACAGAGGATGAAGAAAACATACAAATGAAACTGACAGAAGGACTTTCAAATGAGCCTGGTTTCAAATGCAATTGGGAAATCCATGGCAAATCCAGGTGGGTATTCGTGGCCACCTGCCAATTCCACTTGGACCCCGACCATTCTTTCTTTCAGTTTTTCAGTTTCCTTAATTGTAGCACAATTTACTGTTTTTAGTACTTTTTCAGGTCCTGAACTTCCGGAGCCATTTTGAGGCCCTAAATGATGTTTTTTTGGGAAAATTGGGTGCAACATGGGTCCATCGACCAATGTTTCTCTTCTCAAAGTTGTAGTCCTCGGATAGATCTTTCTAACGACGTATTGTGCACATCAAACGGAGATCATATGCCAAAGTTACGAGCCCGGGAAGTTGATGTACCAATTTACCCAAAACGGGGCCCATAGTTTGGCGCTTCATCTCCTAGGGTTAGGTTTTTGGATGTTTAGGGTTTTCCATTATTTCTCAACAATAAATATGCCTTCGAGCCTCATTGTAAGACAGTTAAGAGTCATGTAGCCACCACATTTCTTCTCAGAGATAAGCTACCATCGCCCTAGCTAGGTTATTTCCATTTCTGTTTGTAAGCATATTTCAGTATTTTACAGTAATGAAATGAAGTATTATTTTTGCTGCATCTTTGTATGTATGGTTATATCTGTAATTTGTTGTGTTCCTGTTTAAATTCGAATCAATGGTATCAGAGTGGTCTTCTCTTTCTTTGTCTTTCTTTGCATGTCCCCAATGAGGTCGGGATATAAGGAATTGGGGCTTGAACTGGTTGAACCTTTGCAAGACCAACATCGCAAATCCCGATGGCCTCCCATGGCGGATGAAAATAAAGACAACGGGGCAAGAGATCCTATCAAAATCTTGCTCGAAGAGGCCCTCGAGCGACAAAGGAATGTGATGATGGACAACTTTGCCCAGATCCTTCAGCGGCTACCCAGGGATGACACATATACTTCCAGCAGCTACTATAGAAGCACCACACCCTTTAAGGTAGAAGTTAACTTTGACATTCCCATATTTGAGGCTCAGATAGATGCAAACGCCATAGATAAATGGTTAAATATGGTAGAAGGGTATCTTTCTGTTCATGATTTTTCCGGCTGGGAAAAGATTACTTTCACTCTTCTCAAAGCCGCCCCCAACGTCAAGGACAGGTGGGAAACCTACTGCGAGCAGAAGGATGAAAGTATGGCCTCACTGTTTTCAACTGCACCCACTTGGAATTCATTCCGGGCTGCCATCAAGGAGTAGCACTACCCTGTCGGAAGCTACGAGTCTCAATACATAAAGTGGACCACGCTGTGGTAGGGAAGGGACAAAGACGTGCCAGAGTTTACCAATATTTTCCATACCCTTCGCACAAAGTTGGGTATCAAGGATTCAGAGCAGCATTTGGTACTCAAATACCGCGGCTGCCTGCACAGGTACATCTAGGACGAAATAGAATTCCTGAACATCTCCTTGCTTGGCACGACATACCGATATGCCATCAAGATCGAGCAAAAGTTTAAACAGAAGAAGCGAGACTTTGGATCTGTGAATCCGAAGTTAGGGAAAGGTGCCCCCAAACCGCAGAACAAAGGACAAAGCCAAGGCGGGGCAGCCCAAGACAACTCGCCAAAGCTGCAAGCAAAGAACAGTGTCGCGAAGCCAAAAAAGGAATCAGGAAAGTGGTGTGAGTTCCATAAGAGCTCCACTCACAACACAAGTGAGTGTCGGGCCAAGCAGTCACTGGTGGCCGAGCTAAAGGTTTCAAAATTAGATGCATGTTCCAACTCTGAGTCAAAACATGACAAGGGGAATGACAAAGGGAAGAAAATTACCGATGTGGAGCCCAATGCCACCATTGCCACCATGAAGATCCAGAAGGAGGAACCCGAAGATCCAGAGGAGGAGGAGCGCCTCTTCCACTCCCAGATGTGGGTAAAGGGCTCCTCACTACAGTTCATTGTCGACAGTGGGAGCCAAAAGAACCTCATTTCGACAGAGGTCATGAAGCAGCTAGGCTTACTGACCACATCACATCCACAACCGTACACCATCAGGTGGCTTCACCAAGGATGGGATCTTCGTGTGAGACAATAGTGTTGCCTTCCATACAACATCAACCCCTTCACGGATGATGTATTGTGTGACGTTGCTCCCCTTGATGTTTGTGATGTATTATTAGGCCAACCATACTTGTGGAAGCGACATGTTGTGTATGAATCAAGGCCTCATGCTGTTATTTTTTCTTTGGGAAATAAGTTGTATAGGATACCAGAGGTAGCACGACCTACTGCCATCTCTTTGGTTACTACAAAACAATGCAATAAGCTCATTTCCAAAACAGGGAAATTTGTTTTCCTGATGACACATCCTCAAGGAAAGAAGAATACGATGGCGATGACCTCTAGACAAGGCCCCTCTGAATGATAACTACAGATGGACAAGGTCGTGGAGGATTACGAGGACATCTTCACCTCCCCCGTAGGGGTTCCTCTGCACTGTCAGGTCAAGCACTCCATCGATGTGACCCCAAGTGCGCCGCTGCCCAATGGACTAATCTATCAGCGCTCCTTTTTGTAGAACGATGAAATCAAGAGGCAAATTCAGGAGCTGCTGCAGAAAGGTCACATCCATCTGAGTTCATCGCCCTGTGGGAGCCCAATCGTGTTGGTACAGAAGAAGGATGGGACTTGGAGACTCTGTATTGACAATCTGGAGCTGAACAAGATCATTGTTTGTAATAGGTACCCGGTCCCACGAATTGATGACCTCCTGGACCAATTGAAGGGGGCAAAATATTTTAGCAAGATCGATTTGAAGTCATGATATCACCAGGTACCAATCGAACCCTCCGATGTGTGGAAGACTGCCTTCAAAGCCAAGGAGGGCCTTTTTGAATGGTTGGTTATGCCTTTTGGGTTGACGAATGCTCCTGCAACCTTAATGAGGCTAATGGATGACATCTTGCGGCCATTCACCAACTCATTTGTAGTGGTATACTTATATGACATCCTAATCTTCAGCTAGAGTTGGGAAGAGCACCTCCACCACATTTGACAAGTTCTCCAAACACTGCGGCAACACAAGTTATGTGCCAATTTGGAGAAATGCACTTTTGGCATGACCCAAGTTCAGTATCTGGGATACATCATTGGTGAACGGGGAGCGAATGTGGATGCAACCAAGGTCCAAGTCATTCGGGATTGGCCATCTCCGACCACTCTGACAGAGCTCCACAGCTTTCTGGGTCTTGCCAACTTCTACCGCAGGTTCGTGTTGGTATTTTCTCATATCACTTGGCCCTTGAGTCAAGTCGCCAATGGAGGAGTGAAAGAAAAATTCTTTTGGTCTGAATCTCAACAGAAGGCATTCAAAGAGTTAAAACATCGCCTCCGCTCAGTACCAGTGCTCGCATTACCAGACTTGCAATAACCATTTGAGGTCGAGATAGATGTCTCTTACTATGCTCTTGGGGCAGTCCTTACTCAACATGGGCATCTAGTGGCATATCACAGTGAGACACTTTCATACACAGTCCGGAAGTATCCCACTTATGACAACGAGATGTATTCCATTGTGCAGGCCTGTCGACAATGGAAGCATTACATTTTGGGGAAGGAAACGGTCATCCACACAAACCACCGACCCCTGCAGTTTATACAGACCCAAGGGGAATTGCAGAATGATAGCCATCAGAAGTGGTCCACATACCTGCAACAATTCCTTTTGAATATCAAGTATAAGAAGGGTAGCACCAATAATGTTACAGATTGCCTCAATTGACCACCGATCATGGCATTAACCACCGCGCTCAACCCTTGTGGGCACGAGACTTCTGATTGGCCACTTCTCTACAAAAGCGACCCAGAATTCGACCACACATACCAGACACTCTTGGAGGGTCAGCATGTTCCAGATTTTCACCTCTAGGATGTCCTGTTATGCCACAAGGGTCACCTTTGTGTTCCTTCAAGCCAGCGTGCCAAGATGATTTGGGAAACACACTACATTCGGGTTGTTGGGCATTTCAGGGTCGAAAAAAAATGGCAGTACTGCCGAATTATTTCTATTGGCTGAATCTTCGACAGGATGTCGGGAAGTACATCAGATGATGCAATGCCTACGCCATTGCAAAACCGACCATCAAGAAGAAAGGCCTATATACCCCGTTGCCTACCCCTAGTCGACCTTGGGGATCCATCTCCATGGATTACATGTTGGGCCTTCCTTCTACTAAGCATGGAAACAACTATGTTTTTGTGGTCGTCGATAAGTTCTCGAAGATGGCCATTATGACGGCCTGCAAGAAGAATATCACAGCAAAAACCACTGCTAAACTCTTCTTTGAACGAGTGTGGGTACACTTTTGGATCCCCCTGTCTATCATCTCATATTGGGATAGCAGGTTCCTCAGTACATTTTGGTCTAGTCTCTGGTCGATGCTAGACACCAAACTCACTAAGTCCACAGCCTTCCATCCCCAAACTGATGGCTAGACAGAGGTTTTCAACAGGATGATCGTACACATTCTACGCATGTACAACTCAAAGCATCCACGTACATGGGATGAGAGCCTCCCTTATGTTCAGCACAGTTATAATCGAGCTCTCCACTGCTTGACTGGCCACAGCCCTTTTCAGGTGAGCTTGGGATTCCAGCCACTATGTCCATTGATGTGACCATGCCATTTGTAGCTACTCAAGAGATTCGGCTCATGTCCAGTCTGAAACAGATAAGGAAAACAGCTTCATTGAGCACATCCATCATATTTGTGAGCAGTTCCATGACATTCTGGAGAAATCAAATGCCAAGTACAAGCAACGACATGATCAACATCAAGTGCCACACAAGTTTTAGGTGGGCGACAAATTCTGGTTGCATTTGCAAAAGGAACGCCTTATCGGAGCCCATCGGAAAATCAGACCACTCCGATATGGTCCTTACACCATTACCAAGGCTGTGGGAGATAATGCATTTGAGCTCAGCATTCCTCCATTCCTTGGCCTGCATGTTCAATGTGGACCGACTTCGGCCATACTTCCACCATTACTAGACACATCCAACATTGCAGAACAACGCACACCCATAGAGTTAAATCCAAATTGCATGGAACAAGATGCAACTGATCGGATCATGGACACATAGATCAAGCACACTCGCCAACAGAAAATCCAACTGTATCGAGTGTCAAAGCAGGCCAACTCCTTCACCAGGGCAAGTGGCTCACCAGGGACCAAGTTCAGCAGAAGTTTCCTCATCTCATGGAGGAACTTAACGCAATGGGGACCATTGCTTCCTAAGGGGGAAGGAATGATCCAGGTGGATATTGGTGGCCACCCGCCAATTTCACTTGGACCCCCACCATTGTTTCTTTATGTTTTTCAGTTTCCTTAATTGTAGCACAATTTACTATTTTTAGTAGTTTTTTGGGTCCTGAACTTCTGAAGTCATTTTGAGGCCCTAAACGACATTTTTTGGGAAAACTGGGGGAAACATGGGGCCATGCCCCAATGTTTCTCTGCCCAAAGTTTTATTCCTCGGATAGATCTTTCTAACGAGGTATTTTGCACGTCAAATGGAGATCATATGCCAAAGTTACGACCCCAGGAAGTTGATGTACAAATTTACCCAAAATGGGGCCCATAGTTTGGTGCTTCATCTCCAAGGGCTGGGTTTTTGGATGTTTAGGGTTTTCCATTGTTTCTCAACAACAAATAGTCCTTCGAGCCTCATTGTAAGATAGTTCAGAGGCATGTAGCGCCACATCTCTTCTCATAGATAAGCTACCGTCGCCCTAGCTAGTTTATTTCCATTTCTATTTGTAAACATATTTCAGTATTTTACAGTAATGAAATGAAGTATTATTTTTGCTGCATCTCTGTATGTATGGTTATATCTGTAATTTGTTGCATTCCTGTTTAAATCTGGATCAGTGGTATTAGAGCGGTCTACTCTTTCTCTGTATTTCTTTCCATGTCCCCAACGAGGTTGGGATATAAGGAGTTAGGGCTTGAACTGGTCGAACCTTTGCATGACCAACCTCGCAAATCCCGATGGCCTCCCATGGCGGATGAAAAGAAAGAGGAGGGGGCGACAGATCCTATCAAAATCTTGCTCGAAGAGGCCCTCAAGCGACACAGGAACGCGATGATGGACAACTTTGCCCAGATCCTTCAGCGACTACCTAGGGGCGACACATCTACTTCCAGCAGCTACTCTAGAAGCGCCACACCCTTTAAGGTACAAGTTAACTTTGACATTCCCATATTTGAGGGTCAAATAGATGCAGACATCGTAGATAAATGGTTAAATCTGCTAGAAGTGTGTTTTTTTGTTCATGATTTTTCCAGCCGGGAAAATATTACTTTCGCTCTTCTCAAAGCCACCCCCCACTTCAAGGACTAGTGGGAAACTTAATGCGAGCAGAAGGATGAAAGTATGACCTCACTGTTTTTAGTTGCACCCACTTGGAATTCATTTCGGGTTGCCATCAAGGAGCAATACTACCCTGTCGGAAGCTATGAGGATCAATACATAAAGTGGACCACGCTGCGGCAGGGAAGGGACCAAGACGTGCTGGAGTTTACCAATAGTTTCTATACCCTTCTCACAAAGTTGGGTATCAAGAATTAGGAGCAGCATTTGGTACTCAAATATTGCGACTGCCTGCACAGGTACATCCAGGACGAAATAGAATTATTGAACATCTCCTCGCTCGGCACGACATACCGATATGCCGTCAAGATCGAGCAGAAGTTTAAAAAGAAAAAGCAAGAATTTGGATCTGCGAATCCGAAGCAAGGGAAAGGTGCCCCAAAACCGCAGAACAAAGTACAAAGCCAAGGTAGGGCGGCCCAAGACAACTCGCCAAAGCTGCAAGCAAAGAATAACGTCGCGAAGCTGAAAAAGGACACAAGAAAGTGGTGTGAGTTACATAAGAGCTCCACTCACAACACAAGTGAGTGTTGGGCCAAGCAGTCACTTGTGGTCTAGCTAAAGGTTTCAGAATTAGATGCATGTTCTGACTCTGAGTTAGAACCCGACAAGGGGAATGACAAAGGGAAGAAAATTATCAATGGGGAGCCCAACGCCATCGTTGCCACCACGAAGATCCAAAAGTAGGAACCCGAAGATCCAGAGGAGGAGGAGCGCCTCTTCCACTCCCAGATGTGGGTAAAGGGCTTCCCGCTACAGTTCATTGTCGACAGCGGGAGCCAAAAGAACCTCATTTCAGCAGAGGTCGTGAAGCGGCTAGGCTTACTGACCACAACACATCCACAACCGTACACCATTGGGTGGCTTCACCAAGGACGGGATCTTCATGTCAGACAATAGTCTCGCCTTCCATATAACACCAAGCCCTTCACGGATGAGGTATTGTGTGATGTTGCTCCCCTTGATGTTTGTGATGTATTATTAGGCCAGCCATACTTGTGGAAGTGACATGTTGTGTATGAATCAAGGCCTCGTGTTGTTATTGTTACTTTGGGAAATAAGTTGTACAGGATACCAGAGGTAGCACAGCCTATTGCCATCTCTTTGGTTACTGCAAAACAATGCAGTAAGCTCATTTTCAAAACTGGGAAATTTGTTTTCCTGATGATACACCCTCAAGGAAAGAAGAATACGATGGCCATGACCTCTAGACTAGGCCTCTCCGCACAACAACTACAGATGGACAAGGCCGTGGAGGATTACGAGGACATCATCACCTCCCTCGCAGGGGTTCCTCTGCACTGTTAGGTCAAGCACTCCATCGATTTGACCCCAGGTGGGCCGCTACCCAACGGACCAATCTATCAGTGCTTCGTTCTGTAGAACGATGAAATCAAGAGGCAAATTCTGGAGATATTGTAGAAAGGTCACATCCATCTGAGTTCATCGCCATGTGGGAGCCCGATCGTGTTGGTATAGAAGAAGGATGGGACTTGGAGACTCTGTATTGACAATCGGGAGTTGATCAAGATCACTATCTGTAATAGGTACCCGGTCCCTCTGATTGATGACCTCCTGGACCAACTGAAGGGGGCAAAATATTTTAGCAAGATCAATTTGAAGTCAGGATATCACCAGGTACCAATCGAACCCTCTGATGTGTGGAATATTGCCTTCAAAGCCAAGGAGGTTCTTTTCGAATGGTTGGTTATGCCTTTCGGGTTGACGAATGCTCCTGCAACCTTAATGAGGCTAATGGATGACATCTTACGGCCATTCACCAACTCATTTGTAGTGGTATACTTGGATGACATCCTGATCTTCAGCTAGAGTTGGGAAGAGCACCTCCACCACATCCGACAGGTTCTCCAAACACTGCGGCAACACAAGCTATGCGCCAATTTGGAGAAATGCACTTTTGGCATGACCCAGGTTCAGTATCTGGGATACATTATTGATGAACGGGGAGTGAATGTGGATCCAACCAAGATCTAAGTTATTCGAGATTGGCCATCTCCAACCACTCTGACAGAGCTCCGCAACTTTCTGGGTCTTGCCAACTTCTACCACAGGTTCGTGTGGTATTTTCTCATATCACTTGGCCCCTGATTCAAGTCACAACAATGTAAACTTTGAAACGGGAACTGATACTGTTACCCGTTTCGTAGAGATAGCAAAAAAATGACCCGATTTTCAAAAGTGGTGATGCATAATACACATGTTTTTTTTAGAACATGGTTTTTGGAACTTTAATTTTTTTTCATGTTCAAGGATGAAATCAAGTTTTAGAATGGTAGTGATTTTCATGCTGATTTTAAAAAGTGAGTGTTCTGCATCACACCCTTTTTTTAAAAGACCTATTTTTTGACTTTTAATTTTCTAGTGTGTGAAATGTAAAAAATTATTTTCTAAATTTGATAGTTTTTGAAGTCGTCATTTTATTCATATTTTCTTGTTCTCTATTTTAAATTTTTTTTTTTTTAGGGGGGTTTTTAATGTTTTGCGTTTTTAAATTAGAAAGTCGATAGTTTGAATTTTAGATAATGTACATATTTATACATCCTTAATTAATTTTTCAATCCACATGAAATAATTGTTTCTAAAAAACAACATTTTTTAACAATGGACATAAAAATAACCATTTTTAACATAAATATAACAAAAAAACTAAACGTTTTGATAATTTTTTGCTAGAATTAACATGTCAAAATCACAATTTTTATACAAAAATATTAACTAAAAATGGTCAAATAATAGTTTTTTTTATGAATTTCATGTCAAAAAAATAATAATAACAATTTTTTTTTCAAAAAATAATAATTAACTTAAAAATCAATGCGAAAATCACAAATTACAAATATTGAACACATAACAACTTTAATTCATTGATTATTCTTTTTATGAAATGTCAGAGTCAAAACATTGCAAAGCTTGATTTCCAGGTATAACTTAAATTTAATCAACAATGTCACGTAATCCAAACTCTTCGTCCTCTAGAGTTTCATCATTGTCATCTTCCACAATATTTTCTGCTTCCTTTTGCGCAATTTCCTCTTCTAATGGGTCTTTGATGTCTGCAAATCTCTCAATATATGTCTTTCCAAACATTCCATGTAATGGTGGTTGGGGTTCCTTTGCCTTTTTTGCCACATGTGATTCATTAAAGTCCCCTTTCCTCAATCCAATTTCTTGCATTTCATCTGGAAGAAATTGAAGAGCATTAATTCTTTGTTGTATGAAATTGCATTGTAATGGATCTTTCTCAATTGCAATGCAATTTCTTCCTTTTTGAAGGCAGCATGCTAGTGTTGTACCTAATTATCAAGCACAAAAAAATAATGAAGTAAATTAGTACAATGACATATTAATTAAAAAAAAGAACATATTGAAATTCAATTCCATGTGGCAAAACCTACCTGAGCCAGAAAATAAATCCAGAACCCAATCTCCTTCATTTGAACATATGTCTATAAGATAGTTAATCAATAATTGTGGTTTCTGATAAATGTTAACTATCTCTCCTTTCGTTTCTTTGTCTTCATATGTTAGTTTTCTCACAACAGCATCATAAGTCAGTATTTGGCTATGACTCTTTCTCTCCACCCGATTAAAAATCATAGACATATGGCTATCATCTTTTGCCCAACTATCAATATGAATGAACTCACAGTCATTTATAAATTGTTGATCTTCATTGTTAAGAAGATTTGACTTTTGCCTGTAACATAAAATAGTAGAAGTTCAATTAACTTGTACATAAATGAATTTTTCAACATTAATCAAATATACCTTTAAACATCTTACCATGTAAGCTGCATCCTTGAATTTGATTTCCCCTTGAAGCTTGACAATACCATTGCCAATTGTGTGTCTGAATGAAATGTCACAAATCTCCATAATGGTGATGACGTCACTTCCATAAATCCCGCCACCACTTTATTAAAAGCTTGATAAGTATAAGGTTCACTATCATAGTAAATGTTTGGAATATTGAAACCATGGGGAATATCTGCAATAACCAGGGCATAATCCCTTTTTGGTACGAGTTTAGCAATGTCTTCACAGTCGCCTTGTATTACTTGATATTGAATAGTGTCTAGCCCATTCCAAATGAAATGATTAAGAGTTGGATCAAGTACAACATTCTTAATACGTTGCTTTCTCAGTCTTTCAATCTTTATTTTTTCAATAAAAGTCTTGAAACTGTCTGGTGTTCCATTATCTTCTTTCTTCATCTTTTACCAAACAAACAAATGTATGTGTAAGTTTTAAATTAAAAATAGTACACAGATGATTAAAACTGAATGTATAAATCAAGTTACCTTTTTAAATGCAAGATAAAAAGCTTTTAATGTTGATGTAGAACTTGAATATGGATAGTTGCGTACAACATCATCCCAACTATCTTCATTCAACAGTTTAACCATTTGTTCCTGAATTTTCATGTAAACTTTGTGACTGCATAGATAAAGTAAGAAAAAGTTAATATAATGATATGTATAACAAATACTACCAATAACAACATGTTTTATTTAAAAGATAACTATAATCTTGGAAATAAATAAAAATAATTCAGCAAACTTACTTTTGAAATTCTTCAGACATTTCTTCCAATGATAATTCCCCTGACCTCACACGAGATAATATTGTTTTGACAATTTTTTCATCTTTCACTCCTTGCATCGCCCTCCAAGGCGTGATGGTCATATCGTCTGGAAGTTTCTTCAGTTCAGGAGCTGATTTGTTGTTGCTACATATCAATGGCTTAGACTTTTTGACCCTCTGGTTTTTAATGCCAATGTCTTCCCACATGCTAAAAATGTCATCAATCAAACTCCAAATATCTCCAGTTCTAAATGCCAATTGGAAAATGTTATCAATACCTCTGAATAAATCGCTATATCTGCTGTCTTTTCCACCTTTTGAATTGGTTTTCTCTTCAATTTGATAGCCTATTTCCATACAACATTCCTTTCGGAAATCTGCAGTAATATTTATCTTATCCCCACCACATTTTTCTAGGAATTCACTATGAATAAATCTAACCTTTTGGATCAAAGTCATAGACATCCTATATTCATTATCTGAATTATGATCCAATGCCACTAACTTTGCTTCTGTTTCATTTAAACCAGCATAAATGACACATTTCATTGTTTCAAAACGTGGGTTATTAGGATATTCCTCCATCAATTGTCTTTGAGCTTCAACAGAATGGTTCCCCCCAAGCACATAATAATTGTATTCAAAACATTTTGACTTATCAAATGCTTCTTTGTTGGGAACTTGAAGTGGATCAACAAGAAGCACATAACTAACCACATGAGCATATGGATTGTACCTCATCAATGTCTTCAAGTTGTGAACATGCAGATGATGTGGCTTTCTGATTTGATATTGGCATTGTCCTTCACTTGCCTTATAGGTTTGTCTGACATTTAACTGAAATGTACGACCACCATCAATTAAGTTTCTCTTTGTCAAATTCTGTCGAATGGCATTTTGTTTTGTTTTGATTATGCCATCATCTAAATCAGCTCCTGGTGTAATGATTTCTCTGCTTTCTTTTGAAGTTTCACTAGGTTCTTGACTGCTGGTAATGACTACTTCAAGATCTTCAACTCTACTTTTTTTCGTCATAACATTCTCAAGAGATCTATTCTTGGGCATTCTTACTGTTGGTCTTTTACGACCTTCTTCAGTTCCAATGTCATCTTCAGTAATGGCAACATATGCTTCATTGTCAATTTCAACTTCATCGTCCTCAAAAGTGACTTGTTTACCTTTGCTAGATTTATCCACTAGAGGCCTTTTTTTCTGATTCTTTGGATGTAGTTTTGTAGCATCATCAATTACTACATTTTCCATGTTTTCCATATCTTCTTCTGACACTGAGTAAAAATGACTGACAACTTTCATGATATCATTCTCTATGTAATGAATGCCTCCCAACCTAATTGAACAGCTTTCAACAAAATTTTGCCAAACAAAATATCATATGTTAATATAAACAAAGTTAAAAAAATATAGCGAGACACTTTTAAAACGCAAAATAAAAATACAAATAACAATACTTACGATGTTTTGTGTCATCTCATTTACGATTTGTTTACACAACTTTGTAGATACCTCTCTCGTGTCATATAATGAATATGATAGTCGGTATTTAATCCTTTCATGTGACTTGGGAGCTTTTGTAAGTACGTAAACAACTTCAGTGTTTGTTACCGAACACATATCTATGACTCTTCCCATCACCTCCAAATTTTCATTATTTTGGGATATATCAATGTATAGATATATATTCACAATTATGCTCTCTCTTTCTTTCACATACCAGACTCTTAATGGAAATTTCACCTCTTTTGAACTTTTCCAATCTGAGATTAGCTTCTTACCACTTGAAGCACTTGAAATATTTGTAGGCATGAGCTCAGGTGGAGTTCGTTCACCAATGTTTTTTGAAGATACACCTTTAAGACTCTTTGGTCCAGAAAGATTCATAGAAATTTTCCTTGATGCCATTTTCCTAAAAAAAAACACATAAATTAGTAAATAAAAAAACATATTAACTTAAATTAATAACAAAAATATACCATAAATTTTTTATTTGTATAATCAGAATTGCCCAGCCACCTCTAACGGGCAGGCGGGTCGATGGGCGAGCGAGAGGTCAGGTGAGGGATAATGAGGCTAAGTAGACATTTAGGCAAGTATGGGTGAGCCCCTACCCACACGCCCCCCTCAACCCCCTAAGCTTCCTCCCTCCCCGCCCCTCACCGCACCCCCTACCGCCCCTACCCTACCCTACCCCTACCCCACGCCACCCCAACCGCCCCTACCCAACCCTACCCCACCCTACCCTACCCCGTCCCCACCCCCCACCCCATCCCCCCCATCGCCACCCCCCCACCCCCCATCCCACCCGGCCCACTCGCCCTCCCCACCCACCCGGCCCTCACCTTGCCCACCTCGCCCTCCACCCGGGCCGCCCCGCCCTCACCTGCCCTCACCCGGCCCTCACCCGCCCCCCACCCGGCCCTCCCGCCCTCACCCGCCCCCCACTCGGCCCTCCCGCCCCCCCCGCCCACCCCCCCCCCCCCCCCCCGCCCCTCCCCGGCCCCCTCCGCCTCCCCCTCCGCCCGCGCAGAGCCACCCCCGGGCCGCCCCACCCCGCCCGACCGACGGCGGGTCAGGCGGGGCGGGGCGGCCCGGGGCTGGCCCTGCGCGGGCGGAGGGGGAGGCGGAGGGGGAGGGGCGGGTGGGCGGGGAGGGGCGGGTGAGGTCGGGTGGGCTGGGTGGGGGGCGGGTGAGGACGGGGAGGGCCGGGTGGGGGCGGGTGAGGGCGGGTGGCGGCGAGGAGGGCCGGGTGGGGCGGGTGGTGGCGGGGAGGGCCGGGTGGGGATGGGGAGGGCAGGTGGGGATGGGGGCGTGGGGGGGGGACGGGATGGGGGGGGGGACGGGGTAGGGTAGGGTGGGGGGGTAGGGGGGGGTAGGGTAGGGGGATGGGGGGGTGGGGTAGGTTAGGGGGATGGCGGGGGGACGGGGTAGGGTAGGGTAGGGTAGGAGGATGGGGGGGGGTAGGGCTAGGGGCAGAAGGGGGGGGGGAAGGCTGGGTAGGGGCAGAAGGGGGGGTGGGTAAGTGGGCACGGGGAAGGAGTTAGGGGGTGGGGCCCATGGGGCCGGCGTTAAGGAAGGGGGGGAGGAGTTGAGATTGGAGGGGAATGGGAATTAGGGGCTTGGAAAAATTATTAATTTAAAAAAAAAAATCTTCTTCGACGTTAAATTAATTTAATATGAAAATTTTGAAAAAAAAATTGAACTTACCTTTCAATTGCGATAATTCTTCGTTGAATATGTTGTTGATAGCAATATAGCTGCTCCACAAATTCACGTCTTTCAACGAACTTCAGAAAACCTGGATGTGAGGTAAGTAATAGTGATAACGAAATTTAATATATAAGTGAAAATACGAAGATGTTTTTCTGTATGATTAATGTGGGATAATTTGTTTTAAATTATTATAGAGCGAATATTGTAGAGTTATTTTACAATGGATTGAATGTGGGATTAATTTGTTTTAGAATATATTATAAAAATTAAAAAAAAATAGTTGTTTAGTAAATATTATATACTTTAACTATAATTTGTTTTAAATTATTATAGAGCGAATATTGTAGAGTTATTTTACAATGGATTGAATGTGGGATTAATTTGTTTTAGAATATATTATAAAAATAAAAAAATAAAAAAATTAGTTGTTTAGTAAATATTATATACTTTAACTATTAGAATAATTAATATAGAAGTTGTTGTTTACAATTTAAATTTCAGTGATTGATTTCATAAAAAAATTTAGTTTATGTTTTTCAATGAATTGTAGAATAAAATAATAAAGGTAAATAAATCTAACAAACTTTTGGAGGGAAATATTTTCGCGGAAATTTTTGGAGGGAAATATTTTCGCGAAAATTTTTGGAGGGAATAATTTTGGAGGGAATATTTCATTCTTTAAGCTATATAATATTCTTAGGAGACTCCATTTGTATCATTCAACATCTTCTATTTGAAAGGGATGGATTGTTCTGATGGTGAAGTTTCAGTTTATACACCATCAACATCTTCATCGCGTAACAACTCTATTCATATTGATGAATATAGCGGGAATTCTTCCACTATGAATAGAAAGTCAATTCTTCCACTTAGTCCCGATTCTAAGGACTATGAAAGCAGCGGTGATGAAGAGCATGATGGTGAAGTTCAAAAGAATGGAGTGTCACGATGTCCACTTAGTCCTAATTCTGAGGACTATGAGAGTAGCAGTTTTGAAGAGCGTGATGGTCAAGTTCAAAAGAATGGAGGGTTACGGTGTCCACTCAGTCCTAATTCTGAAGACTATGAGAGCAGCAGTTTTGATGTGCATGATGGCGAATTTCAAAATAATGGAGTGTCACGGTGTCCACTTAGTCCTAATTCTAAGGACTATGAGAGCAGCGGTGATGAAGCGCGGGATGATGATTTTCAAAAGAATGGAGTGTCAAAGTGTCCAGTTAGTCCTGATTCTAAGGAATATGAGAGCAGCAATGATGATGAGTGTGATAATGAATTTCAAAAGAATGGAGTGTCAAAGTGTCCAGTTAGTCTTAATTCTAAGGACTATGAGAGCAGCGATGATGAAGCGCGGGATGATGATTTTCAAAAGAATGGAGTGTCAAAGTGTCCAGTTAGTCCTGATTCTAAGGACTATGAGAGCAGCAGTGATGAAGCGCGGGATGATGATTTTCAAATGATTGGAGTGTCAAAGTGTCCAGTTAGTCCTGATTCTAAGGACTATGAGAGCAGCAGTGATGAAGCGCGGGATGATGATTTTCAAAAGATTGGAGTATCACAATGTCCTCTTAGTCCTGATTCTAAGGACTATGAGAGCAGCAGTGATGAAGCGCGGGATGATGATTTTCAAAAGATTGGAGTATCGCAATGTCCTCTTAGTCCTGATTCTAAGGAATATGAGAGCAGCAGTGATGAAGCGCGGGATGATGATTTTCAAAAGATTGGAGTATCACAATCTCCTCTTAGTCCTGATTCTAAGGACTATGAGAGCAGCAGTGATGAAGAACAGGATGAGAGTAGCAGTGATGATCCAATGATGGAGATGTTGCCAAGAAATATTGTATCGAGGAGTAGGAGCAGACCTTTTCGTATCAATGCAAACTATTCTAGTTATACAAGGGGTAGAGCAGAATATCTGACGAGAAGAATTTCTATCAGCGCTCTCATTTCAAGTGAATGTTGCCAAAAAAATTGCTTGAAACGTATGGATTTCAAATTTGCATTAGAAAGCAGGAAGAGATATTTGTCAATGAATAAAAGCATGCAAAACTCATATTTAGTTGGCTGCATGCAATCTACATTGTCAGGTTATGATTATCATATTAGGAATTTATTATTGTGTAGAAAAGCTTTCAAAATGTTTCATTCAATTGGGAATTTTCGTCTCTCGAGAATTCAAGAAAATTTGGAAAAGGATCCCACATTTTATTCAGAAGTACGTTATAAAAGACAGTTTGGGCCATTATCAAATACTGCAATGTCATGGATGAAAGATTTCTTTTCAAAGCATGGAGAGTGTATGCCAAATAGAGAGACAATACATATTCCAGATAATTTTTCAAGACGAGAAATCTACAACTTATACAAAGAATATGCAGAAAGTGCTGAGGGACAGGGCCAATTTATTACATATCAATATTTTGTGAAGATATGGAAGAAAGAATTCAATAATGTTCGTATTCCTAAGAAGACAAGGATGGGGATTTGCAGTACATGTGCTTCTCTTAAATAAAAAAGGGACAAATGTGAAGGCTCAGAAAGAGGTAAGTGTTCATAACTTTTACTTTCAAAATTGTATAGTCATCAACTATGAAAACATATTTCTTAATGAATTTCTTTTATGTTGTGTAGATTTAATTGTCAAAGAACTTCAGGAGCATCGCGAACAACAAACAAATGAAAGGAAGAAGTTGTACAAGCATCGAAAGAAGTGTTATGATAATCCAAATAAATATTTGGGTTTGATAATTGATGGTATGGACCAGAAGAAAACACTTTTACCACATTTTGTTCGCACACCCAAAAATCTACAAGAGGAAAATTTTATTCAGTTTCACTTGGTCGGTTGTATGGTCTTCAATGGGAAAATGTTGCCAAGGGTGTACTTCACAACTCCAAATATTCATAATGATGCAAATCTGACCATAACCATAATTCATGATGTGATTTCTCATTGGTCTGGTAATCTTCCTGAAGTTTTGTATCTACAATTGGACAACACTTGCCGTGAAAACAAAAATCAGGTTGTTTTTGGGTATCTGAACATGCTTGTTGAATTGAGAATTTTTCAAAAGGTAAAGGTTGGTTTCCTTCTTGTTGGGCACACTCATGACCATATTGATCAGATGTTCAGTCGTTTTTCAGTCACATTGAGGAGGAAGGAAGTTGGGAGCTTGCCATCACTAATTGAATGTATTAAGAAATCATACATGCCAGAGCCTGCTTTTGAAGTGTTGGAAGAAACTGTTGACATGTGAAGGTTTATTCTAGGATCATATGGTGAGGGGAAATGCATTGAACAACTTAATGATATTAGCTTCCAACATCAATTTCGTATAAAAAAAATTGATGGGAAAACACTAATATGGGGCAAGAAGTTTTCAACTACTACATAATGGGCACCGTCATCAGGTTTGCAATTTTTGAAGTTCATTCCAGATCGTCCAATATTTGCATCAAAAATATTGTTATTACAATCAGTTGGTGAAGTTCAGAATGCACGCAGACAGAATAGACATATAAATTATTCTGATTGCCTAGAAGAAATTAAAAAATGTATTAGATATACATATGAGTACTTTGACATTGCTGATTCAGTTTGGTGGGAGTCATTTTTCAATAATCAAAGTGATATCATTTCAACAACAACCAATGAAGATATACCTTTGAAAAATCCATTTATTTGGCCACAAAATGTGTCGAATGAACAAGAGGAAGTAAACATTGTTGAACAACAACAAACTCAAGGTATTATTAATTCTTCACAGGCAATGGAAAGAGAGATGTATATTGGTTCCAGAAGATCTCGTGCACAACGTGAAGCCATGGAAGACCTTTATAGGGGTTCAGTATATGATATTAAGGAGGGTTGCATGATTGCAGTGCTAGCAGATGGAGATCCCAAAGGCTATCCATTTTGGGTTGCTAAAGTTATAAAGGTCTTTACAGAAAATGAGGATGTTACAAGTGTTGAAGTACATTGGTATGCCACAAATACACACCCATTCAATGGTGTGTATAAGCCAGAGATGGTAGTTGACAAAACAAATGGTGGAAAAAGAAAAAGAAAGGGTACAAATATAAATCGCCGCCGCACAGACATATTACAATTGGTGGATGTTGACATACTTGTTTATGACTTCAATTTAACAAAGAGAGGAACTCTTCGCTTCAAGACGATAGAGATTCTGAAAAGGTTGTTACCAGAAGGAATAGTGTTGACATGGGAGTCTGCTGAAACCAGTCGTAGATCTAGAAGACTTTTGAAACCTGGAATGTTGGGCATGCATGTGGACTCAGATGGGGCACTAGTTGATGAAAGAGAAGAATATGGAACATCTTCGTCAGCATCCAGTCACTCATCTAAATATGTGAATTGTGATGGTGTGCAAGAAAATATGAGTGATTTTGAATAATTGTTTAAGACAGATTATATAACTGATGTATGCATCATATCTTCAAATAAAATTAATGTTTTCCATATGTTGTTAAATGAGAAGTTATGAAGCATTTTTATGTTGTTGGATTATGTCTTAAGTATGATAAATTTTATTGTTTAAATATCTACAATGCAATATCAAATTAGAGATATAATGTCTGTTTTATTCAGTATACAAATAAAGACTTTTGATTTCATTGACTGATATACTTTGTTCATAATGTCATGGTTTTTAATTTTATAGTTGAAAAAATTTCAATTTCTTTTGTATCTACCATGGTGTGGTTGAAAACATGTTAAATTTATACTTAGGAAAGAAAAATGATATTCTTCCAGAAACATTAATGTGTTTTTTCCTTAAAAATTAACTTTGTTTGAGACATAAAAAATTGGTTTTATTAGCATTTTTTAAAAAGTTTGAAAATTGACCCTAAAAAAAAAAAACATTATTCCAGTAGCATCACTTTCGTTTTGAAGCTATATTTTGCACGAAAATTTCGTAGTAAATTTCGTAGTCACCGCCATTTTTAAAACACGTTCAAAATTGGCACCTAAAAAAAAAACATCGTTCCAGTATACACACTTTTCGTTTTTAGCACTGTTTTTGATGTTTTTTTGGGGTTTTTGGGCCAGAGTTCCCGTTTTGAGTTTATAGTTCCCGTTTCAAAGTTTACATTGTTTCAACAAGGGAGGAGCGAAAGCAAAATTCTTTTGGTCTGAATCTCAACAGAAGGCATTCACATAGTTGAAACATCACCTCGCATTACCAGACTTGCAACAACCATTTGAGGTCGAGACAGATGCCTCTGACTATGTTATTGGGGTAGTCCTTACTCAACACCGGCATCCAGTTGCATATCACAGTGAGACACTTTCAGACACAGTCCGGAAGTATCCCACTTATGACAAAGAGATGTATTTCATTGTGCAGGCCTGTCGACAATGGAAGCATTACATTTTGGGGAAGGAAACGGTCATCCACACAAACCACTAACCCCTGCAGTTTATACAAACCCAAGGGAAATTGCAGAATGATCGCCATCAGAAGTGGTCCACATACTTGCAACAGTTCCATTTGAATATAAATTATAAGAAGGGCAACACCAATAATGTTACAGATTTCCTCAGTCGACCACTGATCATGGCATTAAACACTGTGCTCAACCCTTGTGGGCACGAGACTTCTGATTGGCCACTTCTCTACAAAAGTGACCCAGAATTCGGCCACACATAACAAAAACTCTTGGAGGGTCAGCATGTTCCAGATTTTCACCTCCAGGATGCCTTGTTATGCCACATGGGTCACCTTTGTGTTCCTTCAAGCGAGCGTGCCAAGATGATTTGGGAAACACACTACATTCAGGTTGTTGGGCATTTTGGGGTCGAGAAAACAGTGGCAGTACTGCAGAAGTATTTCTATTGGCAGAATCTTCGACAAGATGTCGGGAAGTACATCAGATCATGCACTACCTGTGCCATTGCCAAACCGATCATTAAGAAGCAAGGCCTGTATACCCTGCTGCCTACCCCTAGTCGACCTTGGGAATCCATCTCCATGGATAACATGTCGAGCCTTCCTTCTACTAAGCATGGAAACAACTGTGTTTTTGTGGTCATCGATAGGTACTCGAAGATGGCCATTATGGCAGCCTGCAAGAAGAATATCACAGCAGAAGCCACTGCTAAACTCTTCTTTGAACGAGTGTGGGTACACTTTGGGATCCCCCAGTCTATCATCTCAGATTGGGACAGCAGGTTCCTCAGTATATTTTGGTCCAGTCTCTGGTCGATGCTAGACACCAAACTCACTAATTCCACAGCCTTCCATCCCCAAACTGATGGCCAGACAGAGGTTTTCAACAGGATGATCGTACACATTCTACACATGTACAACTCAAAGCATCCACGTACATGGGATGAGAGCCTCCCTTATGTTCAGCACAGCTATAACCGAGCTCTCCATAGCTCGACTGGCCACAACCCTTTTCAGGTGAGCTTGGGATTCGAACCACTATGTCCATTGATGTGGCCATGCCATTTGTAGCTACTCAAGCAGATTCGGCTCATGTCCAGTCTGAAACATATAAGGCAAACAACTTCATTGAGCAAATCCAACATATTCGCCAGCAGGTCCACGACATTCTGGAGAAATCAAATGCCAAGTACAAGCAGCAACATGATCAACATCGGGATCCACGCAAGTTTCAGGTGGGCGACAAAGTCTGGTTGCATTTGCAAATGGAACGCCTTACCAGAGCCCATCAAAAACTCAGACCACTCTGATATGGTCCTTACACCATTACCAAGGCTATGGGAGACAATGCATTTGAGCTCAACATTTCCCCATTCCTTGTCCTGCACCCAGTGTTCAATGTGGACCGCCTTTGGCCATACTTTCCACCATTACTAGACACATCCGACATTGCATAACAACGCACACCCAAAGAGTTAAATCTAAATTGGATGGAACAAGATGCAATTGATTGGATCATGGACACATAGATCAAGCACACTCGTCAGCAGAAGATCCAACTGTATCGAGTTGTCAAAGCAGGCCAACTCCTTCACTAGGGCAAGTGGCTCACTAGGGACCAAGTTCAACAGAAGCTTCCTCATCTCATGGATGAACTCAATGCAATGAGGACCATTGCTTCCTAAGGGGGAAGGAATGATCCAGGTGGATATTGGTGGCCACCCGCCAATTCCACTTGGACCCCCACCAATGTTTCTTTCTGTTTTTCAATTTCCTTAATTGTAGCACAATTTCCTATTTTTAGCAGTTTTTCGGGTCTTGAACTTCCGAAGCCGTTTTGAGGCCCTAAACAACGTTTTTTGGGAAAACTGGGATAGATCTTTCTAACGAGCTATTTTGCGCTTCAAACGGAGATCATATGCCAAAGTTACAACCCCGAGAAGTTGATGTACTAATTTACCCAAAACGAGGCCCATAGTTTGGCGCTTCATCTCCTAGGGTTAGGTTTTTGGATGTTTAGGCTTTCCATTGTTTCTCAACAATAAATAGGCCTTCGAGCCTCATTGTAAGACAGTTCAGAGGCATGTAGCTGCCACATTTCTTCTCAGAGATAAGCTACCATCGCCCTAGCTAGTTTATTTCCATTTGTGTTTGTAAGCATATTTCAGTATTTTACAGTAATGAAATGAAGTATTATTTCTGCTGCATCTCTGTATGTATGGTTATATCTGTAATTTGTTGTGTTCATGTTTAAATCTGGATCAATGGCACACTACATGTTTTATCTCCACTGATTTAGAAACATTCACAATAGAAGAGACTCCTTCATTTGAAATCTTGCTTAAGAATTATCAACAAAAGAAAAGGAGCTATAAAATGAGAATTAGTATGACAACACAACATCAAGACCTTGTTGCAAAATACAAAATCTGAATAGTTATCATTAAGGAAGAAGTTAAAATTTCCTGGGACTGAGCATGCTAAAAAAATTGAGTTGTCTCAAGTTGAAAAAGAAAAAGAGTTGTTAATAGGAGAATTAGTTGACATAAATAAAGGGATTTTTATTTTGCAGGAACAAGTGTAGATCCTACAATACTTAATTAAAAATCTTGTTTGCACCATTTATGGTTCCAATTGATCATATGACCCCTCAGAGAAATTGACAAAGGTCATGGCAGAGCTCAGAATTTCAAAAGTTGAACTTAAGAAAACCCAAGATGATTTGGCCATTGTAAGGGAGCAATTGAATGTAAAGGAGAGGCAGGTGAACATATCAAATGAAAATAACAATCAACTTACTAGTAAGTATAAGGGAGCTCAAGATGAAATCAAAGAGTTGAAAACCAAGTTAAAATATAATATTTCTTAATGAGGCAAGACAAATTATTTGGGATGCTATTATTCAAGAAGTTCATTCTATATGGGAATATATTCATATTATTGTACAACATAAGATTATGATAAGAGGATCAGAAATGGGCATTGATCTATGCAAGAAACAAGTACAAAATGAAGCACTAAAGGCCAAAAAGATAATTAAGTATTTGAATATAAAAAATTCAATAGATTAAGGGTGAGAGTCATAATATTTTGGACCATGCGCACCAGTGACGAAGTACTTCAACATGTGAAGGCTCAAAAACTCACGTGAAAGTCAAGACCACGCAATGGGAGTTGCACCAAAGTGTTCATTCCTCGCATTGTAATCTTCATTGAAGTGAAAGAAAGTGGTTTGGTGGATTGCTGAATCAATTTTGTGCAGAAGATAACATGCCAGTTGTCAAATTAAACCTTGGAATTATGAGGCAGTGAGCACTAATGAAACTAATACTGAGTTAAAAAGATAAAATAAGTTAAGACTAGTTTGGGTGAGCGAGGTATCACATGTGAACCATCATATCGAGTTGATCCGAAGGAAGATTGTAAACCAGGTTTGTGCAGACTCGTCATTATTAGAATCCAAAACACTATAAAATACCACCCAAGGGATGATTGAGAAAGGAAATAAATGGTTAAAGGAAGTATTTGAGTAATTTAGGATTAGAGGAGATGAGGTGAATTTAAGAACCAAGAGGAGCGCAAGAGTGGCGCCAAACTGAAGGAGTATGAGGGAGCTCACAAAGGGACCTGAAGGAAATTTGAAAGAGATGGAGGAAATGATGAGAGAAGGGGCCTCAAGGAGTGGAAATGGTAAGGTTATACACATTATGGAAGAAGAGACTATCTCGAAAGAGGCAGAAGCAAAAAATACAAAAAAGGAGATTTCATCCATGTGAGGTGGTTAAGTTGGGATGGGTGGCCAGGACTGGAGGCCCACCTCCACTCATAGAGATGGTTATCACGTGATTCTATAGTCTCATCAGTAAGTGTAGCCCAACATCCTTTGAAGGGAGGATTTTTGAGTCGATATGGTGGATCTGTGTTGGGACAATTCCTACTCTGGGAGTTGTAGCAGTAGGACGATATTCTTCCCCCTTGCTTAATGGTAGGATAGGGCGACCTTACCCCTGACTCTTACTTGAAATCCTACAAAATACGCGTTCTAGCGGGCAGAAGGAACTATAATCTCTTTGAGGAAATGGGATGGATGGTTGAAAAATTATGAGCCACCCTACCCCAATAACCCTCAGAGTATCTTGAAGAAGGAAATAAGACCAAATATTTGCCAGTACCTGCCAAAGGAAGGAGCAGGTACACTAGGGTGAAAGGAGAAATGTTCAAGGACAAGCATGGGACCTAGACATGGAGAAAAAATGGTGGTCATGTCTCTCTTTTTGAGAGCATTGTTGTGGGGAGGGGGGGTGTGGCTAACCCCTCCTAGTCTGTTCAAAGACCTCTAAGTCAACCTGGTTCATTGTTTACCCCTGTGCTTGTTGTACCAAGATCAAGAGGACAACCTCAGTAAGGACAGATGTTCCAGATCCATGGGGATAGAAGAAGGACTAAGTGGCTTGAGGACGAGCCACATTTTAGTGTTGTGGTGTAACCACGCAACGATTTATATATTTATATATTTATTATTTTTTATGTTTTGTCTTCTTTTCAATTTCTGTCTCTTAATGGCCCAGTCCCACCATAAAACAAGGGTTTTGAATTTTATAATGTTTAGCTTAAATATTTTTCTAATGATGTGTTGCACAAGTCTTCTTTTGAAAATTCTAGAAAGGTTCTCTAGTTTCTCTCTCCAAGAGAAAAGAACCTCGATGGGTGATGGGTGAAGACCCCCCAATATTTTTTGCATGTACTCTATGTATGTTTCCATGTTAATATAATGTGAATATTTTTCAACAAAAGAAATAAAATATTGCCTTAATGGGCCTCATTGTTGTGGCGTAACAATGCCCTAATGGGCCTTAGTTCTTGGGTATGACAGTGGCCTCTTTGGGCCTTATTATCTATGATATGAGAAAATATTATGTCAGAGATATGAAGGACATATGTTGAGCCCTATGACATAAATATCATGACAAACATGTGACTTTTCCACTGCATTGTTATTTCTAATGTTATCTCTACATAATTGCTTATGATTATATTGGGTGAATGTAATGTCAAAATGTTGAAAATGTTTTAAAATGTGATTATCTACAACAGAGACTTCTAGCCCTAAGAAAATCAACGTTGTTACTACTCTACTAGTTAGTAAATATATAACAATGTAAAATTGCGTAAAATAGTAAAATAAACAATCTACAATTTGAATCAATAAGATTGGCCAAGAAAGGAATCCTGGGCATGCATTTTAGTGAAGCAAGACAATTTTGGCTTGCTTCACAAAATTGCACGTTCGACCTTCATTTCAAGGTTAAATTGAATGATTAAACTTGGAGAGTATCTCTTTACTCATAAGTAACATTAATACAATTAAATATTTTTCATTTTTCACATATATATTTATGTTGTTCAAGAATACTCCAAATGTCATGGATTTCATTGGGTAAAGGGCAGGGTTTGTGTGCCTCAAATAAATGCACAGTACGACCTATAATTAATCGGAAATTGTATAATGATCATTCCATCCTATGGTTATACGAAATTGTACCTCAGTCTTGTGGTGTAACAACGACCTAATGGGCCTTGTTATTGTGGTGTAACAATGCCTTAACGGGCCTAGGGAGTTTAAATAGTGAATTGCGAAGCAACTGAGCGACCCTGGATGCGTCGGCTGCAGGCGATCCTCCTTCCCGCGTCCGTCTGGTCGCGCTCCCCAGGCTCTGCCTGGCAGGTTCCTGCCCTGCTGCCTCCCTCCTGCGCGCTGCGCTCTCTTCCTCGGGCCTCCTGCCCGGCTCCACGCTGGGGCCCATCCCTGTTCTCGCCCTCTTGAAGCTGGCTTCTCAGTCTTGAATGGCTGGGAACGCACCCCCCCCCCCCCCCCTCCCCCCCCTGACCCTGAGAACCATGCAGAGCTCTTCGCCTCCCTGATCCCCGATTCCGCCTCTGCAAAGTCTCGTCCCTCTGTCTCTAAATTTATCAAGAAACTGGATGAAATCCCCGAGGTATCTCTTCCTCCCTCTTTGCCAAGGAAATCTGCAATCGCCCTCGCTGAAAGAGGCCTCGTAGGTCAGTTCACTGGCCTCTGGCCTTCCCCAAGATCTGTCCAAAAATGGGTGGAGCGCAACTGGGCTGCAATGACACAAGGGAAAATAGCTATCAGGTTTTGTGGAAGGGGCTATTATACATTCATCTTCGAATCAAAAGAGGACAGGAACCTCATATTTAGAAACGGCCCCTACTTCATGGACTCAAGAGGCCTCTATTTGAACAGATGGACTCCAGATTTTGATCCGGAGATGGACATCCCAAACGCAGTCCCGGTCTGGGTCCGCCTACCTCACCTGCCGCTCCACTGTTGGGGAGATGAATCAGTAAAGGCAATAGGGAATGCGGTCGGCAAATACATTGACAGATCTGAGCCAAGGGAGAACATGCATGCGTGCGCCAGGATCTGTGTAGAGGTAGATCTCGGGAAAGGCCTGCCAGAAGCAATCAAGATCAAGGTCGACCAATGGACGCACATCCAACAGCTGGACTACGAGCAACTGCCCTTCAAATGCAAGGTATGTCACGAATACGGTCACTTTGCAAATAGATGCAGTAAATCAAAACCAAATGAATCCACTGAAAATGAAGAACCTTCGGATGGTCAATGGGAACAAGTAAAAAAAAAAAATCCTCTGCCTCTCAAGGGCCTAGCTCTAAGCCCCCCCTGGAAACCCCCCCCCCCCCCCTTCCCCCCCCTCCCCCTCCCATCTCAGCTCCTTCTTTTCCCTCTACCTCCAATCCCTTTGAATCCTTGGAAGTTGAAGATCCCTCCTCTCCTCCTCCTTCCCCTCGCACCAACTCTCTAGCTGTCATCTCTTCACCTTCAATCCCTCTGCCCTCCCCTCCCCCAACAATAGAGAGAATACTCACCAGAAATAAACTGAAAGAATCTAGCCTCCCCTTAGATCCCCCAAAAAAGGCAGGAAGAAAGTCAAACAAGGAACTTAGGGACGAGGCTGCAGCAAAAGAAATGGCTACTGGAGCACAGCAACCAATGGATTCATATCTAGACAGGCAAAAAGGGAGCGGAGACAAAGCCAAGGAAAGAAACGGGACTCACCCAAAAAATGGTAAATGATGAATCTGGTCTCTTGGAATTGTAGGGGGATGGGCTCCTCCTCAAAAATAAATTCAGTCCGGGACTTAATAAACCAGGAGCAGCCAGACATTGTCCTCATCCAAGAGACCAAAATCTCAGATCCAGATTTCCAAAAGCAAGTAAAACGATTCAAAAATTTTGAAGGTCACTCAATAGGATCAGAAGGAGCATCAGGAGGTATAGGAACACTCTGGAACAAGAATAAATGGACGCACACCAACCTTCAATCTTGCAATTGGTGGATAAAAACAGATCTCAGAAACAAAGCCTCTCAAGAAGTCTACAGCATATACAACATCTATGCCCCAAACCATTACAGGGACAAATCAACGTGCTGGGACTCTCTAACTTTAGAATTACAGTCCTCCCACGACAGCAACATAATTCTGGGAGGAGATCTGAATCTCATTAGAAATGTGGATGAAAAGCTAGGAGGAAATTTTCATTCGGACCCCTCAAGAGAAGCGCTGGAGGCGATAATCCAGTCTCATAATCTGCTTGATATACCCCCCTTCAACGGGAAATACACATGGAGTAACAAAAGGACAGGCTGCCACAATATCAAGGAAAGGTTAGATAGATTTCTGGTGCAGGAAAGAATCGCAGCAAGCTTCTCTACCATCAAGAGCAAAATCATTCAAGCCTCGGCCTCTGATCACAAACCGGTGGTGATGAGTATGGAGAAAGGGAGAAATCTGGGGCCCCTCCCCTTCAAATACAACAAAGTATGGGATTACAAAGAAGACTTTCGCTCTCTCGTCCAAAATCAGTGGGCAAAGGAAGTGTGGGGATCGCCTCACTACGTTTGGGAAACCAAATTAAAATCTCTAAGAACAGTCATTAAACAATGGGCCAAGGAATATGCAGCAAAGGAGAAGAGGAACAAAATGGATTTGCAACATCAAATGGAACAGTGGAACAAAGACAAGGAGAACAGCCAATCTACAAACGAAGATATAATCCACGAGAATCAAATGTACAGGGAGCTATATAGACAAAACCGAGCCGAGGAAGAAGAACAAAGGCAAAAATCAAGGTGCCTATGGCTGAGGGCGGGCGATAAAAATACCTCCTTCTTCCACAACAGCATTAAGCTTAGGCGCGCAGGGAATCAGATAGATAAAATTGAGGCAGAAGGGCACGTTTACAGTGACCAAGAAGAAATTAAGGAGGCGGCCTTCAACCACTTTAAATCTCTTCTAGCAGCAGTCCCGCAGCAGTCGGACAGCTCTGACTTCCTTAGCGCTGTCGAGAACAAAGTCTCAGAACACCAAAACAGAGAGCTAGATCAGGAGGTTACAGAAGAGGAAATCAGGGAGGCAGTATTTAGTATGCAACAGGACAAGGCTCCGGGCCCAGACGGTTTCACGGTGGCTTTTTACCGAAACCACTGGGACTCCATCAAAAAAGACTTTGTGCGGATGGTCAAAAATGTTTTCAAAAACCACAAGATGGGAGACAACACAAAATCCTCTCATTTAGCTCTCATCCCTAAGGAAGTCAACCCTCGCTCTTTCGACCGCTTCCGGCCCATATCCCTCTGCAATGTATCCTATAAGATAGTAACCAAAATTCTAGCCAATAGGCTCAAAAAGCTCCTCCCCTATTTAATATCAGAGAATCAAGGGGGATTTGTTCCACAAAGGCAAATCACAGATAATGTCATACTTATCCAAGAGGCAATTCACAGCAGCATCAGCAGGAAGGAACGAGGAATGATAATCAAACTTGATATGGCAAACGCTTTCGACAGAGTCGACCACCACTTCTTAACTGCAGTTCTCAAAAAGTTCGGGATTTCAAACAACTTCATAAGCATTATCTCCGGTTGCATCTCCAACCCTTGGACTGCCCCTCTGATCAACGGTCGCCCAAGCAGGTATTTTAGAAGCACCAGGGGATTGAGGCAAGGCTGCCCTCTCTCCCCATTCCTATACATCATAATGGCAGAAACTCTGAGTATACACTTAGAAAAACTCCGCAAACAAAAAGAGATCACTGGAATTGGTATAGGAAGAGGGACTAAAGAGATCAATCATTCGCTTTTCGCGGATGATACCCTCCTCATTGGGGGAGCTTCAAGCCTTATGGCAAAAAGATTCAAGAAAGTTTTGGATGCCTTCCTAGCGGCCTCTGGAGGGATGCTGAACAACAAAAAATGCAAGATCTATACCTGGAATGTCCCTGAACAAATAAGGCAAAGAATCTCTCTGATCCTGGATATCCCAATGCAGAGGAACTGGAGTTATTTCTCTTACCTTGGTCTGCCTTTAGCCAAAGAAACAGTTAAGGCTGAGATATGGGCCAAACACATAGAAAAGATGAGAGGTCTCCTCCAAAGTTGGGGAGTTTCTTGGCTAAATCTGGCTGGCAGATTGACCCTAATAAAGGCTGTTCTCTCTGCTCTCCCTATCTATCAATATGCGGTCACATTGGCTCCTGCCGGCATACACAAGCACATGGAATTACTAATGAGAAGTTTTCTCTGGCAGGGGGGAAAGCAAGAAACCAAGAAATTCAGCCTTGTCAAATGGGAACAAGTCATCCTTCCCTATGACAAAGGCGGGCTCGCCATCAAAATTCCGAGCTTCGCCAACAGGGCTATGGGCTTTAAACTAATTTGGAGAATCCTCACTGGCAAAGGCTCCTGGTGGGTGGAAGTATTAAAGAGGAAATATTTGAATGGACCAAATTTTAACATTCTTTCTGAAACAATAGCTGAAAGACCATGCACCCCTGTTTGGAAGCTAATTAAAAAAGTTCTCCCTCAGTTCAGAGAGAACATCTCCAAAGTGCCTGGAAGCGGCCAAGAGGTCAGCATCTGGACTGACAGAATCATGGGCACCAGACCAAGAATTCACATCCAAAACCTCAGGCCTCTGCGCATATGGATGGAAGCAAAAAAATTAACCTACTTGTATGACATTTCAACTTGGGACCGGAACACATGGCAGGGCTGGAAGGACCTGCAAATTCCTAATGAACTCAGAGAACTATGGCACAATCTCAAAGTCTCCCTCACAGGCGCAGCACCCACCATCAGAGGGGCTGAAGACAGGTATATATGGGACCCAAGTGGTGGGAAATTCACTGTCAGAGATGGTTACAAATTCCTCCAGGCATCCACTTCGACAGCCAAATGGAACCTCTTCACAACAGTCTGGAAATCTGAATGCATCCCAAAGGTCAAACACTTTAATTGGACCCTCCTCAAAGGAAAGGTGCTTACCGCTGAAAACCTAAGGAAAAGAGGGATCTTGGGGCCTTCTATTTGCTGCCTTTGTCGCGCAGAGGAGGAGAGCAGCCATCATCTATTCTACCATTGCCCCATCGCTCAAAGATGTTGGACTCAGATAGTCAGCCCAATGAAAATTGATGAGACTTTTGAACAGCTACCCTCCCTTCAAAAAAACTGGGCAAAGTGTTACCCCTATCCTAAGAAAGGCAAAAACATTATTACCCGTTTGTGGAAATGCATCCCAGCTACCCTCAGTTGGCAAATCTGGTTAGCAAGGAACAATAGTATCTTTAACGACAAGAAGCCCAACCTTGTCCGCATATTGGCAAAAACAATAGCGCTCATATCTGAATCAGTAAGCGCAAATGGGGTAGCTCCTCCAGACCAATCAAGCTGGCACAAAGAAGAGGTGGAATGGTATAACAAATTCAGCATCAATCATAGCAACAACCAACCAGCACACCCCAAAGTTGGCAAGAGAAGTATAAACTGGAAGCTCAGAGGCACAAGGGAAGAAGTAAGCCAATGGATCCTTGATCAGAATCGCCCTACTTTGCACTTCGACGGGGCCTCCAAAAATAACCCGGGAGAAGCTGGAGCAGGGGGCATCATAAAGGATAGCCATGGCAAAACTCTGGTCAGCTACGAATGGGGTTTGGGCCAAATGTCCAATAACCTGGCCGAAGCTTACAGCCTCTACCTAGGCACCCTCATTCTGAACCGGCTGAGAATCAGGAATCCAATAATAGTAGGAGACTCAGCCATCGTCATTGCAGCCATGGTGGCGGGAACAAAATTTAAAAAAGAGGCACTTAATAACGTAAAGCTCAGGATCGAGGAAAATGTCAAAGAAATGGGAGACACGACTTTCAAACATGTATTAAGAGACAACAACACTGAAGCGGACCATTACGCCACCAAGGCAGCCAACAGGCAGATCGGCCAAGTCAAAGAAAATGATCGCACATATGAAAATCCTGTCCCGTAACAGGCTTAGCTGCCTCCAAAAATCTCTGATCATTTGTTCCAGTATCCTTTCGACCTCTTGTCATATCACTTCCCACCCTCATTCTTGTGATCCCTGGCCTCAACCAGTCCCGTCGCACGCTGCTTGTCAGGTATGGAATTTCGATCCTCCCTCCCTCACTCCCATCACTCATTCTTCTTGGTCAGATCTCAGGATCTTGAATTCCCAGTTATCTCGTGACTATCACATGCAGTTTATAGGTAGTAGTCATTTCGTGATCTCCTTAGACTGCTGCAAAGATCTCAAGCTGGCGGTTAATCCCAGCCAAACCACAGTGACTATGCCGCTCCCTCGTTTCGCTCAGCCTCCCTCCGCGCTATATATTCTCATCTATCCCCCTCCTTCCGAGCACATCAAAAACTTGTTTCATTCTTCGCAGGAGAGTAATGGTTCTTTTCCAGGCATCCAGATAAGGAAGGTTGGCATCAAAAGAGGCCGACACCAGTGCAGACCTGCTGTAAGATCTTCCTCGAACGCCCCCGGGGACGTTAGCAATCTCAAAGAACGGAACTACGCCTTCAGTTCAGCTGCTCCTTTCCTCCTCGACCGTCTGGTAAATCTCTGTGCCTGGCTCCCTTCTTTAACTGTGTTTTCCTCCCTGCTCTGTATCTTCATGGCTTTTTTCCTCAGGCGCGCTGGTCTCCTTCCTCTTCTCCCCAGCCCCTTTTCCATGTCCCCGCTCAGCACCCAAATCAGCCCCCTGGCAATGGCAGAGATCCCTGAAAACAGAGAACAAACTGAGGCCCAGGAAAACCGTGAGCTGCCCGAGAATCCTCTAGACAGAGTGCTGGGAAACGCCAACTGCACGTTGTGCAAGGCCCATTGCTTTATGATTGCAAGGTTCGTTAAACATTTTAATGAGCTCAAAGAGGACTTCCAGGTGGACAGCAGATCAAAGAGAAAGAAACTGGAAAAACACAAGGCTGAGATAGAAAGCCTAAAGGAGAAATGCAAACACATGGAGGAGGCAGTCGCCCACATCAAAGCCATCACTCAAAGTATGCAAGCCGAGACTTCAACCAGAGCAAGCATCAAGAAAGAACCCCAGATTGATGATTCTGTCAATCAGTTCTAGTAAACCTTCTAATGACTAGTAAATTTTGTCTTCTCGCAGGTCTGTTTGTAAGGCTTTACAGCCGTTTTCTTTTTCAATCTGCACTTCTCAAGTTTGTCTATAAGAAGTCAGGGTCTGCGAACCCATTTTGGACTTCTCCTCACCTATTTCCATCCACTTATGTAACTGGATTTGGCTTCAAGCAGTTTTATAATATATAAGTATCTGACCATGTTAAAAAAAAAAAACAATGCCTTAACGGGCCTCAGTTCTTGGGTATGACAGTGGCCTCCTTGGGGCTTCTTATCTATGATATGATAAAAGATTATGATAGAGATATGAAGGAGATATGTTGAGCCCTATGACATAGATATCATGAAATACCTATGACTGTTCCACTACATTGTTATTGCTAATGTTCTCTCTACATAATTGCTTATGATGATATGGGGTGAATGCAATGTGAAAATGTTTTAAAATGAAATTATCTACAACAGAGACTTCTAGCCCTAATAAAATTAACATTGCTACTTCTAGTTAGTAAATATATAACAATGTAAAAGTGTGTAAAATAGTAAAATAAAAAATCTACAATTTGAATCAATCATATTGGCCAAGAAATGAAGCCTGGGCATGCATTTTAGTGAAGCAAGGCAATTTTGGCCTGCTTCACAAAAATGCACGCCCAACCTTCATTTCAAGGCCAAATTGAATGATTCAAATTGGAGAGTATTTTTTTACTCATAAGTAACATTAATACAATTAAATATTTTCAATTTTTTGCAGATATATTTTTTTTGTTCAAGAATACTCCAAATTGCATGGATTTCATAGGGTAAAAGACAGGGTTTGTGTGCCTCAAATAAATGTACACCAGGACCTGTAATTAATTGGCAGTGATATAATGATCATTCCATCCTATGGGCTTGCGAAATTGTACCTTAGTATTGTGGTGTAAAAGTGCACTAATGGACCTCGGTCTTGTGGTGTAACAACTCCCTAATGGGCCTCAGTTCTTAGGTATGGCAATGGCCTCCTTGGGCCTTCTTATCTATGAGATGATAAAATATTATGACAAAGATATGGAGATATGTTGAGCCCTATGAAAAAGATATTATGACAGACCTATGACTGTTCTGTTGCATTGTTATGGCTATTTCGTCTTTACATAATTGCTTATGATGATAAGCGGTGAGTGCAATGTGAAAATTTTGAAAATGTTTTAAAATGCAATTGTCTACAACAAAGACTTCTAGCCATAAGAAAATTAACATTGTTACTAATTAAGTAAATATATAACAATGTGAAAGTATGTAAAAGAGTAAAATAAACAATCTACAATTTGAATCAATCAAATTTCCCAAGAAATGAAGCCTGGGCATGCATTTTAGTGAAAGAAGGCAATTTTGGCCTGTTTCACAAAAATGCGCGCCCAACCTTCATTTCAAGGCCAAATTGAATGATTCAACTTGGAGAGTATTTATTTACTCATAAGTAACATTAATACAATTAAATAAATAAATGCAAGGTTTGTGTGCCTCAAATAAATGCACACTAGGACCTGCAATTAATTGGCAATGATATAATGATCATTCCATCCTATGGGTCTGCAAAATTTTACCTCAGTCTTGTGGTGTAAAATGCCCTAATGGGCCCCGGTCTTGTGACAACGACCTCCTTGGGCCTTCTGATCTATGATATGAGAAAATATTATGACAGAGATATGCTAAGCCCTATGACATAGATATCATGACAAACCTATGGCTATTATGCTACATTGTTATTGCTCAAGTTCTCTCTACATAATTGCTTATGATGATATGAGGTGAATGCAACGTGGAAATGTGGAAAATGTTTTAAAATGCAATTATCTACAGCAGATACTTCAAGCCCTAAGAAAACTAACATTGTTATTAATCTACTAGTTAGTAAAGATATAACAATGTAAAAGTTTGTAAAATAGTAAAATAAACAATCTACAATTTGAATCAATCATGTTGGCCAAGAAATGACGCATGTGCATGCATTTTATTGAAGCAACACAATTTTGGCCTGTTTAACTAAAATGCACGCCTAACCTTCATTTCAAGGCCAAATTGAATGATTCAACTTGGAGAGTACTTCTTTACTCATAAGTAACATTAATACATTTAAATATTTTTATTTTTTCACATATATTTTTGTTCTTCAAGAATACTCCAAATTGCATGGATTTCATAGGGTAAAAGGCAAGGTTTGTGTGCCTCAAATAAATGCACACCAGGACCTGTAATTAATTGGTAGTGATATAATGATCATTCCATCTTATGGGTCTATGAAATTGTACCTCAGTCTTGTGGTGTAACAATGCCCTAATGGGCCTCAGTTCTTGGGTATGAAAATGACCTCCTTGGGCCTTCTTATCTGTGATATGAGAAAAGATTATGACAAAGATATGAAGGAGATATGTTGAGCCCTATGACAGAGATATCATGACAAACCTATGATTGTTTTGCTACATTGTTATTGCTAATGTTCTCTCTACATAATTTATTATGATGATATGGGGTGAATGCAATGTGAAAATGTTTTAAAATGAAATTATCTACAACATAGACTTCTAGTCCTAAGCATTAGAGAAATTTTGAGGTCTAAAATAGGCCTCAAGACAAAAATGTACAACCAAAATCAACTTTATAAAAACCAATAGGATTTAAGATGTTGATGTCAACCATGGGGTATGATTCACCATTTTTGGTGTAAAAAAGTAAAATATTAAAAAAATAAAAAATAAAAAACTACTTTTTCAACTTGTATTTTTAGCTTATCTCCCTACAGTTTTACTCAAATTTCGAGTGGGAACACTTGTTAGATGAAAATTTTAATTCCCCATCCAAAGAGTATCCATGTTGCATACTTTCGATGGATGTTGCTATATGAAAAATGAGAAATACATGAAAAATGCAATTCCAATCACGTTTTTTCATGTAGTGATTTCCATTGAAAGTATGAAACATGGGTACTCCTTGGATGAGAAATTAAATTTTGCATCCAACGAGTGCTCCCATTCGAAATTTGAGTAAATCTGTAGGGAGATAAGTTGAATATACGAGTTGAAAAAATATTTTTTTCTTTTTTCCCACTAAAATGTGATGATGAATCTAATCTTATTTTATTATTTCTAGTATTATTTAACAATATTCCTTAGTAGGCCCATTTTAGACCTCAAAATTTCTCTAATGAAAACTAACAGTGTTACCACTCTAATGGTTAGTAAATATATAGCAATGTAAAAACATGTAAAATAATAAAATAAATAGTCTAGAATTTGAATCAATCAGGTTGGCCAAAAAATGAAGCTTGGGTGTGCATTTTAGTGAAGCAAGACAATTTTGGCTTACTTCATAAAAATGCACATCCAACCTTCATTTCAAAGCCAAATTGAATGAGTAAAGCCATAGGGAGATAAGTTGAATATACGAGTTGAAAAAATATTTTTTTTTCTTTTTCCCGCTAAAATGTGATGATGAATCTAATCTTATTTTATTATTTCTAGTATTATTTAACAATATTCCTTTGGAGGCCCATTTTAAACCTCAAAATTTCTCTAATGAAAATTAACAGTGTTACTACTCTAATGGTTAGTAAATATATAGCAATGTAACAACATGTAAAATAATAAAATAAATAATCTACAATTTGAATCAATCAGATTGGCCAAAAAATGAAGCTTGGGTGTGCATTTTAGTGAAGCAAGACAATTTTGGCCTACTTCATAAAAATGTGCATACAACCTTCATTTCAAAGCCAAATTGAATGATTCAACTTGTAGAGTATTTTTTTACTCATAAGTAACATTAATACAATTAAATATTTTTATTTTTTCACATATATATTTATGTTGTTCAAGAATACTCCAAATTGCATGGATTTCATACGATAAAGGCAAGGTTTGTGTGTCTCAAATAAATGCACACCGGGACCTGTAATTAATTGGAAGTTATATTATGATCATTACACCCTATGGGTTTGCGAAATTGTACCTCATTCTTGTGATGTAACAATTCCCTAATGGGCCTCGATCTTGTGTTGTAACAACGCCCTAATGGGCCTCAGTTCTTGGGTATGACATCGGCCTCCTTGGGCTTTCTTATTTGTGATAACACCAAAACACCATAATGGGCCTCAGTATTGTGGTGTAACAATGCTCTAATGGGCCTCAGTTCTTGGGTACGACAATGACCTCCTTGGGCCTTTTTATCTATGATATGAGAAAATATTATGACAAAGATATGAAGGAGATATGTTGAGTCCTATGACAACGATATCATGATAGGCCCAGGACTGTTACATTGCATTGTTATTTCTAATGTTCTCTATACATAATTTATTATGATGATATTGGGTGAATGCAATGTGAAAATGTTTTAAAATGCAATTATCTACAACAGAGACTTCTAGCCTTAATCTAATGGTTAATGGTTAATGGCTAATTATAGGTCATCTAGGGATGGTAATGAACCTATTTCCTATGTTGAAAGTATGTATAGGTTTGTAATTTTAGTTTTGTTTCTAATTTGATTTTAAAGTGATTGTTGAGTTGATTGGTCTTGTCAAATACTCAAAAAGGCCTTTCCTCTCCAATCATCTTGTTGTTTTTTGTTTCTTGTGTGGTGGTAGTCTTAATTCTAGCAATACCTGGAGTCTTATATTTTAGAAATTACTAGATACAATCATGCCATGGCTAACTATCCTCCTCCTATAGGGTGTTCATGTGACAAGATGCATGAGATAAGGAAGGAGATGAGACACCTAGCCAGTCAATTGGAAGGCGTGCATAAGTCCATGGTATACATTATTACCTATATGGAATCTAAATCAAGAAGAATAAAGAGTTGGAAGGGTAAAGAATTCAAGGACCTTTTTTATTTAATGCAAGTGGTTGTAGTCAAAGGTTACTTTTTACTTTTCCTACAAAAAAATCAATATCTATATATATATATATATATATATATATATATATATATATATATATTACTAATTAGTGAACCTGAGATGTACTTCCCCTACCTCCTGAGAAGGACATCACGTTTACTAGATTTAAGGGATCGTTCATGCTAAAATTGGAATTCATTTCTTTTATTAGATATTCACTGGTTGCATACCATATCTCAATCAATTGACGTAATTTTTCCACTGCATGTACATTCCCATAATGATTTTGTTTCTCAGAAACAAAACCTTGTTGCTCCGCATCTTGGACGAGCCATCCTTTGGAAGGCGTTGTTAAAAGATCATCAATTCCTAATGAAATAGTTATATCAGTAGCTTGTTGAAAACCTGAAGTCTTGAATTGATCCAAGATATGTGATGTATATGTCATTCTGAAGTGATCTATTAATCTACTAATAAGCTTTTTAATGGCAATTTTATCCATCACTTTATTATAAAAGGGAAAATTATCAAAGAGCAATCTAGTTCGTTCCTTCATAAGGAAAAATCTCCATATTTTCATTAGAAGGATTAAGCAATGGGTTCAAGCCGGTTATTCGAAGGCTTCCTCGATCTCTATATCTACACTAATGAAAAAATCATAAGATCAATAACATTAGATCCTGAGAGTTGGTAGTGATTTCTTTGGGTGTTTAGAACAGGAAAACCATTATATGGCTTCTTCCACTTCTCGATTGAAACAAGTACGACCAACAGTTGTTCGAATGTATATATTAAGGATTTCTCCCATTCTACCTTTTCTTATTCGATAATGTTCATGGATTTCGTGGAAAGTACCCAAATATTCTATATATATGACTTTAGATGTAGGGAGTAGGAAATTTTTTATATAATAGTTTGTTTTCAAAAAAATTATTTATATATTGTATACAAGCCTAACCTTTCATCCTCAAAAGCAAAACCTTAAAATATATAAAAGTGGGTTCGAAACTTTTATAAATTGGAAATTAAACGGTGAGTAAGTTTGGAGTGAGATCATCGCTCATGGGAATCAACCCGAGGAATCAAAGGATTTCCAACAAGTTAAAGCAATCGAAAGTTACGGGATGAGGTCCTATCGGAATGTAGGATGGCTAAACATCCCATCTCCAAATCAACGACCACGATTCATTCCAACAAGTCCTCCATGCTTTTCACAAACCACTATGGGACCCGTCGGAAGTGGTTAATGGTTTTTATGAAAACCAAACATCGAAATTTGGTGATAGCTCATGTACCCATTAGGTGAGCCAGTCAAGTGAGCGAGCCCTTACACATCATCAAGATTTTTCGATAAAAGTTCATCCCGCCTATTATTTTATTTGTCCTCCAGTTGTAGAGTTACGGTGACTAGAATCTAGTCTACATTGTCAATTCCTCATCAGCATTCGACTATTCATTGTCTCTAGTTACTAGGTAACTCATAATTCAACATTTATTCCTTGTCCTTTCTTTCAAATTGTAAACATGGAGAAAACCATGAAATCAAATAAAAAACCTGCAATCTTTATGACGTCTGTTCATACACCCCTTATGGACAAAGAAGCCAAAGTATATGATTCTCGTTGCTCCTTAGACCTTTGGGAGATTCAATAGGATATTCTTGACAGTTCTAGTGATGGATAATTTTTTTCAAGCCATCCAGTCTGACATTTATCATGTAATTGTCCCACATATCTATAATTTCCCCAAATTTGTCAGTTGGTTAGTGTCTTCCTTTGTCTCTCAAAGGAATTTTGTTATTTATTCTTTAGGGGAGAATATTTTTGAGGTCACTTCAGAGCTAATACATGAAGCTTTTAATTTTCCCAAAGTTGAGAATCCCATGAGCTTTTCATATCAGTCCTTACACATCACTTATAGAATTCTTTCTAAAGAGAATAAGGAAGGTCCGTTTAGATTCTTTCTTCCACCAAAATTTGAAATTCCTTCGCCTACAGTGAATTATCCAACAACCTTATTTTATTAAGATGCACAACATGTCATAGTCATAATTTTTTCTCTTTTGGGAGAAGACGATATTGGGATAGTAAATGAACAATCCCTAGAATTTTTGAGTTTGATGTTGCATCCATATATTGTTTTGGATATCCCTTCTTACCTAACAAATTCTATCATTTTTTAATTTGAAAACTATCATATTTTTGGTATTTCTAGACATCCCTCTCACTTGGTCTATATGTTCTTATATGTACATGCTGATAAGTTTGTCCATCTGGGTCTAAATATGTGGGATTCAAAGAATCAAATGAAATATGTGATTGAATGGACTAGTGTTGTTAGGAAGAAGGAAAATAATGAGGGTTTTTCTTATTACTTGTCATCATTCATGGCCATTGTATATACTATTTTGAACAATTAACAACCTCCAAGGATTTTGTCTAAAGCAAAAGAGTTGTTGCAACTTAGCAAGGACACCAGAGTGGGGGACTAGTATATTTTTGAAGATTACACTAAGATAAGATTGTATGGGGCTGAAGTACCACCATATTGTTTACCAATATTTTTGCCTATGAGGATATTTTCTCTTGAATTTATAAGGCAGAGTCTAAATGTTGACCAATTTCATTTTGTTCCTACATGCAAAGGGTATATTTTTAAGTTAGAAATAATTGTTGGGCCATTCATCATGAATAGTAGACAAGCCCTCTTGTAAGTTGAATAAATGATGAAGGAGTTTGGCTTTGATCAAGGAGAGAAGTGGAAATATGACCCTCATTATATAATTTCAAATAAAAGAAGGGATATTAGTTCTACACCTTATATTCATGAAAGCAATCCAGAAATTGAGAAAATGGAAAATCAAGAAACATGTCCAGGTAACAAAATGCAACAAAGAATATATGTTCAAACCCCTATAGTGAGGGAGAAGAGCTTGAAGAGAAATATACCTAAACAAATTGATGTTTAGATAGAAGATTCACAATTTAAAAAGAGAGAAAATGTTCAAAGAGAAGAAGAAGAAGCAAATGTACAAGTTAAATTAACAAAGGGACCCTCAAATCAACCAAGTTTTCAAATGCAGTTGGGAAACCCAAAGTGCTCTACCTCATCCTTTGTTTTCATTGATTTGGAAATATTCTCAATTGAAGAAAGTCCCTCCGCCACATAAGTCTTAAAGAGGAAATATTAATAGATTGAAGAAAGAAGTCATAAGGTGAGAAGCAACATGGCAACTTAGCTAGCGACACAAGCAACTCTAACTTATCAAACAAGACTAATCTTTGCTATGGACTTAGAAACGAACCAATTAAAATTGTCCCTCATGCATCCAATTATTCAGTCTCTTTCTTCACAACATCATTTTAAAACATTATAATTATCCATAAATGTAGTTGACGTTTCACTACCTGACAAGATTAATTTGCATAGACAAGCAAGGGAAATGCTCTATAGTGACCTAAGAAAAATCTCTTTGATAGTAAGTAAAGAAGAAAAGATTTTGGAGAAAGTTTCAAATCAACTTAAGCAAGAAAAGGAAAATTCTAGAGCATTACATATTCAAAATGAGGACTATAAGAAGCTAGTTGTTAAATTGGGAATAGATCTAGAAGACATGGAAGCTATCAAAAACCTGTTGCAAAACGTAGAATCTGAGATGTAGTTAGTAAGGAAGAAGTTGAAAATTCTTGGGAATGAGCACACTCAAATAGTTGAACTAGCTCATTTTGAAAAAGAGAAGGAAGATATTATGAGAGTGTTAGTGGACAGAAACAAAGAAAATGTCATTTTGTAGAAACAAGTGCAATGCTTACAACAATCAATCGAAATCCATGTTTGCACTATGTGGTTCCAAGTGAGTCAAATGACCCCTCATAGAAGGTTACAAAAGTTATGGTAGAACTTATAATTTCAAAGGTCGAACTAAAGAAAATTCAGGAAAGCCTAACTCAAGTAAAGGAATAATTTGATATCAAGGAGAGGCAGCTAAATACAACAAAAGAAAACAATGATTAGTTTACCACCAAGAACAAGGTAGCACAAGATGAGATCAAGGAGTTAAAAACCAAATTGAAGGGAAATATCTCTCTAATTGAAGTTAGATAAATTGTTTGGGATGATATCATTCAAGAGGTCTGTTATAAATGGGATTTTATTCATATAATTTCTCAATAGAAGATTATGATGAATGGGTGTCAATCAAGCATTGATGCATGCAAGGAAACTGTACAGAAAGAAGCAATGAAGGCTAAAAAGATGATCAAATATTTAAATGGGAAATCTTCAACTGAACTAAGGGAATTAGATATCAGAGACAAAGTTGGAGTAATTATGGAAATCAGTAAAATGAATGAGAAAAACCTACTTCATATTCAGGCTGAGAACATATTAAAGGAGGTTCACAAGTTAGTATCTTTGTTTGATTCCAAATTTGACCAGAGGACTAGATATGGTCTACCTAGTTGTTGGGACCAACAAGGAAATCTGATTTCTTGGGAACTATATGAAAAGGAACTAGTGGTTGTTAAAATTAGAGTAGATAAAACACATGAAAAGATTGCAATTCTAAAGGGAAGTACTATAGTGAATTATTTGCAAAGGGACTTGCAACTTCTTTGGCTAATAAAGACACATTTTGTTGCAAAACCTGATTATACAAAGCTTTCAAATTTGAAATTTGCATTCCAAAAAATGATCCAGTGTAAGCTCTCATATGAAGAACTTTGGAAGAAGTGTGAAAGGTTGATTACTACTATTGAAGGAGAAGTTCAAATGGAGAAAGCATGCACCAATCCTCAAAGTCAATGTTACACTAGTCATCAGACTTATTAGACTTTTTAGTAAGGGATAGTTAGGCCGTTATAGATATTTTGAAAAATACCTTTGTAACTGATTTTGATGTAATATAAAATACATTTGACCCATTGGAAAAAGGTTCAAAGTTTTGGCATTTTTAGTACTTGTGTAATCATTTTGGCTTCCTTGGAGATAATAATAAAATTCACCAGGTTGATTCTAGTATATATTGGTACATTGTGGTATGTGTTGTTTCTCTTATGCATTTTCCACATTCATTTTCCTTCTTTGAAGCACTTGTATGATTGCAACATATTTATTTGAGCAAGTTTCATATTTATTCTATGTATCTTTAATAGTTACAATGAATACATATAAGTTCTATTCAAGTACATATTAATAGGCTCTCCACTGCTTCTACACTTCTATTCTTAATCTAAATCATTCAAACTTTCATCTTATAGTTTTAAATTTGAATTATATTAAAGGGCCCAAGTTATAAACCCTAGCCTCTTATTAGTTCTACTTTCTAGCAAAATAATTAAATTCTTTCTAATATAAGGCCAATTTGGGCATAAAGATTCATCTCCAAGATTAAGTTCTATTACACAAGGGAATATATCACCTGTGGGCACGTTTTCATAAATTGTTAACAATCTTTTAAAAGTTTTGGAATAGTTATGTGGATGTCTTAGGAACTAGTTCCCTTTCAGCTAAGATTTGTCTCTATGATGACAACACAAGGTGTGGAGGGCAATTTTACCCACCAAAGTGGGTGACCCCATAGAAGAATTTTTCTCCCATATTTGTCTTCAGTTGACAACCAACAACCACTAGTGTAGCCAATGTATTGTGCCATTTGATCTCTTCTCCCTGAGTCGGTTGTATGTCCCCTCGCCCATCTGTCGAGAGCATGTGTTTGAAGGTGGGAAATCCAATCCTAAAGGTATGTTTTTCATTGTGCAATCAGGTGCTTATGCTTGTTTCTCCTTGGGCACTTTGGGCATGGATTATTGGGTGACTTGGAAGAAGGAAGGGTTTTGACTATAGTCTTGTTCCCTCACCTTAAATGGGGATTTAATCCTCAATCCTAGTCCCGTGGGATCTCCCCTAATGGCTTATAGCTTCAGGAAGGGAACTACTTGGAAAACCTCGATTTTGGTAGTGTGGTCCTGAGATTCCTTCCATTGGTGAAATTTCATAGAGAGAAAGGGACTTTTACTAAAGCGACAATGGATCATTGTGCCATTGTTGTCACTTAGTCTAATAGTTGTCCCTTAGGTTTTACCTTCCTTAGACACCTGCTAGATTGTGTGCTAAAAAACAGTGTTCCACTGATATATTACCCTAGGAGGATTTCATTTATCCTATCATGTTCCAACCATATTCCAACCAATTTTATCATTATAATGTACAACATTTTTCATTGGATAAATATGGCGAACAAGGGTATGTTTCCTCTTCTCTATGTTGCAAGAAATGAAAATTGGCATAACACAAAACAATATCCAACTAACGTATTGAAAGTGAACTATTAATACCTCATTCTCCATCCAGATAACAAAGTCAATCCGATTTTTGTTTTGTAACATTTCATTTTCGAATTTTGTTGGATGATGACCGTAATCGTCCTCTTTTCAAAACATGGCACATGGAATAGTTAAACTAATTGATATGCAACCATTTCATTTTTTAACACCCCCTCCCAAATCTACCCACTTTCATTGTCCTTCCAGGGTAAACATGAGAGGAGGAGCCAATATGACATGACTCAACCTCCTAGATCACCTTAAGGAAGTGGAATTGATAAACTAAAACCTTACAGACTTCCCTCGGGTGCTACAAGACCCTCAAGGGCTAAACCACCCTTCCAGGTGCCCAAAACCTGAGTTAAGCCTCTTTTACAATGTCCTGGACTCCCAGACGCTAGCACAACGCTATAGAAATTTGATTGTAACCCTCCATTCGCATGCATAAGCCTACAAGAGAGATCCTGCAATCTTTTTCACTTAGTTATATGCCTACAACTGCGAGACCTTAGGCACTTTTTTAGGGCTAGTCTCCATACTGCTATCCAAAACTTAATGAAACTTTCCAAAACAATTAATGACATAAGGACAAAGCCTTCCATACAAAACTTAGAAAAGAACTTGACCTAGCAAGGCCTAACCATGACAACCATTCTGTCAAACACATCATGAACATGTGATTTACAGGTCATAATTACATATCTGAACATAGGGATCTCATACTTTTTTGAGAATCGTCAAGAAGGTCTGATGCCTTCTCTCAATATATGCATTATAATATATTAAATCATGCATTCATTTACCAATCAAAACATGATGAGAGACATAACTAAAGTCTGCCATAAAACCATGCTTATAACCAACATATAACTAGAATAATATCAATGATAGAACAAACATCAAAGCCACATAATAATAAGTATAAATACTCATGAAATACAAGAGGAAAAATTTCTCTTGTTAACATATCCAAAAGCCAACCAATTCAAGACTACCACATACCACCTGACCATAGATTGGGTTGAACCAAATCATTCTTTCAGCCAATCAACCCCGTGCCATATTCCAAGCATGAATGTGGGACTTACAACAAAACCAACCAAGGATTCCTCAAGCTTTATCATGTATTCCGCCATTACTGGTAAAGGGATTTCTAGGCTCGAATCCCCCATTTATACAACCAAGATTTACCGTGTATCCTACCATTATCGGTCAAGGGATTCCTAGGCCCAAAGAAAGAAACGTACACTACCAGGATTTACCGCAATCTTGCCATTACCGGTCAAGGGATCACTAGGCCTAACAAGCATGGATGCCTTCGTATTTCGTCACCAATACCTTGAGGAATTTTCCCATCTCCAGCATCGAGCTTTACCGTGTATCCCGCCATAAATGGTCAAGGGATTCCTAGGCCATTGAGAATTTTCCTAAGATCACCTCACCCGGTTCCAAAACCATCCGGAAATCTAGCTCAACCAAATGAAAGAACCCCATCACGCCATGGCTATTTGGAAATGGCAAGACAAGGATGAAACCATTGTCACACCTGGAAAAACCCATGTGAATTACAATATTAGAACCAAATACACACACGCATGTACCATGCATGCCAAAAATAGGAAGGAAATCACACATGCATCTCAATACATGCAAGTAATCACGTTGTAGCCGCTTGATCCAACTCTTTCTTTCTTGATCCTTGCTTTCCTTTTGCTTTATTTTCCTTCCTTTGAATTCCTTTAGCAAATGCTAGAGTGCTCCAAGAAATCTCCAAGTGTGCAAGAGTATGAGAGAGAGCTCCAAGTTAGAACTAATAAAAATTCCGTGAACTGATCCTCATAAGCCTTTTTATTAATGAGGCCTCTATTTTCTTCAATTTTCTCAATTTTCCTTCAATTTCCTCCTCGCATTCAACATGTGACCTTTCACCTTCATTTTCTCCTAATTTCCTTTATTTTCATAAATAAAATTCCAATTAATTCCTCTTTCCTTTCCAAATCCTTTATCATTTCCTTTGCTAATTTCGCTTAGCCATAATAAACCAAATGAACACCCACTAGGATGTTTCTCCCAACATTCAAATTGGAATACATGTCCCATGACCTTGGTCTTATTTTTCCTTTATTAACTTTATTACATGAACTTTTAACCCAGGGTTGTTACAGACCCCTCCCCTTAGGGGAACACCATCCTCGGTGTTCAATGACACCTATAACCAGCAAGGCCGCTAAAAACCAAAACATACTGCCTATTGAGCCTTATAACCCAACTCATTGCAATATTTACAATGATCATTGTCGAAAACATGACAATCATACCATTTACTAGAGCTTTATAACACAACCCATTATGGTATTTACAATAACAACCACATATACTTATGCACATTTGCTTCAACCAGCAAATAACCATATTGTACATGGAGCTTTATAATTCAAGCTTGATTCAATGTTTACAATAATATACACATATGCACATTTTCTCAACCAACAAATAAAATAATACAATGCCTACATCAACAACAAGGGAATCCATATGTTCACACCTCCACCCTTAAAGTAGTACCGGGATTCACCTCCTTCCCATGAAGCCCAAAATCCACTGCCAAAATCAAATTCTACATCCAATGTCTAATGCTACAATTCATTCTCTACTTGTTCTCTAAGTGAATAGTTACCGGCTTATTGTTCCAAGGCACACTCCCAACGTGCTTCTGATTCCATCTGGAAATGTTAATGACCAAAACAAATCCATCCTCTAACCTTCCCTTCTCTGTTACATAGTCCCTCAGGAAATCCAGTCACCCCCTTCTGTGCAGTCACTCACTTACCAAGTTCCCCAACATCCCCTTTCCCGAGCGATCCATCCCTTGGCAAGGTTTCCTCACATTGGAAAGTCCAAAGACCAAGGGATATCCCTGCCTCAAAACCATCATATCGGTCATATCATACTCATGGAAATCAATGGACATTATTGGGTATCAGCGTCCGATAATGGACTCGCTCCTGAATGCTTTACCGACATACTGTTGCATGTTCCAATTTCTTTTTTCGCTGCTAATTTTCTTGTAGACAATTTCAACCATACCAAAGCGAGCATTTCCAACCACCCAAACCTAGGCATTTCCATTCTTTCCTATAAAAAACACATAAATGCCATTAAATTCAAAATAAATTCACATCATACCTTATTGGTTGCTCGTAAATAAGGTACACTTGCAATTCTATTTACTTCCTATCACAACAAGTCAAACTAGTTGTTTTATCAAATCATCATGAAAAAACATATCACATCTAGTTAGCTCAAAACGCAACTATCATAGATAAAAATCATGAATCACATGAAATCATCATAAAGCAAAATCATAGATCACATTAAACCATCATAAATCAAAATCATAGATCACATACATAATAAAACTAAAATTAAATATTGATACTTATCCTTTAATTTGTCCTTTTCTTCTACCTTTATCATTTCGGTGCAAACACTGAATCGGTTGCCACACTAGCAAGCATCTAATGCCTTCCCTTCTCTTCAATCACGTACACATACACACAGTGTACACCACACGGATACAACCACACAATACATGCACCTACACCTGACATACAACACATACACCTACACCCGACATACAACACCACATATACACCTACATCTAGCGTACAACATAACACATACACCTACACCCGACATACAACACCACACATACACATAAATCTGGTGTACAACACAACACATACACCTACACCCAGTGTACAACACATCACATACACCTACACCTTATGTACAACACAACACAATACAGGCTCCTACATCCCATATGCATAATGACACATACACCTACACCCAATGTACAACACAACATAATACATGCTGCTACATCCCGCATACATCACGACACATACACCTACACCCAGTGTACAACAGGACATAATACATAATCCTACATTTGGTGTACAACACAATACATATGCATACACAAAGTACAACACAACGAATACACATGTCGCAATGCAACGACTACATAATACCGTTAACACAATACTGCATATACACAACACAACATGTACGACATGTACAAAATACCACATGTACATAGCATCACCTGCACAACGTGTACACAACACCACCTGTACAACATGTACACAACATCACATGTACACAACATCACATGTACACAACACCACCTACACAACACCACATGTACAATCATGCATACAACACCATATGTACATAACACCACATGTACAACATGCACACAAAATTATATGTACATAACACCGCATATACAACATGTACATAGCACCATATGTACACAACACCGCATATCCAACATGCACACAACACTATATTTACACAACACTGCATATCAACATATACATAGCACCATATGTAAACAACGCCACATATCCAACAAGCACATAACACCATATGTACACAATACCCCATATGAAACATGCACATAACACCATATATACAACATGTACAGTATATACAACATGTACAACATATGTACAACAGTAGTACTACGCATCTAGAGATCACACACTGACTCTACGAAGTAACCTTGCTTCTAGTGTCTTTCCACTATCCATGCTTGTCCCAACATGCCACATATCCCATTGCTTTCATTCAGTTGATGCATCCATTAGCATAGCCTATCCACAACATAAACATAGGCATAGTATAAACACACAATATCAATTCATATCCACATGATATTGAGCTCATAGATATGTTAGGCAACTATTCCCACTTGATCCCTCATGAAACTAGGAACCTCTTCATGCCATTCACCTGCATAAGCAATCATTCCTCCACAAGAATGATCCCTGACAATCATGTTAGAAAATGACATACATACATACATACATATATATATATATATATATATATATATATATAAACATTAACACAAATCAATCATAATCCCTGATGAACCTGTCAGACAATGACATACATATATACATATTTAGATATCAACATAATCATAATCACAACACGATTACCAGATATCATAAGGTCAAGGTCAATAGAACTCCCTTTATTCGTGCAAAACATGCACAACCTTGAGAACAATAGTTCCCAACATAGCCAAGGAATCTAATGCGTCAAATCCATTTGCTTACGTTCATGTTACCTTTCTAATAATTATCTTGCCACCGTCCATTTATCCCAATGGACCCAACCAATCCAACTGACTATCATATTCTTGCATTTAGTTGCCCTGTATTCATGCACTGACTTCATCTGTGTCTTACATTACTCGTTGGGCTTCATTTAGCTCTCCCTAAGCTCCATTAACTTTCCTCTTTCCCAACCAACTCCCAAGGCCCTCAAAATATAAAAGCAAGAACAATAAATAAATAAGAAAAAAACCATGAAAAACCAATGACAATATGACACCATAAACAAAGTGGCATGGACATGCACCAGACATAAAAAAAATTCAAATCAAGTGAAAACAAATCACAAAAGACCAAAAACACAAAACTAACAATAGACGCCATGAATCAACCCTGTGGTTCCCAATGCTTCCAAGGGAAATATTTCATGGCAACCTCTTCTTCCATGCATTCCCCTGCATCATATTGCCATAAACACATAACAGTCAGTGCATAAATAAATATACAATATACCAATTGCCTTACCTTGATGTGCTAAGCATGTTTCCTTGTAGCTAAACATATCCACACCATCTCTCAAGGGACTCCAATTCTCTTGATGGATCCACCTATAACTAGAAACCAGATGTCATACTTGTCAAATACATGTTCAGGAATATAGCACATATCCACATAGTGTTAACCAAAATCAAAGTTAAGAAACTTCCTATATTCATGCAAAGCACTCATTCATTTTGAATTTCAGTTTCCAAACATCACCAAAGGAATTATCACTCAATTCCTTTCTTTTACCTTTTCCTGGTTGTAATTGAATCTTATTATGTCTTTTCATATCACCTAGTTGTTAGCTATACAAACAAATCAATTGCTACCTTGTCATGCTAATACCAAGCATGTGTCCCTGCAACTATTCACACGTTCCAAATATCAAGACAACTTGTCTATTAATTTGAAATCAACCTTTTCCAAGACTAACATCTATGTAAGAATCAACAATCAACTCATGATCATTAATCATAATGCTACAAATATCACCCACTCTGCACAAGTGCATAGCAGTTGTCTCGACACATATTATGTTAGTACAATCATCCTAAAATAATATCATTTCTTCATGCAATCTTAAAGACACATACTCATATCATGCAATTACTAAAAAAAATAGAAATCTTGTAAACATACCATGTTAGATAAACCAAATAGACAACATAATCAAATTCATACCTCAATGTATCTTAGGGGAGGCTATCACATCTGCACATGTCAGCCCAAATTAGTATGACACAATATCACAAGGACTCATAGCTGAATGTCATAACCCTAACCATTTGCATATGCCAATCTAGATTATCCTAATACATATAACATCAAGATCTTAAGTGTAATGACCATAATCATCATATGTATGACCGCAATGCATATAACAACAAATAAACTACCATGCATGACTACTCAACACATGTGCACATGACCTCACTAATCAACTAGCATCTATCATGCATGTAACAATAACAACAATATAATGACAGGCATGTGCATAACCATAATGCATATAAAAATCATTAATCAACATACTTGCATGCCCAACATACAAACTTGTATGATGATCTACTCTTACCCTGAAGTATAGTGTTGCAACCTCTCTCTAATAATCTACTTCTTCTCTATCTCAACCAACACATTAGCATCATGATGACACAAGATGACAACAATGAGCATCACAATGCATGCATAGCAAACACATAGACAACTAACATGCATGCATGAAAAACACATTCCTCCCATCGAGTCCAAGTGTTTGAACCTAAAATCTTTGATACTACCCTGTAACACCCCCTCCCATATCTACCCACTTTCATCGGCCTGTAAGGGTAAACATGAGAGGAGGAGCTACTATGACATGACTCAACCTCCTAGATCACCTTAAGGAAGTGGAATCGACAAAGCAAAACCTTACAAACTTTGCTCATGTGCTACAAGACCCCTAAGGGTTAAACCACCCTTCCAGGTGCCCAAACCCTGAGCTAAGCCTCTTTTTCAATGTCCTGGACTCCCAGACGCTAGCACAACACTGCGAAAATTCGACTGTAACCCTCCATTCACATGCTAAGCCTACAAGGGAGAGATTGTAGTCTTTTCACTTAGTTCTATGCCTGTGACCGCAAGATCTAAGGCACTTTTTTCAGGGCTAGTCTCCAGACCACTGCCCAGAACTTAATGAAACTTTCCAGAACAATGAATGACACAAGGGCAAATCCTTCCATACAAGACTAAGAAAAAAACTTGACCTAACAAGGTCTAACCATGACAACTATTTCGTTAAACACATCATGAACATGTAATCTACAGGTCATAATTACATATATGAACATAGGGATCTCATATTTATCTGAGAATCGTCAAGAAGGTATGATGCCTTCTTTCAATAGTTGCATTTTAATCTATTAGGTCATGCGTTAATTAACCTTTAATTTACCAATAAAAACATGATGAGATCCATAACTAAATTCTACCATAAAACCATGCTTATAACCAACATATAACCAGAATAATACCAATGATAGAACAACCATCAAAGTCACATAATAACAAGTATAAATACTCATGAAATACAAGAGGGAAAATAGTTCTTATTAACATATGAAAAATCCAACCAAGTAATGGAATTCCACATACCACCAGACCATATATTGGACTAAACCAAATCTTTATTTTATCCAATCACCCTTGAGCCATATTCCAAGCATGAATGTGAGACTCACAAAAAAACCAACTAGGGATTCCTCAGGTTTTACTATGTATCTCGCCATTACTGGTCAAGTGATTTCTAGGTCCAAATCCATCATCTATACAACCAAGCTTTAGCATGTATCCCACCATTACCGGTTTAGGGATTCCTAGGCCCAAACAAAGAAACATACACTACCAGGCTTTACCGCAATGCTGCCATTACCGGTCAAGGGACCACTAGGCCTAAAAAGCATGGATGTATCCAGATTTATTCACCAATACCTTAAGGAATTTTCCTGTCTCCACCCTCAGGCTTTACCGTGTATCCTGCCATTACCGGTCAAGGGATTCCTAGGCCTTTGGGAATTTTGCTGACACCACCTCACTCGTTCCAAAACCATATGGAAATCCAACTCAACCAAATGAACCCCATCACACCATGGCTATCTTGAAATGGCAAGGCAAGGCTGAAACTACTGTCACACATGGCAAAACCCATGTCAGTGACAATAAGATAACCAAATACACACATGCATGTATTGTGCATGCTAAAACTAGCAAGGAAATCATACATGCAACTTGATACTTTCAAGTAATCTTGATGTAGCCGCTTGATCCAACTCTTCCTTGCTTTATCCTTGCTTCCCATTTTCTTTCTTTTCCTTCCTTTACCTTCCTTTCTCCAATGCTAGAATGCTCCAAGTGTGCAAGAGTATGAGAGAGAGAGAGAATAGAGAGAGAGCTCCAAGCTAGAATTGACAAAAAGTCTGTGAACTGATCCTCATAATCCTTTTTATTAATGAGACCTCTATTTTCTTCAATTTTCTCTATTTTCCTTCAATTTCATCCTCACATCCATCCAGTGACCTTTCATCTTCCTTTCCTCCTAATTTCCTTTATTTTCATAAATAAAATGCCAATTAATGCCTCTTGCCTTTCCAAATCCTTTTCCATTGCCTTTGCCAATTTGCCTTAGCCATAATAAACCAAATGAACAACCACTAGGATTTTTTGCCTAACATTCAAATTGGAATACGTGTCCCATGACCTTGGTCTTATTTTTCCTTTATTAACTTTATTACATGAAATTTTAACCCAGGGTTGTTACAACTTTTTTCTAGGAAATTAAAAAAATATCATTTCACATATTAAATATACTTATAAAGGTACAAATCAAGGCCTGTAGACCTTTTTGGCCACTATGATAAGTGGCCCTTCATTTTGAAAGCCTAGTCTTGGAGGCATTTTCCTTAAACATATACTAATTGAATTTAACTATTCACAAATAAAATATGAAAATCATTTAAGAAATTTCATATAATCTTATGAGAAAATTCAAATACTTGGATACTCTACTCATGAGACTTCCTCTGTTTATCCAACTTCTTAGACATTTTTAAAATTTATTTCCATACTTTTCTACTTACATCAAGTGGCCTTCTTTTGAGCCTTTACTCAGGTGGGAGTTTTTTAATCTTCTTTGTTTGATTGCACCTAAATATCTTACAATTTTGAGACATTTTTAGTTTAACTTTTTTTACGAACTCACCTACGCCAAATTCAGCCTGCATGTTGTGAATTACTGATTTTGGTAGGTGCAATGGTATCTTTGAGAATGACAAATGGAGATGGTATTTGAACCATTGAAGGCATGAATCCTTCAACCTATTCACAAGATATTCCCATCATGTTATCTATAGATTTCACTGAAAAACACATCGTATTCTACCATTGTATCATGGATACCAAATGCAAGATTCATAATGTGGCATGGAAGAAGAGATTTGTGTCCTAGGAGTGGATTGGGCATTGGAAGCATTTTTTTCTTGTTCCACTTTCTTAGTGGTTATGTTTAATAATTTACTCCTTGATCTCCTACTCGATTCAGGAGTGGTTGGTGAATCAATTGATTCTCTTTGAGCTAGTTGATGTGCTTGCAATGTTTTAGTGGTTTTAGTTTATCGTTTTTCTATGTATCTAGCAAGAGTTTTCAAGTCCACACCGTCAAGTTTGTTAATTGTCTCTATCTCCAATATCAAAGCCAAGGCCTCTTTCTTCGTGTCAAGCTCATTTGTATAGATTTATAAATAAAGTTCTATTTTTAAATTTTGGAATTAAAAAATTTTGAAAAAAAAATGAAAATCAAAGAAATAACTTAAACAATTACATCTCTATAAATTCACAATCACTTACCTCATTTTTTCCATTATCTTCTCCACTCCCTCCACTCGACATTCTGAGGGTGGGCTAGCAAATCCTATAAGTGGAGGTGAGCCAAGGGAAATAGCGTGCAAGGAAGGAGATCAAATAGCATACAAGGAAGGCAAATAGTGTGTGCAAAGGGCAGCAATTCGAGCTGAGGTAAGCAATGTGACCATCACATAAACACAATCTTCTTAAATTTTCAGCATACCCTTATGATAATCAAACCATTCTGCACCAATACACGAATAAATAATGTAACACCCTCCTCCCACATCTACCCAAGCAACCGACCAACGGGGGTAAACATGCGACGAGAGGCCATTATGATATGATTTGACCTCCTAAGTCACGTTAAGGAAGTCGAAATGATAGAAACACACCATACGGACATTCAACATCAGCTTTGGGACCCCTGGGAACCATGCTAACACTTAAGGTAGCTTGACCCTGGGTCCCTCTGAGCTTTTGGACAACTTAATCCCCAGTTACTCTCATGCTATAGGCATGACAACGTCCAAGGACCTCTAGTCACTCTCACAGGCTTGCCTGTTAGCGTCCAGAGACTCTTTTTGTCAGTGTTGTGTCAACGTCCCCAGGATTTGAGCCACTTTTTCAGGCCCAGGGCCCAGGTCACTGTCCAAAATTGAACCATGTCTTCAGAATAGTAAAATAACAAGGAAATGAAAGTACTAAAGCAAATACTTGTTTAACAGCCTAGACCCCTACTAGCCATGACATGCATTTTGTCAAACATATCACAAATATGTAAGCTATAGGTGTAAAGAACGTTTCTGAGCATAGGGGTCTCATACTTGGCTAAGTATCGCTAAGGACCATTGATGCCTCAACACATTAACTTCCATTCCATCCATTAGTTCATAGATACATTGATCATTCAATTATAAGTAAGAACATGATGAGATCCATACATACTTGTTGACATAAAACATGCACATAACCAACATAATAGCAACAGAAATACTCATGAAATTACAACCATATAGACCACACAAAAATCCATCAAAATTCTCAGAGAAATACAAGGAGAAATAATCTTTCATTAATGATGCAAAAACCAAACCCGAGATGGGACTTCCACATTCCACCCGACTGTAGAATGGCTGAGCCAAATCTCTCTTCAGCCATTCACCCTCGTGCTATATTCCAAGCATGAATGTGGTATCTCATAGAACACATCAATCAAAACCATCCAGGGCTTCCAGAGGCCATCCACCTCAACCCATCAAACAACTATTCCACATCACGGTTAGACATCACAAAACCATCATCAGATTGGTCCCTATCCAAGCCTTCCAGGGCTCTAGAGCATTTTTCCAACCAAGGCTTCTAGGACTAGTAACTCAACCCACAACTTATATAGGGCTTCCAGAGTGATTTTCCAACCAGGGCTTCCAAAGCATTTTTCCAACCAAGGCTTCTAGGACTAGTAACTCAATCCAAGATGTTACAGGGCTTCCAAAGCGTTTGTCCAACCAGGGTTTCCAGGACTAGTAACTCAACCCAAGCTAATGAAACATGAGAACCAACCAAAAAAAATAATGGAAATATGGGTTCCAGCAAATGGAAAGGCTAGGAAATCCACTGTCATTCCCATCCATCCTCCATGCCCATGAAAGATCACAACCAATAATCCACATGCATATGCCATGCATGCCAAAACTAGTGAAGGAAACATGCATGCAACTTGGTACCTACAAGAAAATATGATGTAGCTGTTGATCTCAATGCCCTCTTGCGTTTTCCCATGCTTCCTTTGCCTTCTTGCTCCAAAAATCCAATTATGCCACACCCTTCAAGAGTGCTCCAAGAAAACTCTAAGTCTCTAAGAGTATGAGAGAGAGAGAGAGAGAATAATGGGAGATCTCCCAAACTGAACTGACAAAAGGTTACCAATTGATCCTCAAAAGTAATTTTATGAATGAGGCATCTATTTCCTTCATTTTCCATTATTTTTCTTCATTTTCCTCCTCACATGCAATCTGTGACCTTTCACCTCCTTTTTCTCCTAATTTCCATTATTTTCATAAATAAATGTGCCAAAAATGCCATTTCGCCTTTCGAAATCCTTAACCATTTCCTTTGCCAATTTCCTTAGCCATAAACAAGCACAAGTGATCCCCATCACTACAATTTTTCCCAACTTTCAACTTGGAATAAGTGTCCCATAATCCGTGGTTATTATTTTGCCTTTATTTACTTTTATTACATGGAATTTTCACTAGGGTTGTTACAGAAACCTCCCCCTTGGGGAACACCATCCTCAGTGTTCAACAACACCTATAACCACAAAACTGTTGTAAGCAAAATATAATGTCGATGGAGCTTTATAACTTAGCTTGATGCATTATTTACAATGATCACCCTACTGAAAATAAAACCAACATAACAACATGACCGCATAATGACATGACACCCATACCACTTATTAGAGCTTTATAACTTAGCTCATGGTGGTATTTACATCCATATACATATGTGCACATACCAAACATCACCAAAACATATACCAAGACATATACCAAAAATCGCTTTGCCTCAACCAACAAACAAGGAAGGATACATAGCATGCATTTGATCCACCATCTCCCATGTAGCTTCATCGAGCCCAAAGTGCTTCCATTGCACCTTAACTTGCTCGATTGCTCGGTTCCAGAGCATGAGCACCTTTTTCTACAATATACATTGAGGCTCCAACTGGAATTCTCCATCTAGTTCCACCCGCAATACAAACCAGTCAATCACATGATCAACATCTTTAACATACTTCTTAAGCAATGACACAAGGAAAACATCATGGGCTTTCACTTTCGAAAGTAGTGCAAGTCGATATGCAACTGGCCCAATACTCTCAATGATACTGAAGGGTCCACAAAACCATGGTGAAAACTTGGCACATGATCCAATCCGTAAGGAGATCTTCTTCGGTTTGATGCACAAGTACACCTGTTCCCCAACCTAGAACTCCTTGAACAACCTGTTCCGATCTGCATAGCTCTTCTGCCTATCCTATGCTTCTTTTAGATTTTTCTTGATCACCTGCATTTCCTGTTCCATTTTCACGTTCCATGTCTGCCAACATATCTGGTCTAATCAACACCCTGTTAACTGGATCACTCCAACTGATAGGAGTATTACAACTTCGTCCATACAATGCCTCAAACAAACTCATCCTCAAAGATTACGGATACCCACTGTTGTACGCGAACTCTACCAATGGAAGATACTCTTCCCACTTTTGTTGTTGATGCATCACATACATCCTCAACATCTCCTCCAATACCATGTTGACCCTCTTTGTCTGTCCATCTGTCTGCGGATGATAAGTTGTACTGAAAGCCAACTTCGTGCCCAAACCTGCAAACAACCCCTTCCAAAACTTGGAATTGAACTTCACATTAAATTACTTGCATTTATATGTCAATCCAGGTACATGAGCTTGTGAAGTACACTACATGTGCTAGGAGATTAACTTTCAATATTTATGCATAACTGAAATGAATTGGAAACTTCAAAAGGAAATTAGTTTCTTTAATATAAACTATGAAAGTACTAAGATTTTGGAAAGGAAATTAATGTTAAACTACAAAATAAAACATAAAGATTATTGATCTAAGAAAACATGAGATTTACCCTATGAAAGCATGGAAATTTTGTTCTAAAACTTACAAACTTTAATCTATGGAATCATGCACATTTTAATCTAAGAAAGCATAAACATTTAATATATGGAAAGCATGAGTTTTTAATCTATGATAACCATATACAATTAATCTATGTAAAACAAACCATTCAAGAGAATATGAAAGAAATGGAAATCATCTATACTATTCTCACAAATCTCCAGGGGTCCCTCCTGAGGACTGCAAGGTGTTGAAAACTTAGATCAAGAGAAGATATTTAAATCATCAATTTCATTCAGATTTGTGCCATATTAAAAAAATTACATTCAATGAAAAAAAATAGAGTTCTTCTCCTTCAATAAGCAGAAACAATTACAAATTAAGATCATCCTTGACATCTCTGATCATCCTTAACATCTCTGATCATCCCCCCTCATTAAAGAGACTGCAATTTATAGAATTTTGAGACAATTAACAAACTCAGAATTTTCTTGCTTGAGTTTTAGTCATGAGATCAAATCAAATAAAATTTCATGGCTTTTTGGATCAAAGATCAAACCAGATCTGATCAAACTTATCTCTATGCCATGAATTTTCTAAAGAATAGCTCGTTCAGGCCTTTTTGTTGACTGTGCATTAAATGAAAATTTGAAAAATCGTATATCCACGTAATCTGCAAAATAAGGCTCCAAAGAACTTCAAAAATCTCTCAAATGGTAATGAATTTGAGAAAAATGCTCACCGAAAAACTAATTGGGCCCGTGCTGAACAAAACCCATGTTTTTGTTTTCCGAAATTCACTTTCATTTGCTCAAAAAACATGTTTGAAGTTGATTGGTCAAAATTGTTGTGCTTTTCCCTTGATTTGATGTTGGAGGTCCACACATGCGAGTTGGGTGGAATTTGACCAATACAAATCCATATTGGAGCTTCTAGAAACCAATTCCAAGTGTCGGATTTCCTTCTAGAGTGGTGCTACTACCTCAACCATGGAGATAGCTACAGAAACTTGAAAAAACTGTAGCAACTTGAACTTGCTAAACTATCATTAGTAAAACCATGCAAAATTCTTCTTAATTCATTAAAAATAATGGAAATAATAATAATAAACCATGTAAACATGTATGCGGGAATTTGGTGCGTTTATGAAGAAATGTGGTTAAAAATGATGACAATGGGTGAATGGAATGATGCGAAAATGGATGGTTTCATCAACAAAATAATGACAAGTTGGAGGCCCACAAATGATACTGAAGGGTTCACAAAATCGTGGTGCCAGCTTGGCACATGATCCAATCCATAAGGAGATCTTCTTCGGTTTGATGCGCAAGTACACCTATTCCTCAACCTGGAATTCCTTGAACAATCTGTTCCAATTTGCAAGCTCTTCTGCCTATCCTGTGTTTCCTTTAGATTTTTCTTGATCACCTGCATTGCTTGTTCCATGTCTGCCAACATATTTAGTCCAATCAACACCCTGTTAACTGGATCACTCCAACTAATAGGAGTATTACAACTCTACGCCTCAAAAAAACTCGTCCTCAAAGATTCCTGATACCCATTGTTGTACATGAACTCTACCAGTGGAAGATACTCTTCCCACTTTCATTGTTGATGCATCACATACATCCTCAACATGTCCTCCAATATCCCGTTGACCCTCTTTGTTTGTCCATCTGTTTGCAGATGATAAGTTGTACTAAAGGCCAACTTTGTGCCCAAACCTGCAAACAACTCCTTCCAAAACTTGGAAGTGAACTTCGCATCCCTGTCTGACACAATATTCTTTAGAACACCATGTAATCTGATCACATCTTTGATGAAAACCTGTGCTACATCGCTAGTTGAGAATGTAGACTTCATTGGAATGAAATGTGCAACCTTTGTCAACCTATACAAAACAACCATGATCGAATCATGTTGTCTCAATGTGCTCGAAAATCCTATGATGAAGTCCATGGAAATGACCTCCCATTTCCATTCTGGAATCGCAATCGGCTATAGTAGTCTTCCTGGATTCTTACATTCTGCCTTCACACACTAACAATCAAAACATCTAGCCACAAACTATGCTACATCCTTCTTCAGATTCGGCCAATAGTAAAATCTCTTCATTGCAGTCAATGTCTTCTGATAACCTGGGTGACCTGAATAAGGTTTCACATGAAACTCTCTCAAGATTACCTTCTTGAGCTCACTGTTATCTGGCACATATATCTTGTCTCTAAATCTCATCAGTCCATTTGTTGTAAGGCAATAGTCCACATCCTGTGCACTTGCACCTGTACCTATACTTGTACCTATATCATGACCTGCACCTGTACATGTAGCATCACTTGTACCTGTACCATCACATGTACCTGTACCTATACTCTCGTGCAACCTGTGCATAATCTCCATATATCTGACATCCTGCTAACCTACCTGCAAGATCCTAGCCTGTAAGTCTGTCCCATAGGAGTTTACAGCTACTAAGTGATTTACATGTATCCACCTGCTAAGAGCATCTGCCACTTTGTTCTCTTTACCTTTGATATACTAGATCTCGAAATCGAACTCACTGATCGTAGCCAACCACTGAGCCTGCCTACCATTCAGATTCGGTTGGTCAAACAGATATCGCAAACCACTGTGATCACTCATCAATGTAAATCTCCTACCCAAAAGGTAGTGTCTCCACATCTTCAACGCATGTATAATCGCTGCTAACTCAAGATCATGCAACAAGTAGTTGTTTGGTCTAAAATGCGGACGAAAATTAGAGTTTCATTTACTATCAATCTGGGTAAGTAAACTTCAAGGATCATCCAATATATATGGACTTAGAGACAAACTAGACTAAGCTAGGTGAAGAAATTCCAAAGCTCCCTTACAGGAGGTTTTTCATTGGGATCTCCAACATCCATTTAGTCATTTAACAAAATGAAATCTAAAAATTAAAAGACATTGTGATAAGTGTAAGAAATATTAAAGCTCCCTTATAGGAGACTGCTCATTAATATTTCTAATCATCTTAATCAACAAAACCTAATTCTGTTTGATTGCATCAAATATTAAAGCTCTCTTACAAGAGACTATTCATGTATATCTCAAACATATAAATCAAAAACTTAAACTAATGAAATCAAACATTAAATAACAAATCAGATTCATTGAAGGAAACATTAATACTTTCTTACGAAAGGTCATTCGTTAATATTTCAAACATATGAACCTAATAATTTAATCTAATGAAATTCACAAACAAACATAAAATAAAAGCCTACCAAAATAAAAGTGTACTTGCTAGGCAATGGGGATCCTTCCAAGGATTCACAAGCACACCAAAAGAGAAGTCAAATGTAGAGGATCAAAGAAGCTCCGTTTTATTCATCATCAATTGCAAATTGCAATTACAACCATTACAATGATTCTCCAAATCTAACTTCTCATTACCAACCTATAAGATACTAAGATTCTAAATTACAAATGAAGGACTAGGTTCTAAAATTCTAAAAATTAAGATTACAAATGAAGGAGATAACACTCCTATTTATACAAAAGCTATGATAACAAACTCATAAATGTAAATCCACTATTCCCTCCTTTGATCCACATATTTCTCAACCAATGGTGACACATAACCCTATCCTCCATGAGGTCCATGATCTCCTCAAATTCGAATTTGAACATAGAGTGCCACATAAAGATGCCTTGGAAGCTTCCTTTGTACCTACACATGTCAACAAACTCATTCTAATTGTTAGGTATAAGTATATGGATATTATTTTCTAAAGTTTAACCACAAATTCACTTAAAAATACTAAGAATTAATAATGTTTTTGAAAACACAATGGTAATCCATTTAATGATGAAAGTGAAGCTGATGTGGTGACATGGTGGTGGAATAGAGGTGAGAAAATGTGTCAATGGAGAGAAAGTGAATGTTGAATGGAGTGAAAGTGGATGAATTTTAAGGATAATTCTTAGGCCCAACAATAGTTATGCTCGTGCTCATTCAACTTTCGCGACTCATAGCATACCACCTGTCCATCATGCATAAGGACTCCACCAAGTCCCTTCTTGCAAGCATCTATGCATACTACAAACTCTTTGTTTGGATCTGCAATCTTTAACACTGGTGCATGTGTGAACAACTGCTTGAGCTACTCAAAACTAGCCTCGCACTCCTTTGTCCATTCAAACTTCTTACCTTTCCTCTGCAATGATGTAATAGGATAAGTAATCTGTGAGAAGTTCCTGATGAACCTCCTGTAATAGCCTTCCAACCCCATGAAGGATCTCACCTCATCCACATTCTTAGAAGCTACCCACTCCATAATGGATCTTTTCTTTTATGGATCTAATGTAATGCCCTCCTTGGAGACAACATGCCCCAATTAATGTACCTCAGTTTGAAAGAAACTACACTTGTTGGGCTTAGCATACAACTGATGCTCTCTCAACAACCTCAACATTGCTGTTAAATGTTCAGTATGCTCTTCCTCATTTTTAGAATATGCCAATATGTCATCAATAAACATAATAAAAAAATTATCCAAATATGGACGCACCACACTATTCATCAAACACATATATGTAGTTGGAGCATTAGTTAAGCTAAATGGAACAACAAAAAACTCATAATGCTCATACTTGGTCCGGAAAGTTGTCTTGTAAATGTCCTCCTCTTTGATGCGTACCTTGTGATATTTGGATCTCAAATAAATCTTCGAGAACGTTTTTGCTCCCTTCAACTAATCAAACAAGTCATCAATCATCGACAACGGATACCTGTTCTTGATGGTAACTTTGTTCAACTGCCTGTAGTCAATTCATAATCTGAGAGTTCCACCTTTCTTCTTTACAAACAATATTGGTGTGCCCCATGGTGATACACTTGGCCTAATGTATCCATTGTCCAACATTTCCTTCAGTTGTAGCTTCAACTCTACCAACTCAGGTGTGCTCATCCTGTATGGTGCTTTTGATGCTAGAGCTACTACCCCTGGCACTAACTCAATAGAAAAGTCTACCTCCTTGTGAGGTGGCAACTCTGTAATGTCCTTAGAAAATTTATCCTTAAACTATTGTAAAACTAGGTACCTGCTCAAAACATCTACATCTTCAACTTCCTTACCCTTATCACTAGAAATGTGCACTGCAAATAACTTACACCCTTTCCTGTGATTTCGTTTTGCTTGCATAGTTGTCACCATCCTAACTGACGTAGATTTCTTCTTACCCTGTAAGATTCTTGGTTCCCCATTATCATCAACACACTCAATGGATTTGTCATAACAGTCTACCAATCCATGCCCAACAACATATTGTATGAACCCAATGGTAATACATTCAAATGTGTTGCGGTAGGCATACCATTCAAATCAAATGCACAAGCTCTTACCCAATGATGAACTCCCTTCTTAGTACTTGTAGCCAACTACACTAACGAAGACTCTACATGCAATTCCATACTCAAATCACACTAATCCACCAAGTCAAGATTAACATAGCTATAATTAGATCCAGTGTTAATCAAAATAGAAATAACTTGATCAAAAAGCCTACTGTCCATCTCAATGATAAATGCTTGATGATCTACCTGTTTGTTATCCAACATTGCATAGATATGTGGAATACTCTGACCAACATCCCCAATAGTCTGTGCCTCCTACGCACTGTATATCTCAGGTTTACCACCCTGATTCTGCGGACAATCCCTCCTAAGAAAATCTTTGCCACAAGTCCAACACTCTATAGGCTTCCAGCCTCCATCCTTATTCTTCTCTTCAGATCGATGTCCCTGTCCTCTATCTGATGCATTGCACCTCTTTGGTGGTGCAACATTCTCCTTGTTACCTGTATCTTGTGGTCTTACTCTCTTCTTGTCCCATTTTCCTTTGTTCTTGGCATTACCTCTCCAGTCTGGCTTCGTCTCAGATTTGCGCTTCGATTGTTCATAGCAATGCTTAAGATTTCGGATGGCCTCCTCCAATGATCTAGGTTCATCGAACTCGATCTTGTCTTTGAATGCCATTGGTAACCCACTAGTGAATCTACGAGTATTGGCCTTCTCCTCCTTGAGGTAAGGCACATACCTCAATAGCTCCAAGAACTTACTAGTGTACTCATCATCTGTCATAGATCTCATCTTTAGCTCATATATTTATTTTTCTTTGTCATCAAAGTATCTCTCCGATAGTTACTTCTTCTTGAACAACCACTCAAACTCACTCCAAGTCAAATCTTCCTCATGTATACCTCTTACTTCTTCATGTCTTCCCACCAAATATATGTTTTTCCTTTGAGATTGAATGTAGCCACTCTAGCTTTCATGTTCTCTAAATAGTCATGCAACCTGAAGAACTTCTTCATACCAAGCAGCCATGCCTCTGCATCCTGTGATTTCTTCATCTCTCCATCAAATGTTGGTGGCTTTTATTTCTTAAACTCATTTGGAAAGTATACGCTATCACTCCTCTTGTAAGGATGATAACGATATCGATTCTCGTGCTTGTCATAGCGAGAACTAGAACGATACTTGTGTCTATCCCCTCTCCTATCTGGAGTGTCCAACAGTCTTCCATCTCTAACTGTGTCATCACTATCTGACCTATGACCACCATGCAATCTACCACCATATGCCCCACTAGTTTTATCCTCCTGCTCATGGCTGATCTGAAGTGGCCCCTATCGCTGCAAATTTGACAAGCTCTGAAGTATCACTACATTCACCATTGCTAGCTTCTCCTGTGTCTGCATGATTCTGCCATTAACTTCCAAATCGTAAGAGTTCCCAACACCATACTGCTCTTATGATTCATAGGGAGAGTCTTTGTAGTCAACCATATTGCTAGCCATTTGATATTTTTTCCTGCAAGGTATATCATGTCAACTAAACCAAATCACAATAAATCAACGTACCTTAGTATAGCTCGGGGAGAATACCTTGTCCGCGAGATCAACAAATCAGCGTGATACATGTATAACATAATCATGACAACATATAGAAACTTAATACATAAGCATATGACCATGCTATTGTCATTCTAGCTAGGGTCCAGTCATCAATGCATGACCTTGTCAACAACACATACTACGACCTCATGCATGACAACAACCATTACATCACTATACACTTGACCACATGTAAACATGGACATGCATAAGTAATACGTAACCAACTACACATATGCATAAACACATACGATCAAGCATAAAATAGCAACACTTAAAACCAAACCTACAATAATGATACATGCAATCAAGCATAAACTAGCAACACTTAAAACCAAACCTACAAGAATGATACATGCAATCAAGCATAAAGGTATGTAACCAACCATACAAGAATGTAACCAAGCATATGCTAACGATACATGTACGCAACATATAACAACATGTAACCAGTCGTACATCCACGACGATGCATTCCACAAAAATAACATCAAGTTTCACATGACGACATCACTACCACCTTGATCAACATTATGCAAATGCAACAATCACATGGAATGCAAGTGTAAGAGACACACATGCAACTCACATGCATGCATGACCAACACACAGCCCATCAAGTCCGAGGGGTAAACCATGCTCTAATACCACTATGTAACACTCTCCTCCCACATCTACCCAAGTAACCGACCAACCGGGGTAAACATGCAATGAAAGGCCACTATGATATGATTTGACCTCCTAAGTCACATTAAGAAAGTGGAACCGATAGAAACACACCATACAGACATTCAACATCAGCTTCAGGACCCTTGGGAACCATGGCAACACTTCATGAAACTTTCCCCTTGGTCCCACTGAGCTTTTGGACAACTTAACCCCCAGTCGCTCTCATGTTATACGCATGACAACGTCCAAGAACCTCCAGTCACTCTCACAGGCTTTCCTGTCATCATTCAGAGACTCTTTTTCTCAATGTTGTGCCAGTGTCCCCAAGATTTGAGCCACTTTTTCAGGCCCAGAGCCCAGAATTGAATCATCTCTTCAGAATAGTAAAATAACATGGAAATTACAGTACTAAATAAAATACTTGTTTAAGACCTTGATTGGACCCCTACTAGCCATGACAGGCATTTCATCAAACATATCATGAATATGTAAACTACAGGTGTAAAGAACAATTCTGAGCATAGGGTCTGATACTTCACTGAGAATCATTAAGGACCATTGATGCATCAACACATCAACTGTCATTCCATCCATTAGGCGATAGATATATTGATCATTCAACTACAGGTAAGAACGTGATGAGAGACATGCATAGATGTTGTCATAAAACACATACATAAACATCATAATAGCAACATAAATACTCATGAAAGTACATCCATATAGACCACAAATAATCTATCAAACTGTTCAGAGAAATACAAGGAGAAATAACCTTTCATTAATGATGCAAAATACAAACCCGAGATGAGACTTCCACGTTCCACCCGACCATAGAATGGCTAAGCCAAATCTCTCTTCATCCATTCACCCCCGTGCCATATTCCAAGCATGAATGTGGGATCTCATAGAACAAAACAATCAAAATCGTCCAGGGCTTCCAAAGGTCATCCACCTCAACCCATCAAATAGTGATTCCACCTCACGATCGGACATCAAAAAACCATCATTAGATTGGTCTCTATCCAAGCCTTCTAGGGCTCCAAAGTGTTTGTCCAACCAAGGATTCTAGGACTATTAACTCAGCCCACAACTTATATAGGGATTCCAGAGCATTTGTCCAACCAGAGCTTCCAGGACTCATACCTCAACCCACCAAGGGCTTCCAGAGCTTTTGTCCAACCAATGCTTCCAGGACTAGTAACTCAACACAAGTTGATATAGGGCTTCTAGAGCATTTGTCCAACCAGGGTTTTCAAGACTAGCAATGCAACCCAAGATAAGGAAACATGAGAACCAACCAAAAGAAAACAATGGAAATAAACCTACAACCACCATGGCTATCCAGGAAATGGAAAGGCTACGCAATCCACTATCAATCCTAGCCATCCTCCATGCCAATGACAGATCACAACCAATAATCCACATGCATATGCCATGCATGCGAAAAATAGTGAAGGAAACATACATGCAACTCGGTACCTGCAAGAAAATCTGATGTAGTTGATCTCGATGCCCTCTTGCACTTTCCTATGCTGCATTTGCCTTCTTTCTCAAAAAATCCGAGTAGGCCACACCCTCCAAGAGTGCTCCAAGAAAACTCTAAGTCTCCAAGAGTATGATAGAGAGAGAGAGAATAATGAGAGAGCTCCAAAACTGAACTGACAAAAGGTTACCAACTGATCCTCAGAAACCTTTTTATGAATGAAGCCTCTATTTCTTTCATTTTCCATTATTTTCCTCCTCACGTGCAACCTGTGACCTTTCACCTCCTTTTTCTCCTAATTTCCATTATTTTCATAAATAAATGTGCCAAAAATTCCATTTCGCCTTTCCAAAGCCTTAACCATTGCCTTTGCCAATTTCCTTAGCCATAAACAATCACAAGTGATCCCCATCACTAGATTTTTGCCAACATTCAACTTGGAATAGCTGTCCCACCATCTATGGTTATTATTTTGCCTTTATTTGCTTTTATTACATGGAATTCTCACCAGGGTTGTTACAAATATCCCACAATTTAACCCTAAATATTCCCTCTGTTCACAACACCGACAATGCCTTACTCTGCAACTGCAATTTGGACCAAAAAGGGAGAAAGATAAAATTCAGTATAAGCTCTATCTAAATCCTTAAGTTTACTCTGCAACTCCAATTTCTGGACCAAAGAGGGAGAAAAATAAAAATCGTTTGTAAGCTCCATCTAAATCCTTAAGGTCCTTTAAAATCCATTGAACATTATCAAAATCAATGAATTTGTTTTGCAGTATTTGAATTTCCGCATGAATCCAAGCAAAAGAAGGCAATATTGAAATTGTCCATCCGCAACATAATGGGTTGACTTCGAAGCTCCCAGATCAAGACCCAGGTGGCGAAAAAGGAGCCTCTTCTTTTCTTTCCTGGTTCAATGCCTATCAATAGTGAAACACACTCTCAGAGGAGAAAGAAAGAGTCTGAAATTTGTTTTTAGTTTAATAGTTGGCGCATATTTAATTTCGAATACCCCATGGGAATTTTAAAATTTCGACTCTCCCATTGTTGAATATTTCGATTCTCCCAACGCTGACTTTACCACCGACTAAGGTGAAACAATGTGATCACACTAGGGTGTCAAGGTCATCGAAATTGGCATCTATTCTAGCGCCATCAAGTTATTTTTTTCCATAAAAAGTTAGACATAGAAATGTTAGAAGAATATAACATTATTCTCAAATAAAATCAAAGATTAATAGAATGCATTCAGTAGAATAACCATTATTTCAATAATCTACTACATTCTCTATAGAGTAATTTAATTAACTCTAAAATGTTTGCATAAACTAAGTTATAAATGAGGAATGAAACAAAATTGATATACATATTAGTGTTAAAGTGTGTTACATCAGGAAAAATGTTAATCTCAATTAATATTTATGTTGTAAGAATAAATTATACTCTATTCAAAATATAGTCTACCAATAATTCTACCCCTACACTTACTATTTTCAGTGTTGATAATTGGATTTGATTGGTGTACTAAAAACTATTGTCATTGTTCTGTATTACAAGATCTAGAGGTGACCATGGACATACAAAATGGACTACGTAGAACTACTAAATCACTGAGAGGAAAGTGGGTCGAAGAAGATATGACAATGGAATTTGCATATGCAATACAGGTAAGAAGACAAAGCAACCTCAACCAACGGAGGAAGGTCTTTATGATTTCACAAATACTACAACATAGAGGAGAGAAAGTCAATTCTTTTTCCAAGAGGCATTTCACATAAAACTTATTGGTTGAAAATGCATAGTAATGGTGATTAAATGTGATTCTATGATCAAGGGAATTACTCAAAAATTAGGGTGGCCATATGGGATAATGATGTTGGATACTTTTCTTGTGGAAATTTTGGCTCGATGTATATACCTAGGGTCATATTTTTGTTTTTTCAACTCAAATTAACATGATATCAATGTGCCAAATATATGACTAAAGTGATCTTTTGTGTTGAATAGCATATTCATTAAATTTCTATAATTGGTGTACTAAACATTATTTACTATGTTGTATATTATAGGAGTGAGATGAGGCCATGGCAACATATCATGTCATATCAAATGAGGACAAAATAGATGACGCAGGACATCAAGTACTCACATTTTGACTTAACTTTGGAAAAATTCATATAATGACATTTTGTGATACATCCATCTTTTTCCACGATATTATTAAAATTTATAGTGTATTATCCAATCTTGACATAAATATTGAGGTAGACAAACCCTACCTTTTACCCTATGAAATCCATGCAATTTGGATTATTCTTAAACAACATAAATAAATATCTGAAAATAAAAAATATTTAATTGTATTAATGTTACTTATAAGTAAATAAATACTCTCCAAGTTTAATCATTCAATTTGGCCTTGAAATTAAGGTTGGGCATGCATTCTTGTGAAGCGGGCCAAAATTGTCTTACTTCACTAAAATGCACACTGAGGCTTCATCTCCTAGCCAATCTCATTGATTCAAATTGTAGATTGCTTATTTTACTATTTTACACACTTTTGCATTATTATATCTTTACTAACCAGTAAAGTAGTAACAATGCTAGTTTTCTTAGGGTTAGAAGTCTCTGTTATAGATAATTGCATGTTAAAACATTTTCACATTGCATACACCCCATATCATGTAATAAAATTTAATAGAAATGTAACACTGTCGAGTTAAAAATTCATGTAATAAAGTTAATAAAGGCAAAATAAGACCAAGGTCATGGGACACGTATTCCAAGCTAAACATTGGGAAAAACATCCTAGTGGGTGTTCATTTGGTTTATTATGGCTAAGGGGAAATTGGCAAAGACAATGGCAAAGGCTTTGAAAAGGCAAAAAGGCATTATTGTTATTTTATTTATGAAAATCAAGAAAAATGTGAGAAAAGGAAGGTGAAAGGTCACGAGTTGCATGTGAGGAGGAAATTGAAGGAAAATAGAGGAAAATTGAAGAAATTAGAGGCATAAATAATAAAAAGACATCAGAGCATCATTCTGGGGCCTTTTGTTGGTTTAGTTTTGGAATTGGTTTCAAAGAGGAGAGGAGCACCAAGAGGAGAAGGAAAGCAAGCAAGCAAAGGAAGGACAAGGAAAACAAAGGAAAGCAAGGATTAAGCAAGGAAAGGTTGGATTACGCAGCTTCAGTGGGAATACTTGCAGGTAACAGGTTGCATGTATGATTTCCTAGCTATTTTTGGCATGCATGGTATATGCATGTGCGTATTTGGCTTATTTGATGTCAGTGGCATGGGTTTTGTCGGGTTTTTAAATTGGTTTTAGCCTTGCCTTTCCATTTCCGGATAACCATGGTGTGACGGGATTCATTCTTGGTTGAGCTTTGGATTGCCGAAAGGTTTTAGATCTAGGTGAGGTGGTCTCAAGAAAATCCCCAAGGGTTGGGGATGGAGATGTTTCTTTTTGGGAATCCCTCAACAAGTGGGTGGAGACAGGAAAAATCCTCAAGATGGTGAAGGAATACTGAGGCATCCAAGCTCGGTTTGGTTTTGTGGTCTTTGGGTCAGTTCAGGTGAGATCATGGTAGTGTGAGGGTGGAGTTGATTTAAACTATGGATTCCCTTGGTTTTTTATGGATTGGCTTATCCCATGATATCCTACATTCATGCTTGGAATATGGCACAAGGGTGATTGGCTGAAAGAAATATTTGGTTGAGTCGAATCTATGGTAGGGTAGTATGTGGAAGTCCCTGACTTGGTTGGCTTTGCATATGGTTAATAAAATCTTAGTTCCTCTTGTATTTTGTGAGTAAATGTACTTGTTATTATGTGGATTTAATGGTTGATATATAATTGTTAATTAACTAGTTATATGTAGATTATAAGCATGGTTTTATGATAGATTTAAGTATGCCTCTAATCACCTTTTAATTGATGAATGATTGGTTAATGAATGCATGACCTAATTGGTATTATGGAAACTATTATGAGAAGGCATTAGTCCTTCTTGGTAAATATTAGATAAGTTTCAGATCTCTATGTTCATATATGAATTCATGACCTGTAGGTTGCATGTTCATCACGTGTGTGACAATGTATGTCATGGTTAGACCAGGTTAGGTCAAGTCCTTGAGTAAGTTTTGTGTTAGAGGCTTTGTCTCTATGCTATTTGTCATTTTTGGAAGTTTAATTAAGTTCTGGGTAGAGGTTTGTATCTTAGCCCTGAAAAGTGGCTTAAATCTCGTGGTTGCTAGCACAAAAATACCTGAAAGAGACTGCAGTCTCTAGGAAGCATGCCTGTGGGAGTGACTGGAGGGTTACAGTCGCTTGGAGGCCTTGTCATGGGAGCAACTGGGGGTCTAGCTCATTGAAAAAGAAAGTTATCTCAGGGGTTGGACACCTGGAATGGTTGGTTAGTTCTTGGGGGTCCTATAGTGCCTCAGAGAAGTCAGTAATGTCTTGTTTTATCAGCTCCATTTACTTAAGGTTATCTAGGAGGTTGAGTCATGTCATATTAGCCCTCAACTCATGTTTACCCTGGGCAATCTAGTGAAAGTGGGAAGGTATGGGAGGAGGCGTGTTACAATAAGATATTTGTCAAACATGATGCAAGATTATATATTAAGGTCAGGTAGTGTCCAATCATGTCCCATTCCAAATTTCATTACCAAGAGTGTAATTGGTTTGGCCCGGGAGTGCATATTTGTTTCGACTTGAACATTGGTAGATATGATGAATTGCTACATTGGCAGTCTTGGATAAAGGCCTTTCCATGAGACCTTTAAGTCAAACTTATTGGTTTAAAATGCACAAGAATGGTGATTAAATGTGATTCTTTGATCAGGGGAAATGTTTGAAAATTAGGATGGCCATGTGGGATAGGGATGTTGGATACTTTTTCTTGTCGAAATTTTGGCTCGGTGTATATACCTAGGATCTTAAAATTATTTTTTATTTCAACTCCAAATTAACATAATATCAATATGTCAAATATATGACTAAAGCGAATTTTTGTGATGGACAACATATTCATTGAAATGATATAATTTGTGTACTAAACATTATTGACTATGTTGTGTATTACAGGAGCTAGATGTGGCCATGAAAACATTTCTTGTCATATCCAATGAGGACACAATGAATAACACAGGACATAAGGTCCTCAAATTTTCACTTAACTTAGGAAAAATTGATATAGTGGAATTTTGTGATACGTCACCTTTTTTAACGATATTATTAAAATTTATAGTGTATTATCCAATCTTGATAGAAATTAATGCATGTTATTGATTATTTTAGATGGAGATTGGAGAAAATGCAGATCCTAGGCCTTCAACTAGCAAAATAAAAAGATATGTATGTGGATGTGGACCTAAAATTGTTAAATCATGTAGTAGACAATGGGTGGAAGAGGATATGACAATGGATCTTGAAGACACAACAAATGATTGCACTGAAAAAGAGGTTGGTCAAGACTATAGTACATGGGATGAATACTTTGAGAAAATTGTTGTTTGTGGATGTTCTATATGTTGTGGAAAGAAACAATTCAAACGAGCGATTGTACAAAGACATTACATAGATGATGAGCTTCCAGTGGGTAGTATGCCTCCTACAATTAATTTAAATCTGATAGTAATTATGGTAAGGAATTTTCCAATTTGATTTAAATAATATGTATTCTTCTTTTAAACATTGTTTTATATTATTTAAATAATTATTTTTTTTCTTAATGATTACTTGCAGGATAAATTTCTTGGTTTAAAGTTTCCTAGAGCACTGAATTCCAGCCTAGAGTATGATGATCATTTATATGATGATACATATAACAAAAATATGTGCACATATACTAGCTCGGAAGATGAGGAATTGATGAAAACAAGTAACAAAACAAGAACCAATTTAAAGATGCATAATTTGCTTAAGGACAAGGGAAAGGTGGACTACATACCCTATGAGAATGAATGTGATGGAGATGATGACTTTCCCTTAAGATTGAGATCACTTTATAAAGAGACATATTATCGTCGACTATATTGCGCTTGGCCCAATGATCGAGAACTACCTAGAGTGTATGAGGTGTTTCAATTTTGGGAATACATCTACATGATATGACCCTCCAATATTCATGGAGCAAACCTATGCCTCTTTATTGTCCAAAACGTCCATGTGGGATGTAAACATAGAAACAATTCACAACAAACTGCAAGGAGTTTAATGCCATATTATGGCTCGTCATATTACAATGGTGAATGGATAAGCCTAGCATGTCATCATATGGTCTAAATTTGAATATGTATACACATCACCTCCAATTGGAAAGTGGAAAATAAATTAATATAGGTCATCTTATGTATATAGATGGACATGCATACACATACAAAAATAGTGCAGAAATTATAAATAGTAGTAAGGGAAGGGACCCTACTGTAAGACATAATTGTTAATTTGTTGAGGTTATAAATGATAGAGATAGAGATATGGAAAGATAGACTGATAGATTGATAATGGTTGAGGTTGTTATGGACCTTAGCACTGGGGATAAGTTATTGATTAATTAACCCTTCTTAAAACACACTGTCGTGTGAAATAAAAGGGAAGAACAAGGTCTCCCTAAGGATGTTCTTAAGGGAAGAAAACTAAGGAACAATTAATGGGTGTGGAGTGACGTTTTATAAACTATGTTGTCAAAATTGTGTTTTATTTTAAATAATTGTATAAAAAAGGTTGTCTATAAAATGATGTTCCATTATTCAATTGATGTGTGTGTGTGTGTGTGTTCATATTGTTCATATTGTTCATATTTTTATTTATTAAGACATATTTCAGTATATTTCTTTGAAATTGATACATTAATGATTTATCCAATTATTTCCTAGCATTAAATAATGTTTGTGTTTGTTGGTAGCTAGAAGATATTGACGATACACCTACTAATACCCAAGGTCAAACTGGGTTTTTAAGATTTGGACGGGATGATCCAAACCATCCTTTAAACCATACTAGGGCGAGAAGAGCAAGATTGAAGAGAACACTACCAGCTGAAAAATTTGAAGAGGTTATGAGACTAATAAACATTGATGACATGCCACCTACCCCTAATGATGGTGATGATAACTGCATCCAAGTTGTCTGTTGATGTGGAAATTTGAATTTTCTCAATTTGACCAAGGCAAAATCAAATTGAGACTTTATTGTTGCATATGACTTTGAGATTAAGTACATAAAAGGTAAGGAAAACAAGGTTGTTGATGCTTTGAGTAGAAGAATCCAAGTAAATCACTTGGCAACTGTAAGTTCATACGCAACAGATTTGGAAGAAAGAATCAAAAGCATTGGACAACAGGATGAAAAATACCAGCAAATGAAAGAAAGGTTGTGGCAAAGTGGTGAGGATGAAGGATATCACCTCAATGAGGATGACCTAGTCATATTCAAAGGCATAATTTATGTGCCTAACAATGATGAAATGAAAAGACTAATAATGAAAGAGTTCCATGTTAAGCCTTATTCAGGCCACCTAGGGTATCAAAAGACCCTTATAACCATTAAAAAGTATTATCACTGGCTGAATCTGAAGAAGGAAGTGGAAAATTTTGTAGCAAAATGCATAGAATGCCAGCAGGTAAAGGTCAAATGCAAACATCTAGCAGGATTGTTGCAGCCTATCCCTATTCTGGAATGGAAGTGGGAGGTAATTTCTATGGATTTCATTACAAGATTTCCCAAAACATCTAAGCAACATGATGCAATCATGGTAGTGGTGGATAAGATTAGCAAGGTAGCTCATTTTGTGGCAGTCAAATCCACCAATTCCACTAGTGACATAACACAAATCTTCATAAAGGAGATTGTGAGGCTACATGGCATCCCCAAGAAGATTGTGTCAAACAAAGATGTTAGGTTCACTTCCAGGTTTTGGAAGGAATTGTTTGCAGGATTGGGAATAGAATTAGCATTTAGTACAACCTATCATCCACAAATAGATGGGAAAACAGAGAGGATCAATCAGATCCTTGAGGACATGTTAAGGATGTATGTGATGCATCAACCCAAGAAATGGGAAGAATATCTTCCACTTGTGGAATTTGCATACAATAATGGACACCAAGAGTCCATAAAGATGAGCCCCTTTGAGGCATTGTATGGCAGGAGTTGCAACACTCCTATTAGCTAGAGTGATCCAGTTAATAGGGTCCATATAGGACCTGATATGCTTAAGGATATGGAACAACAAGTTTAGATCATAAAGAAAAATTTGAAAGTGGCACAAGATAGACAGAAAAGCTATGTAGATAAGCATAGGGCACACAAAGAGTTCCAAGTTGGGGAACATGTTTACCTGAGAATTAAACCCAAGAAAAGTTCCCTAAGGATGGGGACATGTGCCAAGTTGGCACCACGGTACTGTGGGCCATTTGAAATCCTTGAACAGATTGTACTAATAGCATATAGGCTAGCTTTACATCCATTAGTTAGAGTTCATGATGTTTTCTATGTTTATTTACTTAAAAGATATGTATAGGATTCTAATCATGTGATTGATTAGTCTGTGCTACAAGTTGAACCAGAGGGAGGGTTCTAACCAAAGCCAATGTGCCTTCTATACTGGAGGAATCTTATGCTCCGGAATCGAGCCATAGAGCAAGTCAAGGTGCATTAGAAGCACTTTGGGCTAAAGGAGGTCATGTGGGAAATGACTGATGCCATGAAAGTTAACTACCCCTTCTTGTTTGTTGGTTAAAACTAGTGTGTGTGACTATAAATATTGTATAGAGTTGTGTGTATAAAGCTCCATGAAACAATATGTGTTGTATTTTAATTCTGGTGTTCAATATGGGCAATCGAACACTGAAGGTGGTGTTCCCTCAAGGGGGAGGGGATTGTGATAGCCCCACCCAAAGTCCTCGCATAAGTTGTATTGTAAATATTATGCAATATTTTAAATCAAGAAAAAGGGACTGAGCCAAAGGGACATAGATTCCAGAGCTGGGAAGGAGGATTGCTTACTTGGGATGTTGTGGTTTCTTGTGCAGAGAAAGAAACCTGAATTGCAGGATAACCATTAGAAGTTGACTGGTGCATGAATTAATGAATTGGTTATTGTATTAAATGGGTTGAAAGAGTAAGTACTCATGCCCATGCTGGTTGACAAGCAACCACAAGCAAAGAGGATAGAGGACTATGAAGGGGCTGCAAGCTGCCAAGAAACAAGGACGTGGCAGTAAATGCAAGCGAGGCAGCAAGCATGAAAAAGGGAGAGAAGGCACAATTCAGGAGTACACCAAGGAAAACATGATGAGAGAAATCATGCAGGGGAGAACCCATTTGAACCTACGCAGGCTAGAAGAAAACAAAAAAGAGATGGAATTGAGGATTCAACGAGAGAATTCAACAGTCAACGTTGAAGAGAAGACAAGACAAGAGAAGGGGATTGGTTTTCTTTCCTTGGAGGTTATGGGTTGAGTTGCTAGTATTTGGAGCCCTATAACAACTTGGGGTCCCTAGAGGCTGTGGGTTGAGATAAGATCCTTGGAGCCTTATAACAACTTGGGTCCTTGGAGGCTATGGGTTGAGACAAAGGTCTTTGGAGCCTTGTAACAACTTGGGTCTTTAGAGGTTGTGGGTTGGGATAGGATCTCTGGAGCCTTGTAATAGCTTGGGCCCCCTTGAGGCTTTGGGTTGAGATAGCAAACTCTAGAGCCCTATAACATCTTAGGAAGAGGTCATCCTGAAGTAGAAGCAAAGGAAGACCTAAATGAAGACTTGTGGTTACTGCCATGTTGGTACAGTGGATTATGGACTCCATAGAAAGGGGTGAATCGATGTGTGTGCACTTGGGATGATTTGGGGCACCTATGGACTCCTTGTGTTGATAAAGAAAGTAGTAGTCAACTAGTGGGATTGAGGAAGGAGGTCGTTGGAGTCCCTGTTTCAGTTGGCAATTGGTGTGTTAGTCCTGGAAGCAAGCACCCCCCCCCCATACTCTAGAATCTGGCTCGGGGGTGACAACTGCAAGTAAGTGTGGTTGCATCTATCTATGGTTGGGTGGAGTGTCCTTGTCCCAGACCTAGTTCCCCGCAAGTTCAAAGATAAGTATATGTGTATGCTTTTTTACCTTTAAATGAACCATGTTGCACTGTTGTGGGTAATGGTTCTGGATTCAGGAACTACATTTATGTTGTTAATGCTTGCATATGTGGTGCATCTCTGTGGGGATATTGTTAGTTTTTGGTAGCATCGGATGTGCTCTAGCCATGAAAATTGGTGGAAAGGCTAAGGCACATGAGTTCTAAAGAACCCATAAATCGTTTGGTGAAATTACACCTGGATTGTATTTCATTAAGATAATTAATATTTTTAGTGGGGTTCCTAAGTCTAAACTTAGGAAAGTTAAAGTATTAATGGGTTTTAATCAAAATATGGGTGAGAATGTTCTAGAAAGTAGATCAATTCAAGTTTTAATCTTAGTGGTTCTAGGGCTAGGAAACTGAGAAATTCAAACTGAGTGATCATTCAGTAGCAGAGGGGCAAGCATAGTTCGGGAATATTGGACAGAGAGGTGGAGAGCCACTAGTGGAGGCAATGCAACATCGAGAGGGATTGACGCTGGGCCATTCTAGACCCACACGGTCTTGATGTAGAGCCAGAAGGGTCAGCGCAGAAGTGAGGTTTCCCTCACGCAAAAGGCCGGAAACTGTTGGGGAACTGTCGGAACAGTCGGGAGAGGTTGACGCAAAAGTTCCAGGAGGCAGAAGAGACAGCGCAGTGCTAATGCAGAGCCTGTAAGGCTAACGCAGGGCCTCTATAGGGCCAACGCAGAGATAGCCGAGGTTAGCCAGTTCTGCTTTCGGATCAGCTGGAAACTGCTAGGTGGAGTTAGGTAATCTCACTCAGTTTTCTGCCATTATATTTTTCTCTGTAACTGGATTCTTGGGAGGGCGTCTAATATTGTATTCAGAACTATTGCTTAATAATATAAAACCCTCAGATCTGCTACACCAGTTTTCCCACATTGGGTTTTTCTGGGGACTATTTTGTCCAAAAATAATTGTGTCCTATGTATCTTGTTATTTGCTCAGTTTCTTGCTTCATGTAATCAAATTAAATTGGTGTAGGCTGCAGAAGTAATTTACTTCAATATTTTAGAAATTAACTTGATAATGTATATTAAAATCGAGTAGGAGAAGTAAATTCAGATTTGTTGCACTAGGGGTTCCTTGAGTGTAGGATTTTTGACATGGTATCAGAGCATTGATTTTGAAACAGGAAGAGTAGATCCAATGCTAAGTAGAGAGGCCAATAGCTGCATTTTACAACAATTTGAATCCCCTTGAAGGGATTGTGTAGTCCTTGCCAGGAAAGCAGAGATTCTAAGGAAATCTCTCTCTGAGAGAGTCGAGAGAGAGGTACGATTTCTGGTTCATGAGTTTGCAGAGGCAGAGGGAGTGACACAGAGCCTCAACGCAGTGCTTGAAGGGCGCAGTTTCTGTCGAGGCAGAAATTCGTTGGAAAAGAGCGAAGACACATAGAAGGGGAATTTTCTCCTCATAAGACTTTTCTCGCCAAAAAGTTTGGATTTTTCACTTGTCGGGCATCAGACCAGTGTCGAGTAGTGACTAGAGGAGTCAATTCGACAGTTTGGGTGAGATGGCATCACATGGGCTCAAAGATCAGGACAAGTTGGAAGGATCTTCCAACTATGTCATATGGAAGACCATAATCTTAGTTGTTCTGGAGGAGTATGATATCGAAGCCTACATCAAGAGTGTTGTGGTTATTCCCGCAGATAATGATCAGAGGAAGAAGTACAAGTTCAAGCAGGGGAAGGCGAAGAGGCTTATACTTGATGGAGTTCATCATCATGTGGTCTCACACTTGCATGGAAAGATACAACCTAAGAAATGTGGGAATCTTTGTCTTCACTGTATGAAGGTTCTTCCGAACAGTGGAAGATGTACTTAGAACAAAAGTTGCAGCGGACATTGATGCAAAAGGGAGAAGGGGTTAAATCCTATCTTCAATGTCTTCAGGACACCAAAGACCAACTTGCTGCAGTGGGGTCTACTCCTCATTCTACCGCGATGGTAAGGACGGCCCTAAATGGAGTCTCAGATGAATGGCAAGTCTTCATTCAAAGTAGATTGCGCAGGGAAAGACTACCTTTATGGGAGGAGATGTGGACAACTCTTCAACATGAAGAATTAAGAAGGGATCTGGTTAATGTCAACCTCAATGGCAGTAATGGGAGTGCACGAAGACCAAGGAGGAGGAGGAGAACGCAGCTCTAGCATCAAAGGGACAACATAAGCAAAAACATAAGAAGGACATTTCGAAGGTGAAATGTTTCAGATGTGCCGAGATGGGACACTTTGCATCCCATTGTCCTTTGAAAAAAGGATAAGGACGAGAAACATGATCCTAAGGCCGCTCTAGCAAAAAATGATGAAGATGAGTTTGCCATGAGTGCCCACGCATCTCTAGGAGGGAAATGGGGCGATATAGAACTATAGTCGGGAGGACTGCATGTGGGAAGGATCCTTGAGGATCCCACCTCTTGGATCAATTCCTTACTACGGGAGCCCAAGATTCAGTAGTAGCGAGATGTATTTAGTGTCAAATGATGCAGTGGGTTGACTGGAGAGACAGATGCAGTAGCTTGGATCAGAGACTAATCAACGCAGAGCAAGGTTGGCAGTAGTGCAGATGACACAATGCAGAAGTCAACAACAATGCAGAAGATTCAGAGGGTTAGAGACTAGTAGAAGTTAGCTTCCAACATTCACATGGTATTATGCTCAACACAGTTACTTCAAAAAATTTAGATGCTTTTCCATTGTTGAGCAGCAGCAATTGGAAAATGACGCAGTGCAAAGCTAGTAGTGGCAATGTTAGCAGCAGATGAAGAGGGAACTGTAGTACATATGCAATAGTGGTAGTGGCAATGGCATGGGCAACAGTATAGTAGCAACAAAACATAGTGTTGTTGGCAGCAACAGTGTGGGAAAGAGATGCTTCAGAGACAGAGCAACATGCAATTAGACATTGTTGCTAGAGCACATTCCTTGCTAAGAGGGAGTGTTAATTTTTGATAGCATCGGATGTGCTCTATCCATGAAAATTGGTGGAGAGGCTAAGGCACATGAGCTCTAAAGAACCCATAAATCGTTTGGTGAAATTCCACTCAGATTATATTTTATTGAAATAATTAATATTTTAATGGGGTTCCTAAGTCTAAACTTAGGAAAATTAAAGTATTAATGGGTATTAATCAAAATATGGGTGAGAATGTTCTAGAAAGCGGATCAAGTCAAGTTTTAATCTTAGTCGTTGATTAGAGACTTAATCTCGATTGTTGAAGTCTCAACGAGAAAAGTATAAAAAGGAGGCTTGGGGTTCATTTAGAAAGACACACAGAGAGAATGAATTGATCTAGAGTTCGATTTCTGGGGCTAGGAAGCTGAGAAATTCGAACTGAGTGATCATTCTGTAGCAGAGGGGCAGGGATAGTTTGGGAATACTGGACAGAGAGGTGGAGAGCCACTAGTGGAGGCAGCACAACATCTAGAGGGATTGACGTTGGGCCAGTCTGGGCCCACGCAGTCTTGACACAGAGCCAGAAGGGCTAGCGCAGAAGTGAGGTTACCCTCACGCTAAAAGCCGAAAAATGTCAGGGAACTACCGGAACAGCCGAGAGAGGTTGGCGCAGAAGTTCCAAGAGGCAGAAGAGACAGCGCAGGACTGACGCAGGGCTAGCGCAGAGATAGCCAAGGTTAGCCAATTCTACTGTCGGATCATCTAGAAACTACTAGGTGGAGTGAGGTAATCTCACTCAGTTTTCTGCCATTATATTTTTCTCTATAACTGGATTGTCGAGAGGGAATCCAACGTTGTATTCAGAACTACTACTTAATAATATAAAACCCTCAAAGTTGTTGCATCAGTTTTCCCGCATTGGGTTTTTCTGGGGACTATTTTGTCCAAAAATAACTCTGTCCTATGTATCTTGTTCTTTGCTCAATTTCTTGTTTCTTGTAATCAAATTAAATTGGTGTAGGCTGCAGAAGTAATTTACTTCAATATTTCAGAAAATAACTTGATAATGTATATTAAAATAAAGTAGGAGAAGTAAATCAGATTTGTTGCAGTAGGGGTTCCTTGAGTGTAGGAATTTTCACAAATATGTCATTGATATATTTGTTGATTATATATATGTATGTGTGTTAAGTCTAAAAGAAAAATGTTGTGTGATAATTTGCTTATGGTAAAAGCAGTGCATCTGATGCATAAATATGCAAATGAACCACATGATAATCAAGACTATGTTATATCATTGAGTTGGACATTACCCTGAATAAATGCTTAACTGTATTGAAAGTAGTAAATAAGTAAGCAACCGAGGAACATAAGGCCCAATGCAGGGCATAATAGAAACTTGAATTAAAACTCGAAACAATGGGCTTAGAGACCCATTTTATTAATGTGAAATAGTTACATGGAAGACCCTCTGCTTAGCAGGGTCTGTATTTGCTTACTGTCGTTGTTACCAAGTTACAGGTTGTTTCGCATGTCAAGCAACACATTAATGTCGATGGAAGCTTCCTTTGGGGCCAGTTTAGCCCATCAGCTTTACCTAAATGGCCTTCAACCTTGCATTCTCACCAGGCCAGATAACTGTCATTGGCATCTTCATGTTGTCGATGAGGTACCAAAAGGCTCTATGTGGCGCCACAAAGATGCTTACAAGCTCGACATGGATTTGAATGTTGTTGGTGTGTGGTAGAAGAGGTGGGTGTAATAGCCTTGGTCAAAAATCCATGTGATAAAGTTAATAAAGGAAAAATAATAACCAAGGTCATGGGACACATATTCCAAGTTGAATGTTGGGAAAAACATAGTGATGGGGATCACTTGTGATTGAATAATGGCTATGGAAATTGGTAAAGTACTTGGAAAGACATGAGGCATTTATTGGCATTTTATTTACGAAAATAATGGAAATAGGAGAAAATGAAGGTGAAAGGTCACAGGGTGCATGTGAGGAAGAAATCGAAGGAAAATTATGAAAAATGAAGAAAATAGAGGCCTCATTGATAAAAAGGCTTCTGAAGACCAGTTTGTGGCTTTTTGTTAGTTCAGTTTTGGAGCTCTCATTCTATTCTCTCTCTCATACTCTTGGACACTTGGAGTTTTCTTGGATCACTCTTGGAAGAGTGTGGCATACCTAGGATTTGGAGCAAGAAGGGAAAGGAAAGCTGGAAAGCGCAAGTGGACAATGGGATCAACAACTACAATGGGTTTTGCTTGCAGGTACCGAGTTTCATGTATGATTTCCTTACTAGTTTTGGCATGCATGGCATACACATGTGTTTCTTGGTTATGATCTGTCATTGACATGGAGGATTTCCTGGATTGATAGTGGTTTTGCCTAGCCTTGTCATTTCCTGGATAGCCATGGTGTTGTGGGTTTTATCTTTGTTTTCTGGTTGGTGCTCATGTTTCTTTGGTTGTGGGTTCAGTTACTAGTTCCTCGAGCCTTCGTTGGACAAACACTCTCTAATCCCTGTAACAACTTAAGTTGAGTTACTAATCCTAGAAGCCTTGGTTGGAAAAATGCTCTGGAGCCCTTAATGGGTTGAGTTACTAGTCGTAGAAGCCCTGGTTGGGAAAACACTCTGGAGCCCGACAACAGTTGTGAGTTGAGTTACTAGTCATGGAAGCCTTGGTTGGAACAAACACTCTAGAGCCTTGGATAGCTTGGGTAGAGACTGATTTGGTGATGGTTAGTGATGTCTGATCATGAGTTGGAATCACTGGTTGAGGGTTGAGGTGGTTTGGCCTATGGAAACCCTGGTTTGGTTTTCTTGGTTTATTCCATGAGATCCCACATTCATGTTTGGAATATGAAGCAGGGGTTATTGGCTGAAAGAGAGATTTGGTTCAACCCAATCTATGGTCGGGTGGTACGTGGGAGTCCCTAACTTGGTTGGATTTGCATATGTTAATAATAACTTTCTTTCCTTTGGTATTTTATGAGTAAATGTGCTTGTCATTATGTAGATTTAATGTTTGTTTCACCACTGATATACCTCTAGTTATTTGTTGGTTATAAGCATGTTTTATGAAAGTCATGATATATGGCTCTCATCATGTTTTGGTTAGTATATGAAATGTTAATAAATGAATGACCTAGTAGATAACAATGCAATTTATTGGTAGGAGACATCGATCCTCCTTAGCGATTCTCATATAAGTATGAGATCCCTATGTTTAGATCTATTGTTATGACCTGTAGATTACATATTCATGATATGTTTTATAGAATTCTTGTCATGGTTGGTAGGGATCTGGCCAAGTCCTTGTTCAATTTTTTGCATTAGGGGCCTTGTTTCGATGTTATTTATCATTTTTGGAAGTTTCATGAAGTTCTAGGCAGAGGCCTGAGTCTTAGCCCTAAAAAAGTGGCTCAAAATTCAGGGTTTTTGGCAAAGAACTGCCTAAAAAAGGCCACAGTCAAATGGATTCCTTTCTGTGGGAGCACCTGGAGAGTCTTAGTTGCATTGATGCCTTGTCATGGGAGCGACATGGGTTGCAGATTAGCAAAACATCAAGTTGTCTCAGGGGTTGGGCACCTGGAAGGGTTGGTTGTCTCCTGAAGGTTTTGTAGCTCCTAAGGAAGGTCAGGTTAGTCTTGTCTTATCGTTTCCCATCCCTAACTAGACATGGGGAGTTGAATCATATCATAGTAACTCTTCGTCACATGTTTACCCGGTGGACCGGTTATCTTAGGTAAATGTGAGAGAAGGGTGTTACATTGGGAACCTTTAAGGAGCCCATGCCAAGCCTGTGGTAGGTAATAGACGTAGGAGTGTCTATGCTTCCATAAATGGAATTCCCTATCTAAGGGTATGGAAGACCCACAAGTTAAGAACCCATTGGAGAATCTACTGTCCAAACTCAGGAGGGGTAGCATCGTGGATCGCCTAAATCAACCCTAGGCATTGGCAAGCCTTGATGTGGATCTAGAGGTCTATCGAACCTCTGAGACAAAACCATGGTCAAGAAGACTGGCTCGAGGAAACTTTTGCAATAGAAAATCTTGTCTTTGGGGTGATAGCGAGGATCCCCTTCGGACACTTCACATAAGGTCGGGTCGATATCCCTTGGTTGAGCCATGGCGGGGATTGAGAGTAAGGATTCGTTGCAGTGTAGAGGAACAACGCCTTGAACTTAGAAGAAGGGATCAAATATCATTATCCCTTTTCAAATCAAAACCCTAACCGGGAAAGCTTCCGATTGGCGTAGCTTAATCTCCCCTTAAGCGATTGGTCGGGAGGGTGATGACATGGCCAGAAAACTCGGAAGCCTAGAATCCTGTAAGTTGTTTTAATTGAGTGTCAGGAAGTCTGTAAAGTGTTGGAGGAGAAACTATCTATCGACAAAATCTCGCGACGTAGATCTGAACAGAGGTCAGGAACCCGAAAGCCCGAAACCTCGTAATTTGTTTTAATTGAGTGTCGAGAAGTTTGTCAAGTGTTGGATCAGGAATTGTCTTATGACAAAATCTTGTGACAAAGATTCGAGCAGAGGTTAGGAACCCGGAAGCCCGAAATCCCATAAGTATTTTAATTACAACTCTATAGAGTGTCGAGGACCAGGAGACTAGGGCCGTTGAGAGATGGCGACGGAAAAACTTTCCTTTCCCCGGATCTGTTAATTGCAAGATTGAGCGAAGTTAAAAGGGCCCAAAATGGTATTGCTACAATTTCCCATTGAAATGCTCCCACTATAACTCGACCAATTCAGCTACAAAATACCCCATTCCTCGAATGCGAAAGAAGGGGTTGGTTATGTTACAGGCTTACCAATTTCTTTTGCGAACATGCAAAAGAAGTTACATAGCTTCAAATCAATGCAATCCATAAATACTTTTTATGTACATTGTACTTCCACTTATTAATGCAAGCTTTTTTTCTTCGAAAATATATTTTGTTTTTGTTCTAAATTTTTTATAGTCAAATGAGCTTTTTTGTTGTGGAGTAGAGGTTAGAGTAAAGTAATGCACCACCACACAAATGGCCCTTCCCTCATCATGAGGAGGGAGGAGGAAGGGAGTGGAGTCACCACTTGGTTTCTGAAGGAAACTGGTACCAAGGTGGGGGAAGGAGGGAAGACAAAGGGAAGCCACTAGGTTAATTATTAATCTTGGGTTAGTGTTCATCTAGGATGGGATTGCAAGAGAGATTGGATTTGTATACCAAAAAGGTAAAAAGATCATGACTATTTGAACCTCATTGACTTTTCCATGCATCTAAATGTGAATGTAGAATCACAAGTGCTTTCTCTACACTTATTTAAATATAAAAATAGAAATAAGTGGTGGAGGGAAAAGGGCATCCTCATCTCTGATGTTATGAGACATTGTAGCCACGTTTCTATATCGTTGATTAAAGGAAACAGTTCCAAACTAAGAAACATTTAGATAACATATCATAATTGTCTTCATTTATGCTTTTTTTTTCATATGTTACCAAATTACGACATTGTCTTTGCAACATCTGGTGCAATTGCACTGCATGTTGCAAAGGAAACATTGTAAGTCGGTAGCATATGAAAGAAGAGCATAGAAGAAGAGAGATGTGATATGTTATGCTATCTAAATGTTGCTACTTTGGAACTATTTCCTTTGCAACATAAATTACTACCTTTGATGGTAGGTAACAAATATTTAATTTTACATTTGGTTTACCAAGGCCTATATGAATGAAGACCCCTAATTTCATGAGGTATGTGCCCTGTGAGTTGGGTGGCAAAGATTGAAGTAAAACCATCTACTTACCCATGAAACCAAAAAGACTCACTTACCTTACAACGAAGGTTACCATCCAGAGAAAAAGAATAAGACACTGTTATGGACCTCAAGCACATCCATCTTGCTAGGGGTGTATGGATCAATGCCAAAATTGCCACAAAACTCTTACCTGCTTGCATTTTAAAATACAAGAATGGACAATTGAAAAATGTTGATACGAATCCAATCTAGTAGTAGTTAGAAAAGACTTTGAATAGGCCATAATTTGAGACAGGCTTCCCATGCAGCCGACATTTGGATTTTCAGTTCCAAGCCTCATGACCTCTACCTTATCAATTGGTGGGACTGAAGAATCCATGGCATCTATACCCTCATGCTTACCCTTCACTTCTACTGCCATAGTAGATTTTGACCCTTGCAGGAAGGAGCTACTGCATTTTGATCTCATTTGGGTCATACTCTGCCTCAAGATTCTAATCTATTACTCGATATATTGAAATTCCTATAATAATATCACATGCATCATCTAACTACCCAACACGCCCAAGAAAACCAACCATGATTGTATAATGATCCACCATGAGTATTCTGCATTTATCTTCTCATGCATTTGAAATGCATCCAAGCCTCATTCAAATAACTTGCACGGTTTTAAGTAGATAAGACACCAATGATAGTGATGTAATATGGCTTCACACTTTACTATTCCATTCTGAAGAAAAGTGTGAGATATTTCATTCCACCTCCATGCATTCAATATCCTGCAATAATGGCATTCCATAATAGTAACTCTTGTCTAGACAATCTATCAAAGAAATGATGTGCAACCTCTAAACTACCACACTTGACAATTGATAGATGCATATGAGGGCATCAATTACACAAACTTAACTCAAAATCCATTTCTAATGATGTAATTATGGATCCCTTGTATTACAATAGATATCTTAAATGATTACAAATTGGAAGAATATTTATCACAATGACTGAATCAAGTAAAGTAACTAAGCTATCCATTTAAAAATAACGGTTCTAAGCCTTGTCAGAAGACTGATTATAAGAACAACCTACAATAACAACATTCCAGGAGGCCACGTCTTTGAAAGACAATGTAGTGAATACTTGGTCTCCAATATTGTTCTTGGATGTCGAATGCATGTCTACAAGTGCATTACCCAGTACTCTAATCCATGGCGAACTACAGAATCTTGAATTCTCTTGCTGTGTTGAAGATCCTCTGAGCTGGGACATACAAGAAGAATGTTCACAAGGGTGCAGAGTCTAGTTTCACACTTACAAGTTCCATCTAATGAGAGGCATACAAAGTTTCATGGTTATTCCCATTCTAAGAATAACATGATGTTTAGTCTTCAAATATATTAAGGAAGCGTTGTTATGGGTTGAAAATACAACTCTTCAATCACTTTTCATCTAAAATTGAAAATTATGTAAATGAATATGCAACCAAAGAGTTGTCTGTAATTTGATAAATCCACTTAATTAGCGCATTAGATGGGTAAGAGTTTGTAGAAGGTTGCATCTCTATTGCTTCTGATTAATGCTTTACAAAAGAGTGACTCTTGTTAATTTGTCCTTTTTAGCCCTTCCTCAATAATCAGTTGGGGTCTCTAGGCATCTTGATGAAGCTCCTACAAGATTTGATGAGTTAAAGAATGTAACGAGGACATCAAAAACCTTTCTTCTAAAATCACAAATTATTGAGATGAACATGCAACCTACATATACAAAATATTTTTAATGTAAGGTAAGCATGCTTTGTTTCACAAACTCATACCAAGCTTGAACAAGAGTGTACTGTATATATGCTAAGAGTGCCCTACTTTAAGCTCTTTCATCCAATTACCTAGCAATATTAATTTTATTTTCAGCAACAAAAGTGTGGAACACCTAATCTTTGGGATTATGAATCCTATGTAAATATTGTTAAATTTCAAATTCTTGTGGTCTTTGTTTTGAAAAGGATGGCTCGGATTTTGCATAGTATAGTTTGAATCTTGTCCACGTTTCAAATCCCAAAAGGGATCCATCTTCAAGACTGTGAATGAATGAATCTTGTTAACGTTTCAAATCCCAAAGGGGATCCATGTTCAAGACACTGAATGAATACATTATGTAAATATTGTAAATAACAAAATAAAAGAATTTGGAATATCAAGAAAAATTGAGAGATGAAACCCAATAGTCTCCCTCTCTTTGTATATAGTCATATGCTATCTTAATGAAAATCAACAAGTTATTAGTGGAATAACTCCACGTCTCACATAGTATCATAGCCAACTCTCAAAATTAGCTTTTATGTTGTAACTCCTTGTCAGTTTTCTGCCATATTCTGTTCCTTTGTCCTCAATTTAGTTTCAGATTCTGAATCCCAAATCTATGTGCGCATTGTCTCTTTCTTATACGTTGGTTATGTTGTTATAGCCTGGTGCGTTTAGTCTTGATTGTGTATACTTCCCGGAGATGATTTGAGCACTTGGTGAGCGTGGTTCAGTTTAGGGGCGATGGGGGTCACCAGTCCAGAACCTCGAGGTTTTAGCTTTGTTTGTGATATTGGACAGAGTGATCCGATCAGATAAATCTGGTTGTTGCGCCTTGAGGCCGACATATTTGGTAACATTGGTTTTGCCTCGATTAATCTCAGCGTTTTTGTCCTGGAGGATGGCAAGCGCTAAAGACTACTGAAATAAAAATTGAAAGATCTTGCGTAAAATTGATATTGAGCTATCGATGGGCGAGTTATGTTTCAGAGCAGATTCTTTGGTTGTGGTTCAAGTATGAGCGAGAAACAAAGCCTGTGACTGGTATGCATGGCACGTATGGATTTTTTATGGTGTCATTACCTCTGCGTTGAACTGAAGACCGTGTTGGTGTTCATTGAAGTTTTTTAAGCCATGATATGAATTATGAACCTTCGTTGACCTGTTATATATTACATGGTATGGCTTGAAGTGCATTATGTTAAAGTCGTGACTTCACCTCTTATGAAGTACACGTTTATGTTATGAAGTGCATTATGGTACATACCTTAATATATGGTGATGTATATTATGATGTGCATTAGGTTCCCTAGAAAATGGTGGTGTCTTATTATATAATGAGAATTTTGGATGGTGGTATAAAATGGTTATATAATGATATTTTTTTGGATGGTGGTATTTTTGAGACATGAAATTTGTTGAATTTTGTTTTGGTTATATATCATATAGTTCATATGTTGGAACAATGAGCGGAGGAATATATGTTATATTAAAGTATTAATATAGTGATGTTTTGCCACTTAAATAGAAGATATCAAGAAATATTGTATTTGTTTTGGAAATTAAAAGCATATCGTTTTTTTTTTATGATGCATTTACTCATATCAATAGTGGGAGTAGTTCTCACTAGCAAAGAGAACTACCATGAGTGGTCCCAAAAAATAAAACATACCCTTATTTTCAATGAGTTGTGGAAAGGGATTTGTGAAGGAGAATGAGACAATGCACCTAAAAATCCCACTTCAGATAAGGAGCTTGCCATTTGGGAAAACAAGAACAACAAGGCCTATGCCTTGATTGCAGTGTCAGTAAATGAAGAGGTGAGTCGTCATATTTCTCCATTTTCAAATGCTTTTTAAGCCTTAAAGAAGTTGAAGGAATTGTATGACTCACACTCTGAACTTGAAGTTGTTCAATCGATGATCAAGTTGTTCAATCTTGAGTTGAAAAATGATTACCCTCTTGCATTAGCATCATAAGTAAGATACATTATGCATGAAATAAAAGCCATTGGCATTGAAATAGATATTCCTCTCATAGCTTATGTCAAGGCACTATATCCCATTTATTCACATTATCTTGATTCATTGCAAACAAGTGGCAACCTTAAGGAGATTACCTTTGACTCCCTTGAGAAGAAGTTTGCTAAGAGAGAGAAGGCTTTTGGGAAGAAGACAACTCCTCAGTCTACTAAAGAAATTGCATGCCTTGCACAGAAGGAGAAGAATCACGTACAATATTCTTCTAGAGGAAGAGGTGGTCGAAGAGGAAGAGGAAGGAATAATTTTAGAGGCACGGGGGTAGACATTTCCAAGGAGAAAGGTTTGATCTTCATTGTATACGATGCAATAGAGATGGACATGATGTTTCCACATGTAAGCCTTCTTGGGATAGAATTGAGCAGGAAAGAAATGAAGGAAAAGGTAAAACACCTGACAAAGGAAAAGGTAAAGCACCTGAGTTCACTCATTATGTTGTGGCACATTGCAACATTGGAGTAACTGAAGACTTATTCAATGCTTCACTTGCTTCATGGAAAGATGCTTAGCTCTTTGATTCGGGAGAAACTTGCCACATGAATTTCAGGAGAGATTTCCTTAAAGAATTCACTGATAATGTTGATCGAGCAGTATACTTTGCAGAAAAGTCAAAACTCAAGCCATCAGGGCTTGGCACCATCATACTCAAACTGCCTGGTCTTCCAGACTTTCTTCTACATGATGTTTAATACCTTCTGGAGTTGAAGAGAAACTTGTTGTGTTTGGTCCACATCCGCTAGCAAGGACAATCCATTCATATATTTGAATGCAAGGTCGAGGTCAGAAAAGCATCATATCACTCACTTGTCATAACTAGGATAGAAAAAGAAAGACTTCAGAAACTGCAAGGAACCTCTGCTCATGCATAGAACTTTTCATACAATTTTCACTATGATGATGGTACATTTACATCAAGTCTTTTATGACATGCTAGATTTGGACACTTGAACTATGAAAACCTCCATTTATTGAAGAAAAATGGTGTTACTGGTTTTCCTACAATTCCTAAGAAACTCAAGTAATGTGGTGCTTGTATCTTAGGAAATCACAACAAACAGTCTTTTCGAGATTCTCATTCCAGAGCACGTAGAAAACTCGAACTCATTAATTTTGATTTATGTGGCCCAATGCCTATTCCTTCTGCAAATGGTAATAAATATATGATGACATTTATTGATGAATACACTAGAATATGTTGAGTTTATTTTATTGAAGAACAAATCTGAAGCTTTTGAAACATTTAATAACTTTCATGCATGGTCTGAAAATGATGCACAATCTCATATTGGATATATTTCTACTGATATGGAAAATAATATACATCAAATGAATTTGAAAACTATCTTTGACAACATGGGATAAAACATCAAACAATCGTGCCTTATAATCCACAACATAACGGAGTAGCTGAAAGAATGAACATGAAAATCTTAAATATGGTATGTTCCATGATGTTTTTCAAGAATGTTAAACTGATGTTTTGGGCTGATGTAGTTCTATGTGCTATGTATATAAATAATAGATGTCCATCTAATTATATAAAAAACAAGACTCCCTATGAAATGTGGCATGACCACATTTCTTCGGTGACACATCTCAGGGTTTTTGGTTCCACCTGTTATGCCTTAATACCCAAGGAACAAAGAAACAAACTTGGTGCAAGGAGTCGCAAATGTATCTTCTTGGGGTACTCAAATACCTCCAAAGCATACTGTCTCTATGATGAAGTGAATAAAAAATTTTATAGTATCTAGAGATGCAATCTTTCTTGAATCTTCTAAGACTAACAATGTTGTTGAGCGACAACTTGATTGATTCAGACTTATGAAAGAACACAATAGAATATAGATATAAACATAAACACAAAGATGCAGTGGAAATAAAACTTCATTTCATTAATATCAAAGAGTTGAAATATGCTTGCATACATAATGGAAATAAACTAGCTCAAGCGATGGTAGCTTATCTCTTAGAAGAGATGTGGCAGATACATGTCTCTCAATTGTGTTACAGTGAGGCTCGAAGGCCTATTTATTATTGAGAAACAATGGAAAACTGTAAACATCCAAAAACCTAACCCTAGGAGATGAAGCGCCAAAACTATGGGCCTCGTTGGGGAAAATTGGTACATCAACTTCTCGGGGTCGTAACTTTGGCATACAATCTCCATTTGACACACACAATACCTCGTTAGAAAAATCACCAACTTCCTTCAAAGAGGTTTCTTCTCATGATGGATGGAAAGAAGAAATACCGAAAGAATATGATGCTTTGATAAATAATGACCCCTGGAAGCTGGTTGATCCTCCAATTGGATGCAAGTGGGTCTTCAAGAACAAGTATAAAGCGGATGGCTCACTTGACAAGCACACAACTAGGCTTGCAGAAAAAGATTTTTCACAGAAGGAAGGGGTCGATTATGAGGAAACTTCCCCCCACAGCAAAATGGACAACCATCCGGACACTCTTTGTCTTGGAAGCTCAGAATGGTTGGGAAGTCCATCAAATGAATGTAAAAATTGCTTTCTTGGATGGAGATTTGAAAGAGAATGTTTTTATGTCCCAACCAAAAGGATTTGTTGTGAAGGGTCAAGAACGTAAAGTATGCAAGATTGTAAAATCCTTGTATGGCCTCAAGCAAGCACCGCGAGCCTGGTACGAGAAGTTAACTAAGAATCTTCTGAAACTCAATTTCAAACATTATGATCTTGATGATGCAACTTTGTTTGTCAATAAAGTTGGAAGAACGGTTATATATAGTGTGGTGTATCTAGATGATCTTCTAATGACAGGGAACAATGAGAGCTACATTGCATCCATAAAGAAGGAACTGAGGAAATGTTTTGAAATGACAGATTTGGGCTATGTTCACTACTATCTTGGTATTGAAGTAATCCAACATCCGAAGTTTATATTCCTCTCTTAGAAGAAGTAAATTGGAGATCTGTTGAACAAGTTTGGCATGGATGAGTGCAATCCTTTGACTACTCCAATGGAACAAAACTTAAAGACTACATCCACTGAAGGAAAATAATTTGAGGATGCAACGAAGTATAGAAAACTCGTAGGAAGTCTCAACTACCTGACTACTACCAGACCAAGCATTTCATTTGTTGTTGGAATCCTATCCATGTTTATGAAAAATCCTTGTGAGGGTAATTGGTTTGCTGCAAAAAGAGTTCTAAAGTACTTGAAGGGAACTCAAGACCTTGGACTCAAGTATACATAGGTGGGTGACTTCAGCTTGATTGGATATTATGGTTCAGATTTCGATGTAGATAAAGAAATTGGGATATCTGCTTTAGGTTATGTTATGAGTCTTGGATCAGGGAGTTGTCTTATGGAGGTCACACAAATAATCAGTTCTAATAGATTCCACAACCGAGGCAAAATATGTGGTAGTAGTGGAATCAACGAAGGAAATTGTGTGGCTTAGGAAATTTTTGGAAGATTTGCAAGAGAAACAAGTGCATTCAACTCCTCTTTTGGTTGACAACACTTCTGCAATAAAGTTTGCCAAGAACCCAAAGTTCCATGATCAAACCAAGTACATCAATACAAAATATCATCTGGTTCTACATCATGTTGAGGCCAAAACAATCCACCTATGACATTGTTCCACAAACGAGCAGATTGCAGACATCTTCACCAAAGCACTTGGAAGGGAAAAGTTTGAAAGATACATAATGATGCTTGGACTTACCAACATCCCTTCAAATTCAGAGGGGGAATGTTAAACACCTAATCTTTGGGATTAGGAATCCTATGTAAATATTGTAAATAACAAAATAAGAGAAGTTGGAAGACGAAGAGACATTGGTAAATGAAACCCAATAGTCTCCCTCTCTTTGTATATAGTCATGTGTTATATTAATGAAAATCAACAAGTTATTTGTGGAGTTACCCCTGGTCTAACAAAAAGAAACTTGGTAAAGTGTTGGAAACAAATATGTATACCTTCTTGCCTTCGGACCATGTTAATATCTTGTTTGTGTAATTTAAATGTCCTTAGAAATCATTATTTAATCTTTTCAAAATTTCCTCAGGTTTGGGATGTATTGTCTAATAAGGAAGTTGTGGACATTGTGGCATCAACACCTTCTCAAATAACTGCAGCCAGAGCTTTGGTGGAGTATGTTGTTCAAGCATGGAGGTTTAAATATCCAACTTCCAAAGTGGATGATTGTGCAGTGGTCTGTCTTTTCCTCAATAATTCTCTATCATCTGAGCCAAAATAAAAAAACTCCAGTGGAACATGACCCTAGTAGTCAAGTAGTGACACAAGAGATCACTTCATTGTTAGCTACAGATTCATGCAAAGATTTCGACAAGAACACAAAAGACTTTAGTGAGATAAATATCCCCAGTGTGCAAACGCAATCAACAATGTTAATGATCTGAATGACGCATGTCAAAATTTAAACAAATTCAAGACCTCCAAGAAACCTAAGGGCCCAGAGATAACACAATCTTAGAGAAAATTTATTGAGTATATTTCAATTGGTGATGATGAGGAATGGTATGCTCTTGATGGTGTTACAAGGGTGAACTCTCTTCTTAATCTTCTCAGGTTTTTGACATGAGACAAAAATGTTGGAGTACTAAGGAAGTGGCTTTGAATCCTCTCAGATAAATATCAAGTTTGGGAGCCTCAATGGGCTCAAATTTTTAGTTTTTTAATCGTGTGTCCAACTTGCTTTTGTTGGACTCAGATGGTATCTTATAAAATAATTTCTTGTGAACATTGTCTTTGTAAGAAAAAGTATAGTTTCTCTTACTCTAGGAAAATCAATGGAAAAAACAACGAGACAACATATTTATTACTCTAGGTTCTGTGTTGTTTTGAATTACGATTAAGAAGTAATGGAGTAGGGAATGCCTGAATATGTTATTTCACTACATGGACAAGTGGGTTTTAGATACAAGCTACTAAACTTTTTGGTTGTCGTGGTCCTAGAAATTGTTGTTGCTTTGTCTTGACTAATAGATTCAAAACATGTTATACACCCCGAACTCATTATACCCTGCTCAATGTTGTGAAGAGAATTGCATTTTACCCCTATCTCTCAACTATGAATTACTACACACCTTCCATTTGTCCTCATGCAACAAACATGCTCTGATCACATTCATACATTTAGTCTTCTTGCTGACATTCTGGTCTATTGTTCTAATCAAGTGGGTAAGGCGGACGAGCATACTAAGAAATGTGAAACCTCGAAAACCATTTTGTACATGTGTTGCAGATGTTGGGTGCGATTAATTTGGGATTGGAGATTTGGTTTTTGTAAGATAAATTGGGAAATGGGTTTCATTTAACTCCCTTGCATGAATGGCTTGAAATTTTAGTGCAAGGATTGGCATGGTTTACTCTTGGATTAACAATAACGAGTTGGCTAACCCGAGCTGTAACTACATTTGTGCGTGTTTGGTGGATCGTGTCATTTTTGCTCGGAACAATGGATTGTGTTTCAGCTGAACTGAATTCATCAATGACAAAGAGATTCCCTATGGGGCTATTCTCATCCTTGTTTCATGGCCAACATGTTGCTTGATGCCCATTTGTGCTGCAAAAAAGGATTTGAAGAGTTCAGAGGATGATCTTATGTCAGAACCCTTTCTAGGCAGGGATTATCGAGATCATGGGTATCTCAATTATTGTCAGAGGTTTTTTGAGGAAGATCAGATACTGTTGAAGTTAAATTCCAATGTGACTCCTTTTCCCATGGCAGGATTCTTCAATAGGATGACATTTTGGTCGTTGAATTCTCTTTTGTCCAAAGGAATGAAGAGGCCTCTAGAAGAAGATGATTTGCCTTGTGTGTGTGGAGATGATCAAGCAAATAATAGTTATACAACATTTTTATAGAAGATATGCTTAGGAAAAAATGGGAAAACCCATCTGCCACTCCATGTGTTTTCTGGGCTTTAGTTAGTTGTCACAAGAAAAATCTGGCAAGGACTGGGTTCTATGCTTTTCTCAAAATACTTACTTTGTCTTCTGGACTATTTCTTTTGAACACCTTTATTGGGTTTTCAGGTAGAAAATCATTCAAATACGAAGGTTTTGTTTTGGTAGGAACACTCTTTATTACCAAGGCAATAGAGTCATTATCTCAAAGGAAATGGTATTTTGGCACTAGATGGATTGGTCTGCAAACTAATTGTTCACTAATCTGATGTAGACATAGTAATCATTCTAGAGGCAATGGCAAGTTTTTATGTAACTTTTGATAGCCGTGAACATATTTTCTTAATCTCTTCTTGTAGGACTTCGGTTCTAGAAAGGACACATTTTTCTGTGGAGTATTTGATGGGCATGTCCCTTTTGGCCTTGTAATAACAAAATGAGTAGGCCGGCCATAATGAAATAACACCCCAATTATATATATCGTTGCTAATTTTTGTTGGGTGCTATAGCATATTTTGGTGGCTGGCTTATTTTGTTAGTGGTGCCAAGTAGATAGAGGATAAGAGAATTTGAGTGTTCTATAATACTCCAAACTGATTGGAACACTACTATTTATTTTGTGATAAAAACTAACTGACTTACAATTCTATTTGTATTGTGTTGTGGCAAGAGCTCCAACTCACCACAATATTCATGCATGTTTGTATGTTTTTTTGGATCAACTTTATGTAATACAAGGAATGTGGTATATGGAATTCTTTAAACTTTGTTAATTTGTAACATAACTTTTATATTTATTGAGTGTAAAGTTAGGTTTATTAGTGTGATCATGAGTTATTTAATCACTTGATCATAATAAATATATTTTTATATAAAAAGTAATGACTTGCATTTATAGTGCAGTATGCTTTGTCAATACCCCAGAGTCCAGAAAAATTGGACTGTTACCATGTGTTTTAGGATAAAAACAAATTAAGTTGTAGTTATGTTTGTATTATGGTGTGGCAGTAGCTCTAACTCACCACAATATAAATGCACATGATTCATTCAGATTTTGTAGTAGTAAGTTTGCACGGTGTTTTGATTGACTTTGTGGTAAAGAAATTTTTTAATCTTCGTCAATTTGTAATTTGTCTATTGAATGTAAATTTGGATTAGTACTATGAGGCCTCCATGTCAAAGTGTCATTTTCTGTCATATGCTCGAATGATCTACTTAGCATTTTGTGCATCATGTGATGCTCATCACTCATCAATTCCAAGACTTGCACCTAGTAACCATGACTACTTGGGAAGGCTACCCATCCCAAAACATCTTTGGCTCAAGTGCATTTAACCATGTAGATTTTCTCTATAGTCAAGCTCATTTATCTTGCTACCCGATTTGCAAAACCTTAGCAAGTATTGTGGTACCAACGGAAGTTGGGTTTTGTTAGTTTTCAGTGTCATCAATGGATGAAGGAGATTCGTAGTAAATGATGATGATGACCAAAAAACATAAAATGCAATGTACATTGCCATTTGCTAATGAGTTAACTTCTCTTCCATGATGTGGGTCATTACCTTATTTCATCTCTTTTCATAATGATAGCTATCTTACCTTGTTTGATTCTTACTATTTGTGAGGATGTCTTCATTGCTATTTGTGAGGAATTGAAATTCAGTAAGTTGGTGTTTCAATTGTTTTTTGAAAATTGACAATGCCATGAGATAGTAATATTAATCAATCTGGACAATATTCGTATATGATAAGGCCTCGTAATAACAAAATGAGTAGGCCGACAATAGTGAAATAACACCCCAATTATCTATATCATTGCTAATCTTTGTTGGGTGCTATTGCATATTTTGGTTGCTAGCTTATTTTGTTAGCAGTGCCAAGTAGATAGAGGATAAGAGAATTTGAGTGTTCAATAATATTCCAAACTGATTGAACCACTACTGTGTATTTTATGATAAAAACAAATTGACTTGCAATTATATTTGTATTATGTTGTGGCAAGAGCTCCAACTCACCATGATATTTATGCATGTTTTGTATATTCTTTAAATCAACCTTATGTAATACAAGTAATGTGGTAGATGAAATTATTTGAACTCTGTTAATTTGTAATATAACTTTTATGTTTATTATTGAGTGTAAAGTTAGGGTTATTATTATGATCATGAGTTATTTAATCACTGGATCATAATAAATATATTTTTATAAAAAAAATAATGACTTGCATTTATAGTGTAGTATGATTTGTCAATACTCCAGAGTCCAAACAAATTGGAACATTACCATGTGTTTTATGATAAAAACAAATTAACTTGCAGTTATGTTTGTATTATGGTGTGGCAGTAGCTCCAAATCACCACAATATCAATGCACACATTTCATTCAGATTTTGTAGCAGTAAGTTTGCATAGTGCTTTGATTGAATTTGTCATAAAGCAATTTTTTAATCTCCGTCAGTTTGTAATTTATGTCTATTGAATGTAAATTTGGATTAGTACTATGAGGCCTCATTGTCAAAGTGCAATTTTCTGTCATAACCAGATGCACTTAACTCCATGGAGTATTTGTTCGGTGTAAAACAAGATTCAATAACTCCTCCACCATTTATCAAGCTCTGGCAAGTCAATGCATTAAATTCCACACTGTAACACAAATGTGGTTGCAATAACTTGAAGATGGGGTGCATACAACTCAACTGCATGTTAGCTACAATAATATAGGGCTCCATACAAGCTTGTGTCTGTAACCTATTAATTTGTACAGAGAAATAAGGTTTATCATAAGCCTTTGCATGAGTGAAATTGACAGAAAGGCCATCTTAGAAGTCTATTGCTCAACTCAAGATAAAAAGCATGAACAAATGCACAAAAAAGTGGCACCGCAATGTAAATGTCAAAACTTTTCTTTTGTACTACGCTGTCATATACACCATTGTAGTTAGTGAGGAAACTGCATACATTAAAAACTATCACAAAACGCAACCCATAGTCAACAATCATTGAAACTTCGAAATCCAAAAAAAATCCTTCTCATGAAATGCTTAACCCACTAGCGTAAACATCAGAACTATATACCATACTTAGATTTCGTAGTAGTCTCTTACAAAGTACAACCTATCACAGTGATACGTTGTTATGCCATTAATAAAGTGCATTAATCATTAGAGGAATTAGTATTATGGATAACTATTACATAAAGTTGTTTAACATAAAACAATATGATTGGAGGATCATACTGCACATCAATTACCAAGTAGACTCTAATTTGTTTATAAACATTGACACAATTTAAATCCAGAAATCCTACTTGAACTATGTCGAACTGTGAAAATCTATGTACTTGGATGTTGTTTAACATTAACCTTGACATTTCACTTTGTTGATAAGGTGTTTGTAAACTGCAATCTCTATCACAAGGATTTTGTGTTGAAGACTTTGGTAAATACAATATGCTTTTAATGCATGGCTTGGGCTTCTAACTATAGTGTTTCTAATGCTTTCAATATAGACCTTTCAGGATTCGGTTCCATTTTTCCTTCCATCTGCCTATTGGTGGCACCATGGCAGCAATGTGCCCTTGTACCACAAGAGAACACACACCTGTATTGGTTTCTGCAGTTGGTATGTACATACTAGAGATATTATGAAGAAGCACACATTATCAATGAACATACTTATGAAAAAACAAATATTGGTGAGATTCCTCAAACTACAGTCCTTCCTAACTGTTGTAGCTCAATTTTGCAAAGTTTAAATTTCAAAGTTTTTCTCAGACAAATGCTAGTAAAAAAACAAAATTGCATAAATTTTTTACTTTCTTCAATGCTACTCTTTCCTATGCTACCACCTTACGACGTTTCCTTTACAGCATGTGTTGCAATTGCTAGTAATAATAATAATTCAAATTATAAAAATTAAATGAGAAAATTAATAATTATGATTTTAACTATAAAAATATAAAGTCAAATTAAACTATAAAATTAGAGTGGTGTACAAGTCCATGGCATTGCATAGCTCATGATGTTTGTTATGATGAAGCTTGATGCAGGAGCATCCGACTGAAAAGGCGACAGCTGGGAAATGGTTTTTATTTTTGCTGGAAAGAAAGAAAAACATTTCGAATTCTGTTTTATTTTTGTTTTACTTAAATTAAGGCTGACATAACCATTGTTCTTTAAAAATTTAGCAAGCAAGTAAAATAGGATTAGTTAAGAGTATGTTTAAAGAAGCTGTTAAGATAACTGAAAGGTAAATGAGGAACAGTTCCTCAACTGTAAGAAACTGCTAGTAAGGCATTAAAAGAGGAAAACTAGATCCTCATTGAGGAGGCTGCCATCCAGAGAGAAGAAAGGACATAGAGTTTGAAATTACAATTTTTCTTGAAATATCTATGAAAGCAAATGAATCTAGAACCTGTCATTAAGGAAGCAAGAGAATTTTTCTTTTCCTGTGCATTAATGTTTCAGACATTGTGTTAAAAGCAAAATAGTGAAATAATTCATTAAGAAGCCGAATGACATCGACAAAATCTTGTGACTGAAGGAATCTCAGACCAGGAACCAGACAAGGCAAATCCAGCAAAGACAATACAACTTTTCTCAACAAAAAAACCAGGTACATTTACATTCAAATTTCAAGCACACCTGTGCATTCGTTACATTTCCAAATTTAACAGTTCATTATACATTTATATAACCCAAAAATAGTAAAGGGTTCTGAAACCCACGAGCACCGAAAACAACGATTTGCAGGCCCAAAATAGTCAAACAACGAGGGTATGAAAACCCATGAAACCATACAAACACACGGAGAAAGCGAAACCCCAAAGGAAATACCCAACCAAAGACAGCGCAAGTAAAGACAAGATACAGCCACGGAGAGATCCTACCCAGTTTTTCCCCAAACTTGCGAAGACTCCCAAGGACGAGGCCGTGGAGTAGCGTTCCCCAGGAACGACCTGCACACCACCACAAAACAAGGTGGCAGTCAAGAAAACAGTAGGGCCAACAAAACAAAAGGACAATGAGCAGACAAACGAAGAAAGGAGTGGGAAATTACCTGGAAAAGGCCTGACTCCACGCCAGAGGACGAGAACCGAGTCTCTCGCCAAAGGGTTTCTCCCAACAGGAACGCCATAGGAGAAATTTACCTGCTCACCAAGGAGCCAGAGGGTTAGAGACATAAAAACGAAATGCGGAAATGAAATTGGAACAAGAAATTACCTGAAGTAGAGTTCGTTGAGCCGTCGGCCGTAGTAGCAAGGGAAGAACCTGTGATTAGACAGAACTAGATCATCACCAGAACCAACACCAAGAAAAAAATCATCACGAGCATAGTAGAGACAAAGCATGAGCCGGTAACAGAGATGAAACAACGTGCAGGTTGAAAGTCGACCTGAAACCTTCGAGAACTAGCAAAATAAACCACCACAAGGACCAAGCGAAGGCACATAATTAACAAACCACCACACGGAACAAGCAAAGGCACAGTGCTAACAAACCACCACAAGAAACAAGCAAAGGCACAACGCACCCACAGAGCCGAACCAGACCACGGCGAATACAAGAATGAACTCCAACTTTCCCTCGGCATGTGTGAAATGACTGCATTTGCGAAACCAAGGCCAGTACAAAGGGCAGGCCGAAAACATAAAGTGCATTAAAACCTCACACCAAAACCCTGCTATTGTTTATTCAAAAAATTGACAAGAATTAAACGGTCGTTGCTACATGTCCCTCCTCGGGATTGCCACCAATTTTTGGTATCAGAGCAAGTTAGTTCCTTTCTCTCAGTAAAGATGGAGGTAGGAAGAAGGGGTCGAGGTAGAGCCATCAGAAGAGTAGCAGATGAAGGGCTACGAGAAGAGATTAGGACTTTAACTGCACGTTTGGCAGCAGTGGAAGCAGGAAGGCGTAGAGATCTGGAAGGTGGGGATGACAGTGAGGAGGAAAATGCAGCCACGATGGATGGGTCAGATGAAGAGGGACCAGAGATTAAACTATTGAGGTCAGTTTTGTTGGCTAGTAGCAAGCCAAGGCCGGAGCTTTCTAATTATGATGGCAATTTGTCCACAGAGGCATTGTTAGACTGGATAAGTGAGCTAGATAAATATTTTGAATATGAAGAAATCAACGAAGACAAGAAGATCAGGTTTGCTGTCACCAAGTTGAAGGGACATGCAGCACTGTGGTGGGACAGTGTGCAGGCAGAAAGGAGAAGATTGAACAAACCATTGATTAAAAAATGGGATAGGATGATTGCTAGGATGAAGAGCAAATTTCTGCCTAAAGATTACCAAATTGCCCTTTATAGACAAGTACAGAACCTGAGACAAAGAATGATGACCGTAAAGGAATATACTGAAGAATTTTATAAAGTAAACCTGAGAGCTGGTTATGTTGAAGATACCCCTGAAAAAACAACGAGGTTTGTAAATGGTCTACAGATGGAGATCCTAGACGAAATTAGTATTCTTTCCCCTAAGACCATAGAGGAAGCCTATCAGAGTGCTTTGAAGGCAGAGGAAAAGATTGCCAGGAAACAGAATGCCAGAAGAGGACGTGGTTCTGGCAGAGGTAGGGGACAGTCCTTTGGCAGAGGTAGAACTACCAACAGCAATGAAGAGGGCAGTAGTTCGAAGACTTCAGGACAGACTGAAAGGGAAGGTAACACTAGAGGAGGAAGGTCATACCAACGAGGAAGAGGTAATGGCAGAGGCAGAGGAAATGCCTATCAGTGTTACAAGTGTCACAAGTGGGGACACATGTCCTTTGAATGTCCTGAAAAATGAACAAACTGGACATAGGGGACCATATGTTGCTCAGCCCGATGAAGCAGAGGCACTGCCACAGGAGGTGGAAAATATGCCTGAAACCGAGGAATCCTTGGTATTGAACAAGGTATTATTGAAACCAGCTAAGGAAGTAGTTGATCAAACACAGAGGAAAGCATTGTTCCGGACTGTGTGTCAGTCGCATGGGAAATGCTGCAAATTAATCATAGACAGTGGAAGTACTGATAATTTGGTAGCTACTGAAATGGTGGGGAAATTGGGTTTGAAGAAGTTGAAGCACCCAACTCCATATAGGGTGTCTTGGTTGCAGAAAGGTCACCAACTGTTGGTCGATGAGCAGTGCGAAGTAGAGTTTCATATTGGCAAGTACAAGGACAAGGTGACTTGCGATATCATGCCAATGGACGTGTGCCATATTCTACTGGGCAGACCATGGCAGTATGATAGGAAAGTTGTCCATGATAGGGAAACAAATTGTTACAAGTTTGTTAAAGATGGGATAAAGCATACGCTAGTGCCCATAAAGGAAGAGGATGTTGCAGAAACCAGTGGAACAAAAGAATTACTATTAGGTGGAAAAGAGTTTCTGTGACAGATGGAGGATGATAACATAAAATATGCAGTTGTGCGAAGGCCAAAACCAGTGTTGATCCATACGGAAGTCACTAACTTACCTAAAGAGATACATGACATGCTGCATGAATTTAGTGATATTGTGGTAGATGATCTACCAGACAAATTACCACCAAAGCGGAGCATTAGTCACCATATTGATTTCATTCTAGGAGCCAATTTTCCAAACAAAGCTGCTTACCGGATGAGTCCGAAGGACAATGAAGAAATCAGGAAGCAGGTGCAGGAGTTGTTGGATAAAGGACTGATTCGGGAAAGTCTAAGCCCTTGTGTAGTTCCGACTGTTTTAGCTCCCAAGAAAGGAGGTGAGTGGCGGATGTGCACTAATTCCTGGGCAATTAACAAGATCACCATCAGGTACAGGTTCCCTTTACCTCGGATGGATGATATGATGGATTGTTTGAGTGGAGTAGCATACTTTTCAAAGATAGACTTGAAAAGTGGCTACCACCAAATTAGGATTCGAGAAGGTGACGAGTGGAAGACAACTTTCAAGACTAATGAAGGCTTATATGAATGGCTGGTTATGCCATTTGGATTGAGCAATGCCCCCAGCACGTTCATGCGTTTGATGAACGAGATGCTGAAAGAATTCATTGGTAAATTTGTGATTGTATATCTGGATGATATACTTATATTCAGTAAGACGAAGGAAGAGAATTTTCGACATGTGAGGTATGTATTGGAAAAATTGCAGCAAAATAGATTACTGATAAATTTGAAGAAATGTTCTTTTTTCAAGAAAGAATTAATTTATTTGGGATTTGTGATTTCCGAGAATGAACTAAAAATGGATCCGGAAAAGGTTGCAACCATAGTTAGTTGGTCGTCTCCCAAGAGTTTGTTTGAGGTACGGAGTTTTCATGGATTGGCGAGTTTTTATCAAAAGTTTATTAAAAATTTTAGTGGGATTTGTGCACCCATGGTGGACACCATTAAGAAGGCAAATTAGCCTTTTCATTGGACAGAATTGGCAGAGAAGAGCTTTCAGCTGCTCAAAAGGAAGATCACTGAAAAACCAATTTTAATATTACTAGACTTTAATCAAAATTTTCAAGTTCGCTGTGATGCCAGTGGGACAGCCATTGGTGCAGTACTCAGCCAAGAAGACAAGCCAATAGCCTATTTCAGTGAGAAATTAAATGAAAGTAGGTAGAAGTACACGTCTTATGACAAATAATTTTATGCAGTGGTTCAAGCGCTAAAGCATTGGAGACATTATCTACTGGCCAATGAATTTGTCTTATTTTCAGACAATTCTGCATTACAGTATATTATGCAACAACATAAGCTGAACCATAAACATGCGAAGTGGGTGGAGTACCTGTAGAGTTTTACATTTGTGTTGAAACACATCAGCGGTCAAGCCAACAAAGTGGCAGATGCATTAAGCAGGAGGAATTTGATCCTACAGGAAAGTACGATACAAGTATTAGGATTCGAACATCTTAAGGACTTGTATGAAACAGATGCAGATTTTAAGGAAGCCTATGAAGCTTGCCAAAATCCATTGTTGAGAGATAACAGTTCATGGCTGGACTATAATATGCAGGAAGGGTTGCTGTTCAAAGGAGGGCAGTTGTGTATTCCGGAATGTTCTATGAGAGAGAACTTAATCCAGGAAAAGCATAATGGAGGTTTAGCTGGGCATTTTGGCATAGACAAGACCTTGGATTAGTTGAGCCACTTTTACTATTGGCCGAAGATGTGTAGAGATGTACAAAGGTTTGTGACTAGATGAAAAGTGTGTCAGCTTGCAAAGGGACACAACCAGAACACAGGGTTGTATACGCCCTTACCTATTCCGAACAGACCATTGGACTCAGTCAGTTTAGACTTTGTCTTAGGTCTGCTGAAGACACAACGGGGATTCGATTCCATCATGGTGGTGGTGGATCGTTTCAACAAAATGGCACATTTCATTCCATGCAGGAAAACTAGTGATGCCACACATGTAGCACATTTGTTCTTCACAGAGATAGTGAGATTACATGGCTTGCCGAAGTCTATTATTTCGGACTGAGACGTAAAGTTTACAGGTCATTTTTGGCGAACCTTATGGAAAAAATTAGACACCAAACTGAACTTCAGCTCAGCTTATCATCCACAGACCGACGGGAAAACCGAAGTGGTGAACCGAAGTCTGGGAAATCTACTAAGGAGTTTGGTTGGAGAAAATTATCGACAGTGGGATCATGTACTTGCACAAGCGGAATTTGCTTATAACGATTCGCCCAACAGAAGCACGAGCAGTAGTCCTTTCCAGATCCTATACGGAATGCACCCACGTGGAGTACATGAGTTACGGGATTTGGGTCAGTTGGAGCGCAGGAGTGCTGATGGTGAAGATTTCGCAAAGGCAATCAGCGATCTTCATGAACAGGTGAAATTAAAATTACAAGACAGCAGCCAAAGATACAAACAGAAAGCAGATTTGAAAAGGCGGGAGGTACAATTCAACGTAGGGGACCTGGTATTAGTGCACCTACGCAAGGAGAGGTTTCCTAAAGGCGAATACAACAAGTTAAAATGGAAGAAAATTGGGCCTTGCAGGATTCTTCGAAAGTTTTCTGCGAACGCTTATGAGTTGCAGTTACCTCCAGGTATAGGAATCTCGCCCATTTTTAATGTGGCAGATCTGTACCCATACATTGCGGAAAATGAAGAAGACAGTTTGGAAAGATGAACACGGGACACCCAGAATGAGAACGACTCGTGGATTAAACAGATGCCCCCAGCAAATCCTTTAGAGATCGAACAGATCCTAGACACCCAGGTGGCCAAACGGACTCGAAGAAAAGAATATTTCCGGTACCTAGTCAAGTGGAAGGGCCATATTATTGAAGATAGTTCTTGGTTAGATGCTGGCCAGATTCAAAGCGCCAGGTACTCTATTGAAGAGCTCATGGACAGGAGCCATGAGTTTAATTTACCCCGAGAGCCTGATGCAGGAGCATCCGACTGAAAAGGCGATAGCTGGGAAATGGTTTTTATTTTTGCTGGAAAGAAAGAAAAACATTTTGAATTCTGTTTTATTTTTGTTTTACTTAAATTAAGGCTGACACAGCCATTGTTCTTTAAAAATTAAGCAAGCAAGTAAAATAGGATTAGTTAAGAGTATGTTTAAAGAAATTGTTAAGATAAGTGAAAGGTAAATGAGGAACAGTTCCTCAACTGTAAGAAACTACTAGTAAGGCATTAAAAGAGGAAAACCAGATCCTCATTGAGGAGGCTTCCATCTAGAGAGAAGAAAGGACATAGAGTTTGAAATTACAATTTTTCTTGAAATATCTATGAAAGCAAATGAATCTAGAACCTGTCATTAAGGAAGCAAGACAATTTTTCTTATCCTGTGCATTAATGTTTCAGACATTGTGTTAAAAGCAAAATAGTGAAATAATTCATTAAGAAGCCAAATGACATCGACAAAATCTTGTGACTGAAGGCATCTCAGATCAGGAACCAGACAAGGCAAAGCCAACAAAGACAATACAACTTTTCTTAACAAAAAAACCAGGTACATTTACATTCAAATTTCAAGCACACCTGTGCATTCGTTACATTTCCAAATTTAACAGTTCATTATACATTTATATAACCCAAAAATAGTAGAGGGTTCCGAAACCCACGAGCACCGAAAACAACGATTTGCAGGCCCAGAATAGTCAAACAGTGAGGGTATGAAAACCCACAAAACCATACAAACACACGGAGAAAGCGAAACCCCAAAGGAAATACCCAACCAAAGACAGCGCAAGTAAAGACAAGATACAACCACGGAGAGATCCTACCCAGTTTTTCCCCAAACTTGCGAAGACTCCCAAGGACGAGGCCGTGGAGCAGCGTTCCCCAGGAACGACCTGCACACCACCACAAAACAAGGTGGCAGTCAAGAAAACAATAGGGCCAACAAAACAAAAGGACAGTGAGCAGACAAACGAAGAAAGGAGCGGGAAATTACCTGGAAAAGGCCCGACTCCGCGCCAGAGGACGAGAACTGAGTCTCTCGCCAAAGGGTTTCTCCCAACAGGAACGCCTAGGAGAAATTTACCTGCTCACCAAGGAGCCGAAGGGTTAGAGACATAAAAACGAAATGCGGAAATGAAATTGGAACAAGAAATTACCTGAAGTAGAGTTCGCTGAGCCGTTTGCCGCAATAGCAAGGGAAGAACCTGTGATTACACAGAACCAGATCATCACCATAACCAACACCAAGAAAAAAATCATCACGAGCATAGTAGAGACAAAGCATGAGCCGGGTAACAGAGGTGAAACAACTCGCAGGTGAAAGTTGACCTGAAACCTCCGAGAACCAGCAAAATAAACCACCACAAGGACCAAGCGAAGGCACAACGTTAACAAACCACCACACGGAACAAGCGAAGGCACAACGCTAACAAACCACCACAAGAAACAAGCGAAGGCACGGCGCACCCACAGAGCCGAACCAGACCACGACAAATACAAGAATGAACTCCAACTTTCCCTCGGCAGGTGTGAAATGACTGCGTTTGCGAAACCAAGGCTAGTACAAAGGGCAGGCCGAAAACATAAAGTGCATTAAAACTTCACACCAAAACCCTGCTATTGTTTATTCAAAAAATCGACAAGAATTAAACGGTCGTTGCTACGTGTCCCTCCTCGGGATTGCCACCAAAGCCTATTTAAAGGCTGAAGGAAAAACATTATGGAATCCAAGAGTATCAACTTAGATTTATCTTAACTTCGGAGTTGATCCCTCTCCAAGCTTGGTAGATCCAGATTTAAGATGAATCTAGGCTAATTATTATTTTTTTGTTTATTTTGTAATTTTGAAAACGTGAGATGTATCATAAGATAAGTGTTTTGATACCTATCAATGTTCTCTAACTATAAAGTGATATATTAATTCTTTTTATAATTAATAATTGCGCCCACAGGCGCATTCTACAACCTAATATGAAGGGATGTGTAAGTATGTCACATCTCTAATAAAATAATAATAAAATATTGACCCAAAACATAAATGAAAATAACAATATCCTATCCTATGAATCTTTAAAAGGAAAAACCATATCCTATGGATATATTAAAATCTTTAAAGAAATAAATATTTCCACGCCAAAGTTATAATATTTGAAAATATTAATTTGATTTAGTTTTATTATAAATTTTGTTATCATGCCATGTAAAAAACATCATTAAATCTATTATTAATACTAAAAGATTAATATTAATATTTTTAGATTTAATAATTTTGGATTAATAATTTGAGGAAATGTTTGCATTTTAAGGGATTTGATCCCTCTCAACCCATAATAGATCCGAAGTTGGATCTAGGTTGGTAATAATTTAAAATAATGTTATAGTGTAGTTTAGAGGGTGATACCCATAATATGAAGTATTACAGAAATTAAAAGACCCAATGTTGATAATCATGATATGAAGTATTATGTAAACTGAGAGATACAAATTTCCTCATGTCCTAGAAATACAAATTCTTAGATAAGATGAAGTAATTTTAGTTAATACTTTCAAGGTATTTTTGGTTCTGGACCTTGGAGACCCTTGAACTAAGATTAGGGTTTCATTATTGGTACATCTCTAGGTTTGGGGTTATTAACATGTTTCCTCATGTCCAAGAAATACAAATTCTTAGATAAGATAAAGTAATTTTAGTTAATACATTGGAACCAAGTAAAGTGGTAAATCTTTATTATTATTATTGTATTTTTAATTTATTTTTCTTATAAATTTATATTTTCAAGAGAAATTTTAAAATTTTGTTATATATGTAGTGCAATTAGTTAATATTTTGTTTTTAAAGTTTTATAGGTTTTAATTTTTGTTTTATTTCGATTTTTCTCATCTCTTTTTTTTTAAACTCTTTAATTTCTGTTTGATATGATAATGTGATTTAATGATGATATTTTAATGACTTTTTGCTGCTTCTTTCTTCTTTTTTCTTTTTACTTGCCCTTTATATTACTTCGAAGACATTATTTAAATATTTATTTTCTTTTAAATATTTTATAATGTGATTTAATGATGATATTTTAATGACTTTTTGCTTCTTCTTTTTTCTTTTTACTTGCCCTTTATATTATTTCGAAGACAATATTTAGATATTTACGCCGTAAGGTGTTTCCCTCTGAAGTGAACTTCCCTAAAATCCACTTGTCATTCCTGTGTGCCGTTAGATTATGTGTTAGACGATTAGAAGATTGTTAATCATTCGATGAAGGGAAGGTAGTTGAGTGGTTGCAACTGTTCACAATATTTGAAACAATTGCAAACCCTCGCCTGAATGCTTCTAGATCGGAGCCTAAAAAATTTGCCAAGGGTACCCTTTTCGTCTTCTCCACTCTTGCTTCTTGTGCTGCCTGACAAACCTCTAAAACGGGCTCCATCGAATCTCTGGGGCAAATTTTATCCATGGCTTTCCTGAATGTAGAAATGAGATTCGGATCAAATAAGGTCAGATATGCATCGTCTGATGACGACTGCTACGTCCAAATGGTTTTCGTGATTGAATCTTTCCTCCAAATGGTTTTCGTGATTAAATCTGCAGGAGTCGAGGGCGAATCTGCCCCAGAGGAAGAAAAGCAACATCCCAACATTGTTCGCCTCCGAGCTTTCTATTGGGGTATAGAGGAAAAACTGCTGGTTTATGACTACATTCCACATCGAAGCTTGGCAAATGCCTATTATGGTGGTTTCTCTTGTTCTCTTTTTTCCATTTCATGTATATCTACAGGAAATCTCGTTCAATTCGTTTCTGCATGGTTTTTTTTTATTTTTTTTACAAAGATAGCCCTTCAATCACTTGCATATTATGAGTTTCTTATGGATTCCACGATCTCCCCTCTTTAGCTACTGTTGGTAATCACAAGCCTGCATATTATGAGTTCTTCTAACCAAGCTAATCCTTGGGGCTATCTCTGCTAGATTGTTATCAACTAACCTTGGTGGCATTTGATATTATAGTGAATTTTCATTTGCTATTATTCCAAATAGTCTGCAGGCTTATTCAGAAGTATCCCACTGGCTTGGTAATTGCACAAGTCCCTGAAATTGAAGCCATCACCAGTAAGGCTGATTTCTCCATGCCTTTTAGAATGACTGTGTATGAAACTGTAGACCTTGAAAGTCTTTTCTATATTTTATGAAGGATACAAACACCGAGAATAAGAAAATGAAGGAAAGTGAAAGTTGCAGGTTGTTTATTCCTTCAGGGTTATTTTCCTGAAGACTCTTACTGGGAAGCCACCTTCAGATAAGGATTTTGCAGCATGGGGTCAAAACTTTGTTGATGACAAGCATCGCCTTTTGCGCATCATAGATCCTACTCTTCGACCAGAGGTTGAAGGAAGGGAAGAAATCTCAGTGTCTGTGGGGATTGCATTGAATTGTGCTTCTACTTCCCCTCAAAAGAGACCATCAATGAAGGAGGTATTGCATTTTCTAGAAAAAATGCCATCATCCACAACCGATTAACCAATTCTTTCTTCCTATGTAGCATCCTTGCTTTGACATAAGTTGGACAGAGATGAGGACTTACACCCACATTCCATATTCAACAACTCTACTTAGACATTGACATAACTCATATAAACACCTCTATGATTGGGACTCAGCAATAGACAAACTCTGCTGTCAACTCAGCTGCTTATGAAATGGCCAGAGTCTTCTTAAAAATTTCAATATTTCTACAGTTGAGGATTGTAGCAAAGCTCAGGGATCAAACTTAACTCCATGCTTATGAGGCATCCGCGTTCTCACAGTTTACTTGCAGCTCATTCTCAGTTTTAATGGGAAGGTGATATATGGTGTATTATTGTTGCAGTGGCAGGGGATGGATTTTAATTGTTGGTTGGACCAAAAGAAATTGATGCAAATCAATATTGAAAATTAGATTTATTGGTTCCGCTATAGTTTGCATATACAAAGAAGAAACTGCTCTTTTTTCAAGTTAGAATATTTATATATACATGTTCATCTCAGCAACAAATGATAATTTATCAAAACCATGAGAATGCTACACAGCTTCCTTCATAAGCCTTCTTAGGAAGACCATGAAATAAGACAAGTGACCCTGTGCTTGTATTTGTATCTTATTCTACATAACATCTTCTTACTTAGCTGGAGAACAATTAGCTGCAGTATTTATATCAGTTTCTATGGAATGTTTCTGCTGTTATATATTGAACAGGTCCATTATACCATATTCCTGGTAAGCCATATTTTATTGATGACTGCATTAATTACTTCAGTTTGGAGATTGAACACATCATAATGACTCAATTAATTACATTACAGTATTGGGATATTGTGTTGCATCATAACAGTATGGATTGAATTGATGGGAAAATTACATTGTATTGTTATTGTTTTGCATATTATGAGTTTCTTATGGATTCCACAATCTCCCCTGTTTAGCTACTGTTGGTAATCACAAGCCTGCATATTATGAGTTCCTTATGGATTCCACACTTTTCCCCTGTTTAGCTACTGCTGGTAACCACTAGATATTCAATGACATTTGATCCCGAGAATTCCTTAAGCATTTGCACTAAAGCATATTCTAACCAAGCTAATCCTTGGGACTATCTCTGCTAGATTGTTATCAACTAACCTTGGTGGCATTTGATATTATAGTGAATTTTCATTTGCTATTATTCCAAATAGTCTGCAGGCTTATTCAGAAGTATCCCACTGGCTTGGTAATTGCTCAAGTCCCTGAAATTGAAGCCATCACCAGTGAGGCTGATTTCTCCCTGCCTTTTAGAATGACCGTGTATGAAACTGTACACTTTGAAAGTCTTTTCTATATTTTCTGAAGGATACAAACACCAGGAATAAGAAAATGAAGGAAAGTGAAAGTTGCAGGTTTTTTTTGGCAGAAGCATCATAGATGTGAACGAAGGTTGTTACATTGTACGAGCATGTGGTGGTTAAGAATGGTGCTTTCTATATATATATATGAGGTTGATATCTACATAAGTTAGTTTAACATGCATCTTCAAATAGTTTATATAATTGAAATATTTTTGAAATGTAATAGGTTTAAACTTCTTACTTACACATTTTTTTAGTTCTAATTGCTTTACAATATATTCATTTTTTTTATTATAGTAGACATTATTTTTACATTTAGACTCGACCTAAAGATGGGCAAACTTACACATTCTCTCATACTGCGCTGTAAATTGATGGACAAACTTACACATTCCTCATACTGCACTGTAAATTGATGGACAAACTTACACATTCCCTCGTACTGCTCTGTAAATTGAACCTCTCGACTAAAAAATCCTCAGAAAAAAAAAGAAAACAAAGATGTATTTTGCTGGAATTCCAAAAAGAATGAAACACAATTACGGAAAGCTACATCCTCAAAATTGGAGAGAGAAGACTTAAATCTGGAGAATCTTAAAAGATGTGGCTTCCCACAACATGGGTTATATTAGTTGCAATCTCATGGATAGAGAAATATTCAACGTTGGTCTGATAAAAAGAGAAATCCAGAAAGTCCTTGGATACGATGGTATAATCCAAAAAATGTATTGGATAATTTTAACTCTGCCAGCCATGGATTAAATCTGTTCGTCCAATTGCCAAGCTTGGTGCTGAGTTATCAGTGATTGATGCTAAATTTCCTACCTTATGTCTAAATGCAGGAAGAGGGAATCCGACATGGCTAGTGGGAAGCTTCAAGATTTGTAATCCTAGGACAAGTTTGAGAAACATACCGTTACCCCTCCTGAACTTGATTAACAATTCAGGAGGGAGACTAGATTTGGGCCTTGGCGATAATCTTGTATTGAAGTATTATACAGGGCGATTGGTCTAAAATAGTCCAGTTTAAAGCTCCCTCATTATTTGCGATGGGCATTCAGGAAGGTAGAAATTCCATTATTCTGCCAGAGTTTGTAGATTCTTCTTTTGCTCCAAGAAGATTAACATTATTTAAAAGCCACATATTATGAGGAAGATAGAGTTGGGAACCCATTCAGTCCTAGGAGGCTTATTCTTTTCTTGGGGAAACAACATCCTGTATTTCTTCTTCAGTAACCGACATCGTCAGTAGAGGTTGAAGTAGATTTCCTTGCAGATTTGAGTTACTACTGTGTTGTCTGGTATTCTATTACAGAAATTTTATAAACCCTTCTATTCTGAGTGGTTTTAAGGAAACGGGCACCACTTCTTCCACCATTTTTAAGCCATTGAATTATTGACTTCTGTCTACAGAATACCTCCTTTTTCTTATCTTTTTGAATTTGAACCCTATCAAACTCATGAAATTTTTAATAACGCAGGGCTTTATGCCTTCCAGTATTTGAACGAGGGTGATTAATGTGGTTAAGCACTGTATCAACCACTAAGTCAGGCATGTCTAACTTCTTCTTTTCTTTTATAGATTCTCATGAGTCTCATTCAAGGTTTTTGATAATATGCCCTCATTTAAAAGTTCATGACTCGGTAATCTTTCCTCTATTCATTTGAAGACTAGCCATGAGAGACAAGATGGGTAGGTGAAAGTGGGTTGCTGCTACAGTTTCCACCAAGTTTTAATTTTCTTACATAGGGGTTTGCCCAAAGGTGGGCTGGTGTGGCCCCACAAGGGGCCACTGATCAGCTGATGCTGTCATGGCTGTTAAGTTGGGCCACTGATCTGCTGATGCTGTCATGGCTGTTAAGTTGGCCTGGTTGGTCACATGATCAGATAGAGTCTATGGAAGCACCTACCTTATGAATGTTGGTTAATGCTTGACAATTGAAGTATAAAGGAAGCATCTGTGGTCTTCCTTGTACTTACTGTTATCCTTCCTTAGATTGGAAGGTGGTTTATGCTTGGCACTTAAAAAGTATAAAGGAAGCATCTGTCGTTTTCAAGCCACAATATCAATTCCTTTTCTTTTACAACACTAACCATCTCTATCTCCAGTTCATGTTTCTTTTGAATATGTTTACAAAAACCTAGTTGTTCCGCTTTTTTCTTTACATTTTGAAGCTTCTTAGAAAGGATTCACATTTTTGTTCATGTAATGTGAGTGTCTTCATTTCACTAATACTGGATTTTATTTTCTATGTCTGGGTTGCCAAACTGCAGCTATTCAAATGAAAATGGTATGTTTTTAGGCCTCTTCGTTTGAGAGGTCTAGATTCCAGATAGATAGGCAAGTGATATGAAAGAATTACTTTGAAACTTCACATTTTTGTTCATGTAATGTGAGTGTCTTCATTTCACTAATACTGGATTTTATTTTCTATGTCTGGGTTGCCAAACTGCAGCTGTTCAAATGAAAATGGTATGTTTTTAGGCCTCTTCATTTGAGAGGTCTAGACTCCAGATAGATAGGCAAGTGATCTGAAAGAATTACTTTGAAACTAAAGGATTCACAAGGCTTTCGTAATCTTGCAGGAAATGGTCCGTCCATATTAAGCCATAAGGATGAAAACCAAGCGAGATAATAATCAGCTGATGCAACTGACTATTGTTGAAAAATATTTCTAACTCTCGTTTTACTTTGACATTATTTTATAATCAAGAAAATGTGGGAAAGAAGGCTATATTACAAGCCCATTAGATGAAGTTGGGGTAGATTTTATGGTTTGAAACTAACTCAACTGAAATTTTCTACATTGTTTTTATCAATATGAAAGCCTGAGAAGAGAGGTGCAGGTGAAGCAATGGAGTTTTGAAATGGGTAGATTTTATAGTCTAACACTAACAACCAAAATTTTCTACATTGCTTTTATCAATATCAGATTCTGAGAAGATAGGTGCAGGTGAAGCAATGGAGTTTTGAAATGGGTAGATTTTATAATCTAAAACTAACTCAAGCAAAATTTTGTACATTGTTTTTATGAATATGAGAGCCTGAGACTATAGGTGCAGGTGAAGTAATGGAGTTTTGAAATGGAAATCACAACAATAAAATTCTAAAATGAAACAACAAATGGATTTGGTACAAATTTGTTTTTGTTTGTTCCATTATTGTTGTATCTATGAATGGGTTTTTCTGCTTCTTGGCTTCGATCATGACCATTTGGGGTGGCCTTCTGCACTGATTTCCATCTGCTTTCATCATCATGAGCTAGAGAGTCTATGATGTGTTTTGTCTTATAAGTCAGTTCTATACAATGTTCAGATTTCAAAAGATTTCATTCATGGCATTTCTTCTCCTGTAATTTCAATCAGGGTGGTCTCTGAATATTGCGTTTCCTTGTGCAGTAAATTCACTCTACATCATGGGGGAAGCTTACACACAGCTGGAGCTTAACATCATCTCAGCTCAAGATCTGAAGGAGATGCATCTTTTTGGCATGATGCAGACCTACTGTGTTGTATGGATCAATTTCGAGAAAAAACTGACGACGCAAATTGACAGAACAGGGGGCGCAAACCCTACTTGGAACGACAAGGCCATATTCAGAGTGGAAGAGAGTTTGCTCCGCTGTGAAACCTCTGCTGTGATGATGGAGATATACTGCGTGGGTTGCCTCAGGGATACCCTGCTAGGCACTGTGAGGGTCTTGCTTTCCACTCTCCTCAAGGGCTACGGGAGCACAGATTTCAGTGGGATGAGTTTCTTGGCACTGCAGGTCCGTCGTCCTTCTCGTCACCCACAGGGCATTCTCAACCTTGGCACCATGATTCTTGATGGAGTAGATCTTCACAGAATGAACAGATTCATCCCTGCAACTGGGGGGCTGTGGGTTTCAGAGATTTGATGGGGAATCCTGTCGAACCCAGGCCTTCATTTGTGAGAAAATTACTGTCCATTAAACCTAATAATGTTGTTGATGCCCAAGAATAGCAATCCCACTGTCAAGACTTCAACAATAGTGCATGCAAGGAACAGGGCAAAGATCAAGAAAAGCAGAAAGATGGTGGTGAGATGGTTGAGAAGGAGAAGAAGAAACTTGTTGGCTGCTATCAGATTCTCATGGCCCCAAAATTGAAAAGGAATAAAGTTAGATTGAAGAATGGGGCTGCAAAAATTCATCTCAGTCCATCTGACAGTAACATCTGTGCCAAGGAAGATCAAGATCCTGCTGTGGCTTACAACAAAGCAATAGCAATTTATGCATAGTGTTATCATCAATAATATTATTCTGCAAGAATACGTTGGTTTTCTGTTATTATATTCTTTGTGCAAGTGCCTTCAATTCCTAGTTGATTCGTGAAGTGCTTATTATGGCATACATAAAAATTTTGAAAATCACGAGCCACTATGGATGAAAGACTAGTTTATGTAAAAGTTTGAATAGATATATGAATCTGAAAAGGGCAAGTTCAGTGCCTTCAATCTGCTACTTCGATATATATTCTTAGCCTATGTGGATGAACATTGGTTTGTGTAAAAGTTTGAATAGATATGAGTCTGAATTTTGCAATGGGCATGTTCAGTGCCTTCAGTCTGCTACTTTGATAGATACTCTTAGCCACTGTGGATCACACATTGGTTTGTTTAAAAATTTGAATAGATATATAAGTCTCAAATGGGCAAGTTCAGTGCCTTCAGTCTGCTACTTTGATATATACTCTTAGCCACTGTGAATGAAATATTGGTTTGTGTAGAAATTTGAGTAGATATATGAGTGAATTGGGCAATTTCAGTGCCTTCAGTCTTTGATATATACTACTCTTAGCCACTGTGGATGAAATATTGGTTTATGTAAACATTTGAATAGATATATCATATATGAGTCTGAAATGGGCAAATTCAATGCCTTCAGTCTGCTGCTTTGATATATATAGAGTATATATATTTGTTTACAGGATGATCACTGCATTTTTAACTTATGTCCATTAATCAAATCGATCTTTCAAAGACACAGTAGGCTTTCCTAATCTTGCAGAAAATGGTCCGTCCATATTAAGCCATAAGGATGAAAACCAAACGAGATAATAATCATCTGATGCAAGTGACTATTGTTGAAAAATATTTCTAACTCTCGTTTTACTTTGACATTATTTTATAATCAAGAAAATGTGGGAAAGAAGGCTATATTACAAGCCCATTAAATGAAGTTGGGGTAGATTTTATGGTTTGAAACTAACTCAACCAAAATTTTCTACATTGTTTTTATCAATATGAAAGCCTGAGAAGATAGGTGCAAGTGAAGCAATGGAGTTTTGAAATCAATGAAGGAGATATTGCATTTTCTAGGAAAAATGCCATCATCCACAACCGTTTAACCAATTCTTTCTTCCTATGTAGCATCCTTGCTTTGACATAAGTTGGACAGAGATGAGGACTTACACCGACATTCCATATTCAACAGCTCTACTTAGACATTGACATAACTCATATAGACATCTCTATGATTGGGACCAGAAACAGACAAACTCTGCTGTCAACTCAGCTGCTTATGAAATGGCAAGAGTCTTCTTAAAAATTTCAAATTTCAATATTTCTACAGTTGAGGATTGTAGCAAAGCTCAGGGATCAAACTTAACTCCATGCTTATGAGGCATCCGCGTTCTCACAGTTACTTGCAACTCATTCTCAGTTTTAATGGGAAGGTGATATATGGTGTATTATTGTTGCAGTGGCAGGGGATGGATTTTAATTGCTGGTTGGACCAAAAGAAATTGATGCAAATCAATATTAACTAGTTATTGATAATTTTGCCCACTGAGTTCCCTGAGGTCGAGTATAATGCTTTCCTTGCTTATCAAAGAATATTGCTTATCAAAGAGTATTGATTCCTTTTCAATAGGAGTAGCATGTGAGTGTCAGTTTTATAAAGAAGATTCTTTTTATTATTAATAAAAATATAGATAGTTAGTTTCATTTTAAAGGGTTATAAATATGAGTTATAAATACAAGACTTAAAAGGTTGTAAATATTTCAAGGGTTGTAAATATGAGTTATTAATTGTTTTTACTCAAAACATGATAAATAGCAATTTAGCAATTTCTTTTTAGTTGAGTGACTCAAATTCATGTTTCTTTAGATTGACGGTAAACCCACTAAAGTTGAAAAAATTGTGATTCCAATAATTAGAAGGTTGTAAATATTTCAAGGGTTGTAAATATGAGTTATTAATTGTTTTTACTCAAAACATGATAAATAGCAATTTAGCAATTTCTTTTTAGTTGAGTGACTCAAATTCATGTTTCCTTAGGTTGACGGTAAACCCACTAAAGTGGAAAAAATTGTGATTCCAATAATTAGAGGGATTGTCATCATCGGGTGATAAGAAATTTAATATTCCAAGAAGAGGAGGTAGTAGTAGATTCTAAATAAATTAGCCATGCAACAACATAAATGTTTGCAACAAATTTAGAGAGATCCACCTTGTTGAATAATGCACACACTACATGGATAATGGATTTCCGCACTTTATGCCTTACGGCGTTTTCTTTGCAACATCTGGTACAAATGCTAGTAAATAACCTCTTCTATAAAAATGAAAATAAATTATAAACCCTAAAAAATAATTGGAATCAACCCATATCAAATCAATAAGTTATACCAATACTAACCCAACCCACTTACCAATTCCTCTAATTACAAAAATAAAATAATATTATAATTTCATTTTACTGTTATGTAACGATTGTGTCATTTATACTCTTAAGCTTCTATTCAATTTTTCATGTGGAAGTGGAGTTTTATATTAATCCCACATATAAAAACAACCACAGGCGTACCCATATGACCGTACTCTGAGGCGGCAGGCGTATCCATGTGGCTATACTGTGCGTGTGACAGCCACCGAACCCTAACGCTAACCCTGTACCCCAGTGTTTTCGCTGCCCTCTCCAACCTTCTCCGAAAGGCTATCGACTCGTCTCGTTCTTGAGGCGTTCTGTCCTCCAGGTAATTGATTCTTATCGCCTCCTTCCTTCTGCGATGATGATACTGAAACGAGTGATAACTAACCAATACACATTATCAAAGGCAACCTCTCCTCTTGCATTTGCATTTACTGCCAAATTTCATCTAACATTCTCCAATTTCTGCACCCAAATATCACCATCATCCACAACTTCACTACGCAGTGGGGTTGTCTCTGATTTTCTTATCAACAATTGCGGTTTAACACCTGAAGAAATTGCGAAAGCCTTTAGGCATAACAGGAAATACCTTCATGCAAAGTCGACCCGGAATATGAAAGAAGTTTTGGAGTTGTTAAAAGGCTGTGGTTTGACCAACCCTCCCCAGATTCGAAGGGTGGTCCTTAACAGCCCCACGTTCTTGTTTCGTAGCGCCGAAAAAAACATACAGGCTAAGCTCACTCTCCTTGGGACCTACATGAATCAAGAGGATATCTGCAAACTACCTCTTGCCCGTGCAAGGATATTTGGAGCTGCAGAAGACAAGCTTAATTCCTCGTTTTCACTTTTGCAAAGATTAGGTGTTAAGGGTCAAGAATTATCAGAGATAGTGGCGAGGGTGCCTGATTTGCTCACAGCTTCAGAGGAAAAGGTTTTAGAGTCATTTAAACATGCTGAGGATTTTGGGCGTCCCAAGGGATCAAAGATGCTTGCTCGTGTTTTGCATGTTATTTTCTGGGCAGGGAAAGAAAATATGGATAGAAGGCTACGTTGTTTGAATAGTTTAGGTTTCTCAAAAAAGCAAATTTCGGAGATATTAAGGCGGCGACCGGAGATTCTGTTGTTTTCAGAGGAAAATTTGAAGCATCATGTGGATTTTTTGGTCAAATTTGCAGGACTTACATTGGCTGATTTCGATAAGGATCCACTTTTGTTTCAACTCAGTTTGGAGAAGAGGGTGATTCCTCGGTGTAGAGTAATAAAGGCACTGAAGTCAATGGGGTTCTTGAAAACAAAGATGCATTTTCGACACATTCTTAGGATGTCAGAAAAAAGTTTCTTAGAAATATATGTCGATTCGAATGAAAAATCCTCCGTTCTGCTAGATATTTACCGTTGCGTGAAAGATGGAAAGTTGAACATTGACATGGATACATCCAGTGAATTAGATGTAGGGCCAACGCTAGGGACCGTGAACGACCAAGTGAAGCCTTGACAAGCGGAGAGGCAGTGTATCAGCTGTAGGAATGAGGCTAGAAGCCATGGAAAAAGTAATCAGAGGGCGTGGAGAAAGTCATTCGCGAATGTAAGGATGCTGTTGATGATGGCATGGAGCTGAATTTTGAGAAATGGCACCAGGTTTTTGTGGTCATTCACAGCCTGGAGTTGAAATTGGAAAGTCCCAGGAAGATGGCGAAGGCAATGCATAGCACTCACACAAGCAATTTGCAGAGATGAAGATCAGCAATCTGGACATCTGTAGCAGGCTTTTCAGTGGACAAAGGGATTGATGGTTCACATCACCGTCAGATTCAAGGGGACATCACCAACATGCATACCGCAATCTTCAATGAAGACCAAGCTCGTCTACTACCTCAGTATGCCACCCAGAAAGAGCTGCAGATAGTATGGCTATTCATCAGCAACCAAGAGGAATTGTAGTTACTAGATAAGTTCTTTCAGCAAGAAACGAATTTTGCAATTTTGGTCTAGAAGTTTCAGAATTATTTCTGTTAGATTTAATGAATTACTGTTTTTGCTTTTTGTATGATGATGTTGGCCCAGGGGAATATTATGAACGGTATGAAACAGTAGGTATTGTTAGGAAATGTACCAGCGGACAAGTATTTTGCTTTATGAAATTTATGAGAGAATCTGAGGATAGATGGAAATCCCATTTTTGTAACCTGTACCGGATCGCATCTATATATATACACTTTATTAGCAAAAATAAAAGGAGACATGCATGGAATGTGTTTCAGTTAATAACATTCAGAAAGTTTGCGAAAATTGATCAGCTGTATAAATATGCCTTTTCCTGTTCACTAGTTTCTCTTTTTTGACCAGAGAATCTCTGGTAAAGGCCTCTGTTTTAACAGTTCTATGGCTTCTTTGGCACCAGCCATACAGCCGCCTGTCAAGATGTTTGAGAAGCAGATTATACAGTGTTGCAATTCAAAGTACAACTCACCCTCTGTTGATTTGTTTGTGTAGCTTGGGAGGTACTCCAAGTCCTAGGGTTCAGGGTTTGGAGGGCAAAGCACCACAATGGTCACTTGTGGGCTTGGAACCCAAGGTAGTGGTTTTGCACCCATCGGGATTTGGGCCAAAACCATGAAGAATTTGAGCATGAGAAAATTTGAGGTGATAGAGCTTGGCGTGCCAATTCCAACGCTCCAAAGATCACTCAAATCGGAGCTCTAGAAACGAAGATATGAATTTTTGAAGTTGACAATTAATTATGGACAGTCAAGTCATGTAGGCTTGGTCCAAGAGACATGTCTCTTCATCAATTCATGGAGCCCTTCATTTAGTCTATAAATAGAAGGTGGAGAGGAGGCTAAAGAGCATCCATTTGTGCAACACATTACAAGTGACAAGTTCGTTGGAGGAGAGAATTAATCTCTGTTTTGGGCCGCAGGAAGAAGGGACAGACCAGCGAGGAGGAGAGGGCACTTCTGGGCACTTTTCATGGCTGTATTGATGTCTAAGCTGCTGTGTTAGAGGGCCGAGGCAGAGGAGAGTAATTCTGGGCCAAGTCTGAAGTGATAAAGGGTGGACAGACCCTCAGATAAGGCTGCTGCAGCCCTAACCAACTCAAACAGAGCTGCGTGGAGGAGTTTAAGGGTTGGTTTAGTGCCCAGGAAAGTAGCTTGGATGAAGGGAAGTCTTCCAAGGGCAGGCCGCAGTAAGAAAGGGCTGTGTAAGTGACTGTGTTAGGGCTGTTGCAGCGTTCCAAGGTGCCCTAACCAACCACAGTCAGGAACAACAGTTCACTTCAGCTTAGAGCAGCAGTCAAAGGTATGTTTTGACTGAGTTTTGTCTTGTGTTGGGTCATAGTTTGTGACCGGATTTGGATCAGTTTACATTGCAGCCTGTAGGTGCCATTTGGAGGACTTTCTGTGGAGGTGAAAAGTCCATCTTAGGAGCAGAATCTACAGTGAAGTATTGGGCATCCTTGGTCTGGTGGAGGGCAGCGTTTTGATAGCTCAATGTAGCCCTCGACGAGCTATCTTGAAGTGACAAAGAGGAGCTGAAGGTTGGGTGAAGATTGGTGCCGAAGTGTAGCACCTTGATGGACAAAGGTGACTGCTAGCCTGGCAGTTTGGAGCTCGGGAATTAGGCCTACCCAGAGAGCAGATTAGATCAGCCCGTGTACATGCTACAAAAGTGACTTGTAGCAGTGTTAGGTGGCAGCCCTCCTGGAGTCTTGATCTGGTGTCCTTTGAAGGACTAAGGGGCAGCTAGTGAGCAGTACGAGAGCGAAGGACCAGTAGGACAAGATATGACATAAGAAAGGGCTGTGTAAGTGACTTTGTTAGGGCTGTTGTAGCATTCCAAGGTGCCCTAACCAGCCACAGTCAAGAACAACAGTTCACTTCAGCTTAGAGCAGCAGTCAAAGGTATGTTTTGACTAAGTTTTTTTCTTGTGTTGGGTCATAGTTTGTGACCGGATTTGGATCAGTTTACATTGCAGCCTGTAGGTGCCATTTGGAGGACTTTCCGTGGAGGTGAAAAGTCCATCCTAGGAGCAGAATCTACAGTGAAGTATTGGGCATCATTGGTCTGGTGGAGGGCAGTGTGTTGATAGCCCAAAGTAGCCCTAGACGAGCTATCTTGAAGTGACAAAGAGGAGTTGAAGGTTGGGTGAAGATTGGTGTCGAAGTGTAGCACCTTGATGGACAAAGGTGACTGCTAGCCTGGCAGTTTGGAGCTCGGGAATTAGGCCTACCCAGAGAGTAGATTAGATATTCCCGTGTACATGCTACAAAAGTGACTTGTAGCAGTTTTAGGTGGCAACCCTCCTTGAGTCTTGATTTGTTGTCCTTTGAAGGACTAAGGGGCAGCTAGTGAGCAGTACAGGAGCGAAGGACCAGCAGGACAAGATACAATATAGAAGTTGCAACGACGTTTGTCATTGTATCTTGTATACCATAGACTGTTGTATTATTCAGATTTGGTTTAATATAATGAAGATTGGGGTTGTACATTATTGTACAATTTTGTTAAAAATTGTGTATACTTCTGAATATGTGATTTACGGCTTTATATTTTCCGCTGTGCAAAGTAGTTCTTGTTGAGATTCTTGGTTTGGTAGTGTCAAAGATTCTAAGATTCTAACCTAGACCCAAGATCGTGGAATTTCAACATGGTATCAGTGGTATCAGAGCGTGTCTAAGTTACTTTGGAAGTTAGTGAATCAGAGTTGTGCACAACGAAGTACAACTTAAGAGGGAGTTGGTCACATTGTAGGTAACAATGTCGAAGTTGCAGGCTGGAATCAGGTCCATTGAAGGAAAGGATCAAGTTGGTCTTGCAGGTCAATTGGATCTGGGAGTTCGCTAAGAAAGCCATTAAGAAGCCAATTGACCTGAAGGAGCTGGAAGTGTACGAAGATTTGGATACGAGGGCGAGATTGATCATCCTTGATGGTGTGAAGGATGCCCTAATACCTCATTTGTCTAGGAAGAACACCACATATGAGATGTGGATGGCTCCTCAAAATTTGTTCCAGAATAAGAACAAGAACCGGGTGTTGGTATTGGAGGATAAGTTGAAGTCCGCCAAGATGATAAAGGGTGAAGGCGTGACTTCGTATCTGATGAGATTGTCTTTGGTCAAAGATGAGCTTGCTGTCGTCGGTGTGACTATTTCAGATGGAGATATGGTGAGGATTGCTTTGAAAGGGTTCATTGAGGAATGGAAGTCGTTCATCAAAGGGATTGTTGCCAGAGAGAAGTTGCCAGACTGGAATAGGCTATGGGATGACTTCATTCAGGAAGAGTTACGAGATGAGGATTTTCATCCAAAGAAGAAGACTTTCGATGATGACGTGGCACTTGCAGCGCAAATGAAGGGTAAGCAGAAGGACTTGAGTAAGGTCATGTGTTTCAATTGTGGCAAGATGGGTCATTTTTTGTTGAGATGTCCGATGAAGAAGAAGGTAGATGACGAGAAGAAGAAAGGAAAGCAGGTCGCCGTTGTTTCCACTTCTACTGAAAAGGGCATCATTGGTTTGGTGGAGGGCAGCGTGTTGATAGCTCAAAGTAGCCCTAGACGAGCTATCTTGAAGTGACAAAGAGGAGCTGAAGGTTGGGTGAAGATTGGTGCCAAAGTGCAACACCTTGATGGATAAAGGTGATTGCTAGCCTGGCAGTTTGGAACTCGGGAATTAGGCCTACCCAAAGAGCAGATTAGATCAGCCTGTGTACATGCTACAAAAGTGACTTGTAGCAGCGTTAGGTGGCAACTCTCCTGGAGTCTCGATGTGTTGTCCTTTGAAGGACTAAGGGGCACCTACTGAACAGTATGGGAGCGAAGGACTGGCAGGACAAGATACGACATAGAGGTTGCAGCGACGTTTGTCATTGTATCTTGTATACCATAGATTGTTGTATTATTCAGATTTGGTTTAATATAACAAAGATTGCTGTTGTGCATTATTGTACAATTCTGTTAAAAATTGTGTATACTTGTGCATATGTGATTTATTGCTTTATATTTTCCGCTGTGCAAAGTAGTTCTTGTTGAGATTCTTGGTTTGGTAGTGTCAGAGATTCTAAGATTCTAACCTAGACCCAAGATCGCGGAAATTGAACACCCTCCTTCCTAGGTTCCATTGTCTTTATATCTATGTTCCTTGGGGATGCATATCCCAGGGTGGGGAGCATGCCTTTCAAGTTTCCCATGCTCCGGACGAAGGAGGTGTTGTTGGGGAAATGTTTCCCCATGTCCCTCTTTCAACTGAACTCAGGGAAATGCATGGGAAACGTTTCTTCAGTGTGGGGGATGTGCTGCCCAAAAAGGAGTCATCTGGATGTTTCCCTCAAAAGGGGGGCATCTGAGGTCACCCCTCGCCCCTTTAAGACAGAACAAAGATAGAGGATATAGCTTTAGGGAGGCTATGACCTTTGTAATAAATGGTAAGATCTAAATCAGTTGACATTCTCCTTTATTTTACTTTGTCTATCCTTTCGCTTAAATTTTAAATTCAGTTGATATTCTCACTTTTCTTACCTTATCTATCATTCGACATAAATTTTTAAAATTACCATTAGTTGTTTCAGAATGTTTGAGAGT